>CM076572.1:879498254-880098254 GCA_034641835.2 Pinus albicaulis
CAAGACCGTCAAAGAGGTAATTCTCTATTGTATTCCTTCAAGTTATTTCAAGCTAACATGAACATGCTCATGCCATCTTTGTGAACAGCATAGCTAATCTTATTACTTCACCTCGAGCCATGAAATCCCGTGAGAGGATCACAAAATAAACATGACGATTACCTAAAGCACTAGTTTGAAAAATATTTTGTTTAATGTAAACAGACAGAGATATTCCTCAAAATATTGAAGGAGAAAATTATCCTCAAGAATAAATTGAAGAAGGTATGTAAATATAAATATTATGATCTATTGATATATTTAGAATTTTCCTAATGTAAAATGTGAAGCTTAATTTTTATTTTATGAACTAATTTGAAAAATATTTGAAATTTTAGATATATTTATTAATTTAGTTATTTATTGAATATGTACTATTTTTTCGAATATGTACAGATGAAATCACTATCGATAATGAGATGTTAGAAAATGTTGACACTCACACATATGGAGATAAAAACCCTGACCATGTTATACGATATCGTGTTAACTGCATTTTTGAAAAGTATTTCTTAAATGAGCGGGTGACAGTTCAGGCTCAAATGTTGAAAGGTATCCTATCATTAAGGAAATTAAAAGAAGCTACGACACTATTGGGTATTCGAAAATCAACCAAAGATAAAAAAAATGAAGGAAGAGGTGATAAAAAATATGAATAGTGTTATAAAGTCAATTAAGAGATCTAGAGAGAAAGATGTTTCAATTGTACGTAGAGGAATACAGATGGCAATGGTTTCCTCAAGTACTCAAGAGAATCGTTTGGTAACATCTATGGCACGAGCACTGGGAACCTCGCGAAAAAATTTGCACAAACATCGGAAATTTTGGTTGCAAATAGATGTAAATGATGAACTCGCTTGTTGGAGAGCTATTTGTAGGCAACCATACAAAGATAGACTTGGAGAAAATGTTAAAAAAATAATATATGAATATTGGAAGAACAATTCGTGTGTTTCACCAACTGCAAGGCATGTGATGCGAAGAATAATAGCATGAAATCAGTACGAAGAACATGAAAAATATCTCTTGGAAACCACTCAGATAGAGTTATTCAACAAGTTCAAAGAAGAGAATCGTCAAATTCATGTTTCACTCAGTGCTTTTGTTCAACAAAAACCATGGTATGTAAAACCTATCACCGTACGCGACACTTGTTGTTGTCATTATCATGTGGAATTTGAGTTATATTATGATACATTCCTTGATTTCGGTAGAACATTATGGAAGGATTCACCTCATCCTTCCACTATCCATGATTTCATATCTCAAATTCTATGTGAAAGAGAAAGTGATGAACTATTTTACAAAAAGAAATGTGTTGGTGGTAAAAAATGTGATGATTGTGGAAATTTGACTAAATTTCAAAACAAATATCATATTGATATAAATGATCAATCATTTTCCAACATGAAAGTGAAATGGAAGAGATATGAATATATCGATACATCGATTCAAGGTGCAAATAGTGTTAAAAGAATTGAATTACTAGAAGACAAAATTTTTGTGATAAACTTTTTGAGAAAGTTTGAGGCAGAAATTTACAAATACACCAAGCATTCCCATAGAGCTTGATGGCAAGACTTATAATTCAAAAAATCTCATGAAGTTTTTCCACTAGGGACCATTTTGTCAGTGATTGATTTTGCAGAAAACTACACATTTGTTCCACAAAAAGAAATTCAGAGTGAATATTATCATTCTGACCAAGTCTCCATGCTCGTCCATATTCTATATAGACATGTTGAACAAAATGTCGATCATATAGAAAGCACGAGTGAAAATCGACATATCATTAAAGAATATCATTTTTATATCAGTGACGATCGTACGCATGATACATGTTTTGTACAACATTGTTTTGGAAAGATTTATGATTCATTGAAAAATCGTGGAATAACATTCAATGAACATTGGATATGGTCAGACGGATGCGCAGGTCAATTCAAATCTGCACGATCATTCTTTTGGTTATGTTGTCTTCATAAGAAAACCTGCATTAAACATTGTTGGAATTTCTTTGAGACTGGCCATGGAAAAGGAGAACATGACAGTGCAGGAGCATGCATAAAACGAGTACTTCGAAGATATCAAATGAACCACTCTGCAAGCCGACTTGTGAACGCTGAAGAAGTTGTTCAATGGTGCATCGTTGCTCTAAGCCATGAGAGAAACCCATCAAGAGAAGTGCGAAGGTACATTCAATTTAATTTATATTGGAAATCTAATTTTAAACATTGTATATTTATCATGCAATGATTATCTTTGATTGTATTTTGATATCATATTTACAAATTCTTCTTCTAATTTTCCATATAAAGGTTTTTCTGGCATATTGGAATCGAAGACGTAGATAGATCAATTGGAAATGACATTGAAAAAATAAAAGGGACTCGAAAATTGCATTCAATTCAAACAAAGTTGTCCAGAAATGTGTTTGCATTGGATAAAAGAAAATATTCTTGTTTTTGTGATGTTTGCATAGACAACACAAAATCCAATGACGTTTGTGAAAGCAAAATGTATGTGAACGATTGGAAACATACAGAGCTAAATACAAAGGGAAAAATGTCTGTTGCAATGTTTGAAGAAATGCAATCAGAGGAAACTACAATATCATCTGATGGTGATCGAGTTTCTAATATTTTTAGAGAATGTAACATTTGAATTACTTTCTAATGATTTAAAGATCTAGAAATAAATTTAAATATGTATAATTTTGTTAAATTTATTTTATTGTGTAGGAGATGTTTCTTTGTGGTGCCTATTACTGTTTTTATTATATTATATTAATTTTTATATTAACATGATTATAAAATTATATATTAAGAGTTTCTCTTAATATATTTAAACTTAAATTTAAGATAATAAATTTGAGTTTAAAAATGTTTATAGGTTTGTGAATGAAGAATTTTGTGAGGAGAGTTAATTAGAGATTTTGCTTTTGGATCCATCATATTAGTATTTATTCCTGTTAAAGTTTTGAACTAATTAATTTGGTTCATCTCTTTATTGTGATGATGAATCACATTAGTTGGTTAAGAACTTTGATGGGAATAAATTCTAATGTGATAGATTTGGAAGAAGAATATCTAAATTTAAATCAATAAAATAATAAATTTGAGTTTAAGATAAATTTAAAGTTAAAAATGATAAATAAATTTAAAATAAATCTATTCATTCAATTTTTTAGAAATATATATATATATTAAATTTAAGTTAATTTATATAATAATAATTATTTCTTATGTATTATGATATAATATTACTATGTGAAAAGACTTTTCTATATTTAAAAATAATAAATAATATTTACAATAACAAATTAAAAAAAATACATAGTAATAAATAAATAAATCTTTTCAAATCTAAACAATAAATAAAATACTTTAGCTTCCACTTTAATTTTATAGAATTATATGTAAAGAAATAAACTAATTGAAATAAAATTTCTATATAGGAAATAATTTCTTTATATTTTGTTTACAGTGAGGAACATGCTTATTTTTTTCATTACTGAATATGGAATTGACATATAACTTTTCAAAATAACATTGGTATCACAATCTAAAGTAAATGTGTAATTTATTTAAGTAGAATTCACATATAACTTTTCAAAATAATATTGATATCACAATCTAAAATAAATATGTAATTTATTTGAATTTCATATAGCTTTTCAAAATAACATTGATATCACAATCTAAAGTAAATGTGTAATTTATTTGGGTGAAATTCACATATAACTTTTAAAATTAACATTGATATCACAATCTAAAGTGACGTAATCCATTCAAGTTTAATTGATATGCACTTGGCTTTGAAAATGACATTGACATGACAATCTAAAAGAGGTGTAATTTGTTTTGAGTTTAATTAATATGCGCTTGGTTAGAGATAACCCGAATGAAAATAAAAATATTTCTAATCGTTAATTTTTTTATTAATGTGTTTTGAAAAATAAAATAAAATTATATATTAAGGTTAAAACATTTGACATTGGGTTTCACAAGTTAAAGAGATTATTATATATTAAAGTTAAAATATTTTATTATTGTGTTCTACATGTTAAAAGTGATTTGCAATTTTTTTTTATGTATAAGTGTTTCACAATTCATAATATTAAGATATTTATAATTATTTTACTATTTAATATGGAATTTGTACATGTAACATTTCAAAAGAATATTAATAAAAACAAATATTCAATGTATATAAAGAAATTATATATATTATATAAAACAAATGGAATTTTTTTTTTTATGATGAAAGCATTTATTAGTTTTTTGCACATGAATTTCTTCTATATGAAATCGACATATGGCATATATGTATAAAATAAATATAACTGTTATAGATCCATGCTGACACTGGAATTATCAAGCATTGAAATGTAAACATACTATAGCCAAAGAGTTACAGTGACGAGTTACTACTCTCTCTGGCACAAGTGGATCTATAGCCAAAGTGTTACAAATTTCTGCTGAGAATCCATTATATCATAATTCCAATTCATTTTCTCTTCTCCACCCTAGTTTTGGTTAAGTTTGAATACATCTGTGGAGATTTGGGAGTAGTGTTTTTTCCTCTAAGCTTTCATGGGTGTGGTATTCCTGAAGCATATTCTTCATAGAGTAGGAGGAGTGAGGGCTTCAGGAGCATGGTTGGTCCTATATTTGATGGTGGGTTGATTGGGACTTTGCTTCATCCTTTTGATGTTGTTGTGGCATTTTAAGCAGTTTGCTTTAATTGGATCCAATTGGGCCTAGTCGAGCGACTCTCCTTGTGGTACTTTCTATGTTCATTGTCTCAACTCCCCTTACCTTTGCAAGATTAATTGTTTGTTATTTTATGGTTAGAGTTCTGTTGCTATTATATTTAGTGGCCAAGAAGGGTGGCATGGATTTTATTTCCTAATGTTTTGTATGGTAATATTTATCATTCCCATTCGTTCCATTCATTTCACACTCTCTATCTGCAAACCTTATTTCAATTTCAAGCCTTTATTTTATCCTCCTTCATATTACTCCCCTAGTGGTTATCCCATAGTCACATCATTTACCCCGTGTCTATACAACATAGGTACCCAACCTTGAAAACACATGCACAACTACCAAGGTGGGTGGGGTGGCCAAGCTTATCAAATTAGAAATTATGCCAAAGAACATCCTCATGATGCTAAGGATATTTACCACATTGTTGTTCCACTTGAGATCCGAGCAAAGATTCAACATCTTGAGAATATACTGTTGATAACAATTTTGTTTTTCTAGAATCAAATATTATCGAAGATGTTTTCCATTGGGTTCTTGACCCTGGTCATATGAGGGGAAGAAATAAAAAATATATTAACTCAATAACTCTCCACTAACAACTCAAAACTATTCCTGACAGAGTATTAAAGGAGAAGCAAGAGGAGTAGTACAATATCTTTCCTGCAATGAATGACATCAAATGTGCTCATATATTCCAACAGTCATGTCTGGAAAGTCTAAATACCCGACTAGCTCACTTTGAGAGCCACCTCCAGTGTGAGACTTTGCCTTCAGATCCTCCAAGTTCCAACACTAATGACCTTGCACCTATGACCTCCTTGGACTCTTGAGTTCTTATGTTCTCCAAATATATTTTCCTTTTCAATTTTCTAGGTGAAATGCTAGTTAAATTTCAATTAATTTTTTACAAGCATGAATTTTGCTCAGAAGTTGGTCAATATATCTGGTTTCCCTAGTGGTATATTAATACTACCTTCGGTGTCTTATAAAATATTCAATATAAGACATATATATGTTAGTGTTTTTAATTTCGAAGGAGACACAAAGTTAAATTTACAAACAAAAATAACTAGTAACAAGGGACATAATTAATTAATCTCTTCAATGTTAAATTCAATTTTCATCCTACCAAATAAATTTTATTAAAATTTATAATTCAATTATACTAAAATTTATTAAAATTTACTATAATATAAAATTTTTAATAGATATTATTTTTTTATTACATAAAATAAAGTATATGATAATGTTCTTATTTATTATTTTGTAATTATTTAATGCACTAAAATCTAATATATCCTAATATAATTATTAAATATATAATATGATATCTAGGTTGGGGCGGAGGAATATGAAGAACTAGCTAGTACTGAGTAGCGATTTTGCAAGAAATTAATTCTTTCTCCCTCATCAATCTAGTGATTCTAGAGGCTATTATTGTTTCAATGTATTATTGATGATTTCAATTAAATTATAGTTTTTCTACTTCATTTGATAATTTATTTCATAATATAGTCTCTGTGAGTATATATTTTTGTATGTATTTGATTAATATATGGAGACATTTCAGATAGACTACATTGAATTTAACTTTTGGTTTGGTGTCCAATCTAGCAAACCACGATTAAAAAATATTATTATATAATTTGGTATCAATTTAATAGAAAGAAAAACTTACTTACAATATAGACAAAACATTTAAATTTATTTGTTATAAATTAAATAAATTATTATAACTTATTGTGATAGTGTTTTTTTTTTTACATCTTTATTAAATTAATTAAATATCATAATCTTATGCCCTTCTCTTTAACATAATCATTAAAGAAAATTAAAAAATAAATGTAATTTTATTTGTAAATAAATTATTGATAATAATGATGATGATTAATGCCCAATAATACCAATGTGGTCTATCAGACTTTAAGAAAAAGATTAATTAAGACTCTTTAATATTTTATTTCTATGATAAAAAAGAGGGGAAAGAAGCGTTCCCATTTCACTATATTTTTGCTGACTTAGTAGGTCAAGAAGGTTGGCAATGTGGCAAATGTTATGGAAAAGAGAATGGATGTGCGTAAGAGCCAGAAAATCCAAGAGAAATTTCTTTTCATCTTCAACCCTATTAGTATTGCAAAGGCCACAAATTATTTCATGACAAGGTGTTTTGGGAATAGACCAATGCTCAGCTTCAATTCGTAGCTCATGAAAATTAGTTCTTCTCTTTGCAATGCTCATTTTATTCTTAGCATTGGTCAAGGAAAAAACATAATCCTGGTTAGCAAGCATGGACCTCCTTATAATACCTTACCTTCCTTTCCCCTTCTAGCTCCTTACCATCCCATAGTTTATCCTTAAATTTGGATGTAACAGTGTTATTAATATTATCCTTATTCTCCAAGATGAGATCCTCCTTAATCCCCCAATGGTTGAGCCAAGACTGGGCATCCTTGTGACTTCCTCACTTGAGCCAAAGGTGGGAGTTTTGGCTAGAGTTAGAAGCAATTTTTAGCAACTTCTTAGCATCCATGTTGTAAAGCTTCTTATACTTTTGATACCTAAACATAGCCATGCTTTCAATGGGGGAAATTCTTGCTTCAATCAAGAGGATATGATAGGGATTATTACCTTTAATCTTGAGGTTGTCGGTTATAAAATGTGTTTGGATTAAGTTGATATTCCTCCATGATTTTCTAGATATACGACAACCCCAAAACTCACAACCATATAGAATAATAGGGGTGACGAGAGTCTCAAGGAGGAATTTTTTTTTTTAATCCATACACAAAGATCAATCGACTTACATTTGTTTTCAAGCTCATAGTAAGCTTTCTGGCCTTCAATAATCCTTTTATCAATGCTATAATTCTATTTGAGTTGATGGTGGATGTCAATACCTAAATATTTGTATGAATAAACCTTCTCCAAGTGATTGTTATCATAGATCAAATTATCATGGTTGATCTTCTTGGATTTAATTATCATGAATTTAGTCTTGTTGGTATTAACAATCATACCCATCTTGGAGCAGTAATCCTGGAGGATTTTAAGTTAAATTTCAAGATCCTCATGGATTATAGCTACAAGAATTATATTATCAACATAAAGGAGAAGAGTAATGACCACACTAGCGATCTTGGGGCCATCACATCACATATTTTCTAAACACTCTTCTAGTTTATCAAATATGTAAATTCCAAAAAGGGAAGGTGATAGGGGACACCCTCGTTTAGCTTTGATATTGAATTTAATTTCATTATATTAACCCTCAATGATCTTAACCTTGGTGACACAATTTTCATATAGCCTAATAAAAACAACCCTCAACTCGAGAGGGACCATTATTCCTTCAAGTCTTTGCCATAGCTCTCGAGGGAAAATGTAGAAATATTTTTTGAAGTCAACAAAACAAAAAAAGATATCAATTTTAATATCACGGAATTCTTCGTCAATGATCCTAAGAGTGAAAATATGGTCAATAGTTGACTTTTGTCTCCTAAAACCTACTTTCCCTTTGGCTATTTTACCATGGCTTTCAAGCTAGAGGATAATCTTGCTCTCCAAAATGAGCCCATATAATTTGGCTGAAATGCAGTTTTTCATAATGGTCCTATAGTTAGAGGGAACATTTTTATCCCCAACTTTAAGGACATAAACCATAAGTCTTTACATCCAAGGCTTAGGGAAGTTGCATTTTACCACTGAATTGAGAATTTTGTAACTATGAGGGATGGGGATAGATCTCCCCATTTTCAAAATTTCATTTTGGTAGCCTTTCAATATTACTAGATTTCCCATTTGAAAATTTCTTAATCCTGAACTCCACGTCTTCCAAAAAAAAATATTCCAAAAAAATATTCTCCTCTATATGAGTGTTTAAGATGTTTCCCATGGTGTCTGGGGAGTCATAAATATTCTTGAGATAAATATCCTAGTTCTTTAAGGGGATCAAATTATTTTCTTTTTTTTACAAACAAGTATATTCCTCCAAAACATTTTAGGCTCAACTTTTGAAAGATGAATAAGATGCTCTTATCTCTTATTAATATAGGAAATTTTCTTCCTTTTGATAAGAGATTTTTACACACTTATTTTTTCAATCCTAACAATTTCATTATGGGCATCTCTAATCACTTTATTGGAAATTTTATAATCATTATCATACCAAGAGTTGGAAGTTTTATTATTATTTTTATACGACACCTCTGTAGAGAATTTTTTAATGGTAGTGGAAAGAGTTGTAGTAAAATTGTAGTAGATGTGATCAATGTTATAATTATACGATAAGAGACCTAAGTCTCTCTTTAAATCTTGTAAGAAGAGATTTTTTCTACTTCTTTCAAGACGAATGTACATTTGTCTTTAAAAACTATTTTTCATGTCGGTGGTGTGCATTTCAAGATTTAGGGTTAAAGATAAAGGAATGCGATTAGAATCAATTGCATGGTCATTTAGGAGGTCAAATTTTACAATACAATTGAGAATATGGGTGTCAAATATTGCACAATCCAAAACACTACTGCCAAACCCATGAATACAAGTAATCTAGCTAGAGTTTGGCCACATATTAATTCCATTATAGATTATCAGGTTTTGGGAACTGCAACACTTGATAAGACTGATACCAAATAGGTTATTGGTTGTGTCTTCAAAATCCCTTTTGAATTTGTTAGCTAAGTCACAATCCTCATATAGCCATAGGGTGTTAGGGTTGGAGTTATTACTTGGGAAGGTAGCTTGGTTAGTAGCAGTTCTAGCAATGAAGTTCCCAAGAAAAAAGATGTAACCTTCATTCCTTAGACTATGGATATATTATTCTAAGGAATTGAAGGGATAATTCTTATCCATGTTTTTTTCTTATAGGAGGAAGAGTTGATAGGAGCGAAATAACAAATTGTGAGAAAAATCTGATTGGTGTTAGGATAAAATTGTTTGATCTAGATGTACCAATTGAGGGGGTTTATCTTATGAAGTTGAATGTGAGAAGTAATGCTATTTTTTATATAACAATCTATACTACTAAAACCTTTACAAGAGGATTTCTTGCTGCAAGTTAACTAGAGAATGGAACCATCTATAAGGGGGACCCTAGATTCATCATGCTCCCAAGTTTCAACTAAAAAAATAATATCATTATCACTCGGGATCCAACTTAGCGTAGGACCTTTACACCATGGAAAATGATGAACATTCCATAAGAGGTTCCAAAGTGTTCCTAATTCCTATTTATCACTTTTATTTTGGACTCTATGTCTAATAATAACTTTTCTATTTTTAATGATTTGAATTTTCCCTTCCTTTCTCGACTCCATTACCTTTTGGGCCTCTTTCCTAATCTAACTTGGTATTCTGGAATAAGATATTCATTTATAAATATTCTCGATATTTTTAGGCTTTGAGATTTACTAAGTATACCTAATTTATGGTCATTGCAACTTACCTTAACAAAGATCAGTCAATGCTTATTCTCAAGTATATTTCCCACCCTTTTTTCTTCAGTTAGATAAGTTGTTTGGATTTGTGACTTAGTTTTCAATGGTTCTTTTACTATTGCTAATGTGTCCTCATCGTCTTGTTCTTTTATGCCAACTATTATAAGGTTAAAGGTTCTTTTATGACATTCAGGATCTAATTCAATTAGTTTATTCATTTCCTCTTTTATGGGTTTGATATCTAATTTGTTCTTTGTGTTACTTAGGCCCGACTTGTTATTTATGTTTCCTTTTAATCCTTTAATCTCATCTCTGAAGGTGCAATTTTCTTTAACCATTTTTTTTTTTTTGTGTTCAATTTCTTGCATCCTAACTTTCAGTGTCAAGTGTTACCATTTTATTTTCTAATGATTTATAGCTGTTGTTCATCATTGTAATTAATTCAAGTTTATGTTCCATAAACCTTGTAGATAATTTTTGTTCAAGTTACTTTTCTCTTTCTTCCTTTCGCTTTCCTAAAAATTCAATGTCATTATTAAGCCTCTCTGAGGTAATTTTGCTGGTCACGAGAAAGGTTTAAAAATATGGAAATAAGTACACATAGTTTAGCAAATAAAACCTAGCCACCAAAAAAAAAAAGGGTAAAAAGGAAAGTATGCACCTCGCATATTTGAATCCTCATAAGACTGCAACAGTATAAATCCATAAAATGCGTAAGTACATTCAATGTAGAACGCAAGATCTGTAACTGAAACTTAAACCGCAAAGATATATTAATGAAGGCCACAAAGATATTTTTCTTAATCTTTTTATTAAATTAATTTAAACTAATAATATTGTCATGATCCCTTTAGGTTTTATAATTATTTAATTTAATATAGATAAAATAATTTTTATTTTTATTTTTATTATTTAAATAAAATATTATAATATTTTTCTTTACCATTTTTAAAAATTAATTTAATTAACTTGAAAGGCGCTTGTAATATTTAAAAATAATAAAACGATTTACCTTTCTTTTGATTAAGTTATTCTTGTCTAATTCTTTTGTATATGTGGCTTGCACTTCGTCTCTTTTTACATGTCTTTCTAAACCCTTCATTGCATTATTTGTCGACAAAATTATCGCGTGTTTAGGGTCTTATACTTTTTAAATTTTTTCATTAGGAAATTTTAAGAAAAATATCTTCTATCTTTAAAATTTATCTTTGACTTTTGGTATTTTATAACATATTAATATTTAATTATAATAATATTTAATATAATTTATTACATGTTAATCTTATTATGAGATAAATATATATTAATATTATTAATATTATAAATAAATAAATAATTTGTATTTAATAAATTTTGTTTTTTTAATCAAATTTCTATTTATTCTTCCAAAAAGTGGTATATCAGTAGAAAAAAGTAACTAGTCTCACCTCGATTGGGTTTGCTAAATATCGCTATTAGCACATGACAATGAAGCAAAAAACATCAAGAAACAAAATCCACAACTTGGGAGGCTAGAAGCACTAGTAAACACACAAAATAAGTAAAACATTTGTAACCATTCTAGTCATCAGAGGTGATGGAGGTTGGGTTGTCCGGAGCTGTTCCTAGAGGAGGAGGAGGATGGAAGGAGCATTGAATGTGCTCTTCGAAATGGGTCATCCGTGCCTCCAAATTCTCTACTTTCTCAGGTAACATCTTTTGGCCTCTTCATACCACCACTACACGTTCCCGAAAATGGCATTGAAAATAGCGCATTTTGTTTAAAGTAGAAATTACCTCAGCGTGTTCCTCCTGCCTCACTCGCTCTGAGGTCTATGGGTATTCAATAACAGATTGAATTAGATCTCGACAACGCTCAACACAACAATTTTTCTTCTTCTCGCGTCCCACCTGATGTGCCATTCCCCGTCTCCCTCTGCCGCGTCGAACCAAACCACCACGCTACTGACCCTGTGGAGTGCGAATCCCACGACTAGCCACGAAGCCACCCTGACTGTTGCCACCATGAGATTTAGACACCACGCAACCAGAGCGCTCCACCATGCCACCACCACGCCCACCAGGAGCTACCCGACCCAAGTGACCTCCACTGCTTCTGCCTTGCCCAAAGCTAATGGAATCAGTCGCCAATTCCATATGTGAGAGAGACACACCACCCATTGAGCTACCCAAATTGGGCTTAATTTGAGAGGAGGAGAGACCCAAATGGGGAACCGGACACATGGTGACCAACTCGACACCACAGGGATGAACAAAGGTGGACCAAAAAATAAATTTCAGACCCTTAATTGTCATCGAGGAGAAACACACCACCCTCGTTGGCATGACAACAATCAACAAGTCTCGAATGAACACAAAGAAACAAAAATTTAAACCAGCCACGAGCAATTCACCATCCCACTTCCTGAGAAGAACCTGTTCTAAAAAAACCACCCCAAATTCAATACACCCACTCCACACACACTGTCACTCCTTACAGGATCCTGAGAAGGGGTTTCTTAAGGAAAAAAATCCACTTTTACTCTAGCACGAAGGGAACACTGCCTGACCCCAATGGGACCAATCGAACACAACTAGAACCAAGAAGCCAAGTCCTTTCATGTGTGTAATAATCTTGAATCAAAAACCAAATTGGAAATTAACAAAAATGCACACCCGTAAGTGGAGGATGGGGTGTCGGCGGTGAAGACGTGATCTGATATGGGTGGCTGACTTGTTTTTCTATGCAAGTACCTCCCACTCAATCAAAACAAATTAAGGATCTTGCTCATACATGCATGTGAGGAATTGAATTCTTGATTTAGGTGTATGTGTTTTAACAGGTTTAAGGCTTTATGTGTGAGAAATTGAACATTTGTTTAAGCTTATTAAAATCATGTACAACAACCATAAATTGCAGCAAATTAACCAACAACACTGTTGGCCAGGAAGAAGGTCTCTTGTGCAAGACCCAGGTTCAGAATGGAGGCCAAAAAGGTTTTCCACAGTAGTCTAACACAACGTCGACATTTTCACTCTACTCCAAAGAGGAGGGAGTCTCACCCGAGACATGTCGTGACCTTACTAAGATGAGGATCATATCATGTATCGATCAAGCATAACATACAGGCTAAAACAGATAGAATTGTGTGCTCTGAATGAGTGTAAATACTCTGCAAATGATAATACTCATGAACGTATTCAGGACGGAAAAATTAAATCTTAAAGCAACCCACACATTCAACTGAACTAGAAACACATTACAGAACTCAGACATCAACCCCAGATCATGATATATTGCATTAACAACAAGAGACAGTTACATTGCTCCTTAGAGCGATCCTGGCAGAACTGATTACAATATTATGACATATGATTAGAACAAAATGAACAGAGAGAGAAAAGAACAGCCAGAGCGAACATAGCTTTCCTACGACTCCCTTCTTCTGATCGCTACTGTGCCAACCTCCTGTCTACGTTGGCCAACTGCCAATTTGTTCCTCTTCCAATGTGACTGTTAGTTCTCCCTTCCTTTCTGCTCTGCTATTTGCTGCGTCTCCCTGATCACTGGGAGTTCCACTGCTTGTTCTTTGTCGCTTCCTTCTGCTTTCTGTGTTTGTTTCCGCAACAACCGCACCACCTTCTCTTCATCTCTTCACAACCATGACAGCTCTCTGTCTACCGTGGTTGTGCTCTGCCACTTGTTATCCACAACTCAGAAACCATTTTATTTCAAAACAAGGGCCCCAACAGGCCCCGATCACATCTTATTGACTCATCCCGATTCAATTATTTTCTGCTGCCTCAGTCTCCATCAGTCCGCTTGCCTCTGTGGCCAGTCCTGTCTTCTCATTTTCCCCTCCTTGTCCAAACAAGGGCCCCAACTGGGGGACCTTTTCCAGTGCTGATGCTTTGAGGTCTTTGAAGTCGAAAATGGCCTATTGCCATTCCTGCATGAGAAGGTCTGTCTCTGCAGTGACTCGTTCTGCTTCTTTTTCCCCTGAGATAGTCGTTAGCTTACCAAATACGTCCTTAATCTTAATGTTGGCCTCAACGACCATTTGCTGCATTGTTTGGGTAGTAAGCTTGACAGGCTACCTTAGCTCCCGGAGGGCCTATTTGACTATTGCTGAATTTTCTTCAATTTGTTGTATCTTGACCTCAATCTCTTCTACTTGGTTGTATAATTGGTCTAGTCCATCGGGGTCTATGGCCTCTTGAATTTCCTTCGACACTTGTTGCAGTTGTGCCGAAATTGGCTGTGATTTCAAAGTCAGCGAGGTTGAACACTCATGTAAATTTTTCAGAAGGTCAGATGCTTCTTCCACCGTGGTGCTTAGAGTTTCTTGCATTTCGGTCACTTGGTTATGTTTCTCTAAGGTCTTCTCTATGTAGACGATAGCTGGATCTACTAGTGCGGGCTTGGTCGCTAGCACTGCTTTCAGTTCCCTATTTTCTCGGCTGAGATTCGAACATGCCACTCGGACATGAATGGATTTCCCGACTAGGTCAGTAGCTGATATGTTGTCCGGTATCTGATCGTTGTGAGCTGTTACTATGGGCTAGAGATCTCTGAAAATATGTGTCACCATGTCCAGTTGGCTCTGCAAGTTGTCTTTCTCTATCTTGAGTTGTTCACGCTCTTCAGTAAGTGCGATGATCTGTACTTGTTGCTGCTCAAACTTCTGTTGGAGTTCTATGTGAATTCCTTCAGCCTGTTGTGCTGCCCGCTGAATAAAATTGTACAACTGCGTTGTTCCCCAGGTCTACATGCTCTTAGCCCCAGACATATCTTGATTTGGCGGTCTTTCTTAGAGTGGTTGACTACTCGCAATGGACTTGGTTGAGTGCTCCTGCGGTGATTGTGGTGGTGTTGGTTGCAGCAGCAGATTGTTAGGGTTACCCATGCTTGGAGTGGGATGCATCTGGTGAAGTATCAGGTTTTCTTGCTGAAATAGGTTCAACTCTTTAGGCGGGGGTATTGTATCTACAGTAAAAGATCCTCCTTAAATTTAAAGGTCCTGAAAAGTGACCTGTTCAACCAGGGTTTGGTTAACCTCAGGTACCAATGCTGTAGTGGAGTTATCTTCCACCTCGTTATCTCCGTTTGTCTTACTCTTTACTTTTACTGGGTTGGATATGGTGGCTGATGTGGAGTTAGTTCGAGTTGAATGGTATTTAGAGGTTAATGATGTGTGGGCCGATGAGTGGTGAGTGCGAGGTGGAGATATACAGATATCTAAAAAGGAATAGGGGTTGAGTAGAGGTAGCTCTTGAGTTCCCTGAGGTTCTATCACTGACTCTTCCTGTATTGGGCCCCCGTGTCCATTGGTTGCATTTGATCTTCCCCCGTGAGATCAATGACCTAGATAGACACTGTAATTTTTTCCTTTTTGGCCTTTGGTGTAGCTACGAGTGGCTTTGAGGCTTTACTCTTTTTGACAGGAGCTGCGGTTGTTACTGGTGGTGAATTAAACAAACTAAGTGGTATGGTAGTGACTATGGGGACTTTGATGGAAGAAGAGGTATAATTGGAGGCCTGAAACTTCACAAATGTGGGAAACAATGAAGAATCACTGGTTAGAGTTTGAACTACCTGGTTAAAGCTTTGTGCCTTTGTGTTCAGCTCCTTGATGATTGGTGTTAGCTGTAGTCGCGAGATTCTGGTCATCGCTTCCTCGTGTGTTTCTCCTGGCAATGGATCCGACAACATGCCATCGAATGAATAGAAATAGACTCTGCTTCTGACCTCCATGCTTACCCCTGGCCAGGAACATACTTCAGTGTGAAAAGTTCTTTCTTCGATTTGAAACTTCAACGGTTTCATTTTGAAGGTCGATCCCAACACACATGTTAGTCTGATGTAGGTTTTCTTGTGGCTGACTCGAAACCATATTTACGCAGAGTAATTGTCTAGCAAGCTCTTTCGGATTCTCTGCTGTCCCATTGCCACATCGACCATCTAGTTGTACCAGAACTTAAATGCTTCTTCGTTCACCTCCTTAGTGTTGGGGTCCCCTGGCGCCTTCTAGGGTGTGAACTTCATTGCTAACGATTGAACTGTTGAAATTTCCATAGGCTCTTTGATTCCAGGGAATGTCCATTTCCACATCGCCAACACCATGATAAGATAACCATAGATGAACCCGGTGGCTCTCTTGTAGTTATCCTCGCAAGCTTCAAATAACTCATTAAGTAAAAATGAACACCAATTCAGTTGTGCCCCCTGGATACAGTGCTCCGCAACTGAGATAGTATCCAGCTTACACTCTCCTTTTGTATAATGCCTCATAGTTTTTATCGCAATGAGATAGCAATAAAAATTGACTGCTGGCTTGTTGATAAGGTCTATATTTTCCCCTTTTCCTCCTCCCTTGGTGTCATACTTCCTGTAGTATTCGCCATCTCTTGCCTTCTTCGCTCTCTTCAACACATTTTGGAATGTCTTGGAGACGTCTCTACCTTCTTGTGATAGCCCTGTTAACCTGTGAATATCTTCCAGATGAATTAGTATTTCTCTTCCTAGCCACAGTGACCCATTGTGTATTCTTCTCAACAGGAAATTTGTGCACTGCATCATAGCCCCTGTGGTGCTGAACACTGGAATATTTTTGAGGTTTAGTATGGTTGACTGCTGGACACCTCTGAACTCGAGGAGTACTCTTTCTGCTTCTTGTCCTGCTTCAGTGGCATAATTTTCCATGTAGACTTGTGTCTTCATCGCTGGGAATTGGAAGGAATCCGTTAGGTTGGTATCAATATGTTAGGGTCCTATAATAATAGGGTTCATAAATTTTGAATTGAATTTGATAGTCTTGTAAATATGTAAATACCTTGCTTTCTGCAAGTTTTTTTCCCATATTTTGAAAAAATGAAAAATAATAAAAATCCAAAAAGAGGGTAAAAAGTCCTAAAAGAAATATCAAAGGACTTAGAAAAAATATAGATCCCAAAAGAAAAAAGAGAAATAAGACCTGAAAGTGAGCAAATCCAAATGCCACTAATTTTACTTTTACTGCAAGAATAATGATTATGTGTAGAGTGTCAATAAATGCCATAATCCATGATCAGTTAAAAAGTTTAATCTTAAATTTTTATGCTTTCAATTTCATGTTTTAGATAGAGAATAAACATTTGTCAAACAGTTTAAACTTGAAAAATCAGTAGATAGGTAGAGAATAATGAGGAGCTCAACAGTTTAATTTGAGCCCTCGGATGAAATAAGGTCAATTTATATAGTTTTATGCTTTGAAAGAAAATGTTTTAGGATTGCAAGCCTAAATGCACCCATGAAAATGAAGTACAAATGTTAGAAATAAAGATGGGTAGGTAGAAAGTAGTTGAAAAATCATGTAATAAAGCATCATCGGGCAAAAAAATCAATAATTTCCCTTCCCTTACAAGTATTAAGTATTCTAAACTATCATTCAAAAGGCTTAGAGCATTTCTCTGACTTTTTTTGGGGCCGGATCCAAGGCTCGATGAGTAGTTAGTTAAAAATATTGAATCCCTACATTAAACCCACATTCATCAATATTTACCCTTCATTCATAAACTCATAATCTCTTTTGCTAAAACCCTATTTTTTACTTAGTAAAAATAAAGTCCTAAATAATTAGCTTCATTCCCTTTCAAAATCATTCATAAAATCCTCAAAATGCATTTACCCTAAGTATAAGTGAAATAATATTAAAAAGACAACAATGCTTTACTTTGTCTATGATTTACACTTTAATTAGAGATTAACATGTGTTTTGTTTCCATTTCACTACCCTTTTTCATATTAACTTCTAACTAAAACTATTAAATCCCTAAAAATACACCTACCCATATGATATTAATTCCCTTATATTTAAAATAAACCCCCAAACCCTTTATTTTAAGTTTAGACCAAAGTTTAATATTCCACATGCGCAAAATAAAACCCTGCCTTACAAACACATTGGTCTAAACCTATCTATAAAAATTAATCCCGCCCCCTATAGTGTTCAAACATATGTCAAAAGTTTGAATAAACTATATAACATTTAGCAGCGCCAATACATTGATTGAAACATTGTATAAATGTTTTAATAAACCTTAAACCCCCGCCACATATTACATAAAGCCTAAGGTTTAAACTTTATTAAAACACAGTTTTATAAAGATTAAGCCATTTCCGCCACATATAAAAAAATATGGCCCCACTCCATTCCAATGCAACTTCCAAGAAAATCTTGACCATTCGCATTTAATCCCAAGATCCAATGGTGAAAACTAAATATCGCATAGAAAAGTTGCACGATCACCCAAGCCCCAAATCTACATGAAATTGGTGGTTTCGTAATTCTATCTCTCTTCCACGTGCCCTTTTCTTATTGGATCACATGGGTTCAGGCTGAAACCACTTACCGCCAAATTACCGTGCGGTAACCACTATGGTTTTAAATCCTTTGAAGCTCGAAACCGCCACTCCTGCCTGATGTGAAAATCATTCAATGCTGAGGTAATATAACCAAAATGCATATTAAACCTTCGAAACATAATTCATTCCTTTCTCTTCTGCATTAACCTTTTGCTCGTGCCTCCCTGACTGTAATAACATCCTTTTTTCGCCATTTTATTCCTGAAGCGCCTGCAAAATATGCCTTGTGAGCATTGAAGACTGCCAAGAAGCGTTTACATTGCTTCACAGAAGCTGTGTTTCATTCAAAACCTCAGATACATATTACGTATCCCAATACCTGCATACAACAATTATTTTTCTGAAATTTGATCCAACAATCGATTTAAAAGACATTTTAAAAAACAAAAACATAATTAGAGTTTAAAAACCAATTATAGAAACTTTCAAAAAGCCCAAAAAATAGGCCAAACCTTGTCAAATGTTTTCCAGAAACCCTGTTTTACTGATGCGTGCTATTTTGAGAGAAAGTTGTGAGTTTTTTCAAACTGATGGTTTATTTCCAAGCCTTAAATCAAACCAGAAAACCTTTGAGGGTATCTTAAGCCTCTGTGACCTATTTCAGGATATTTTCAGCCCTATTTCTCAGTGAAAGACTGAAGAAACCCTTGTTTCTTGTTTTAAACTAGTCATAAGCCTGTAAACCTATTTCACACGCCTAATTGGATAGAAAACCCAAAGAAAAAACTATACTTTGCCTAAATTATCCAAGAAATCCTCTGCTAAATTAAAATACTCCCACAAACTATCTAAACTTGTAAAAAGTAGCCAAAATTCATAAGAAGCAGAGTACAAGCATGCCTGAAGGTTCCAAAGTACCTAAACCTACCCCTGCTATAACTTCTAATACTGCCATAGTGGTAAATCCTCTTCAACCACCTGTTGTTGATGTTGAACACATCCCACTAGATGATACTGATTATAAGATAGCAGATCCCATTGTTGAATTTAACTTGCTAGATATTCATAATTGGAGTTATGAGAAATAATTAGATAATGATGGAGAAGTCCAGATTTGGGAATCTCATTTACCCAAATATGTTGTCCCATTAACTCACCCATGTTAGGAGGTCATTATATTGTGTCACCAGTATAATGTACCTGATCAAAGAGCCATAGTCAAAGCAAATAAAGAATTGATTTTCACCATCACTGCTCAATCTGTAAATCAAATTTTACAGCTTCAACATGACCCACAAGCAGTCCCCTTATCTATAAAGGCCTTAACCCAGCTGTACATTGGCCTAGATTTCCCCAAGAGATTCATGATTTTCTAGACTTTCATGCCCTCTCATGTAGAAATTCCAAAACTGAATCCCCCATATTCTACTGCTAAATTCCCAAAAGGTTCAAGGCAGGTGATTTCCATGCTTTCATTCATCTTGTGGTACTTTAATAATTAACACACTGATGAATCCATCCTAGTTTTCTTATCCAGTTTCACTCCAGGTCAACCCCCATCAATAATCTTTGATTATGCTGGTTATATTGTAGATATTATCCATGATCAATTGATCAAATTTTCAACTGAAGGAGTGTTCATATACACTTCTTTCCTTTTCCATATGTTCCTATGCTTTCAATCAGATAATTTTACATTTACTCTCCAAAATATGTACATAGAGGGAAATCCTCTTTCTGTAATCTTTTGCACATCTTTGCTCAAAAAAGAATGTGTAGATTTCACATATTTGGAATTTTCAGAGTTATTTTACACCTAGTGATCAAAAGTTTAACCAAAGAAGAGCAACCAAGAATAAATGAAGAAATGAAAAAGATATTGCAGTTGTCAGAGCTGAGTAAGGTTGGTGACTGGTATTTGTATGAAAAATATATTGAGATCAAAGTATTTGGGTGAAATTTATTACCTTACAACTTACCTAAACATCCTTCAATGAGGATATTTGCCTTGGAGTATATCAGACAGATCCTAAAATATGATTCCATAAATTTCATGGTAGCTAAGAATAAAAATCAATTCAAACTAGAAAATTAGATAGGGCCATTCATATGCAATCACAAGGATGGAGAGAAAGAAGCAACAAAGAAGTTACTGGAATTCAAATTGGAAGAAATTTTTCCTTGGAATTATGATCCACAAGGCATCCTGAGAAAGCTAAGTGTTAAATGCAAATTAACACCCTTCATCCAAGAAACAAAACCAAAAATAGAAAAAAAATTCAAATTAGTTTGAGTGGACTAAAAAACATATTAAAAATTTTAGTAAATAAAGGTAATACTAGTCATACTTTAGAGACTACAAACCAGCTAGAGAAGTCCACTAAAAGAGTAAGGGAAGAAGGAGTCTATGTGGCAAAAACTACAACTGAAACCAAGTTCAAGCTCATATATAACAAAATTCCCAAGTTAGATTCAACAAGTAAAGGAAAAGTGACAATTGATGTGGAAGAAACAGTGGAGACCAATACTGATTTTCCAGAGACAAATGTTGCAACTGTAATTATCAATGAGCCAACTAATAAGACTCAGAATGAAGAACATGTTAATACTAAGGATGCACAAATGATAGAAAGACAACAAAGCATGG
Source organism: Pinus albicaulis (assembly GCA_034641835.2). Classification (NCBI taxonomy): domain Eukaryota; kingdom Viridiplantae; phylum Streptophyta; class Pinopsida; order Pinales; family Pinaceae; genus Pinus; species Pinus albicaulis. The sequence continues at coordinate 879,519,468 of CM076572.1, forward strand.
AAGCTTCCTCATCCCAAACAGCTGAGGAAAAAGATTTGGATATCAGGGAAAGATACAAACAGATTAGATCTAAGAATGAAGAGATCAAAACTGAAATCTATTCTCAATTTTTGAAACAAAAACCAGGTAACCAAAACAGATTCCTATCAGCATTTGATTATTCTAGTAAAAAACTGATCATGTCAATATTGTAGCCCATGGTACTAGTTCCAAAGATAGTGGTTGACTATGAGAAATTTGATCTAGAAGTAGCTACAAACAATATTCATGAATTAGATCAAATAGAGTTTTAGAGGTAGAGTTCAGAAATGTTGTACTCCACTGTTACAACAAAATTCATGAGTGTTAAAAAGCTTGAGAACACTATCACTAACATGCAAGATCAGATGAAACTAAACAAGGCCTCACTATATGATAAGGATCTGAGAATTAAATCCTTAGAAGAATTGGTAGTCAAAGTGGCATATGACACTGCAAATGTCAATGCAGCAGAGTTATTATTGAAGAAGAATAATGAAGACATTGCAGCCTTGAGGAAACAACATAATCTTCCTCCAAGTGAACATCCCCAGGCAAAAGAAATCATACAAGAGCATAATGACAAAGATGATATGATGAACATCATCTTACAACTTATAGGATGGATTAAGGAGATGGAGATTTAGATGGACAAGATTGTCCAGGAGAAGGAAATCGTAAAAGAACCAGAGATTCCTACAGTTATTCTTGTAATCACTACAACAGTGCCTTCAACTTTATCTGAAAAGTTGGCGCCCAAAGAACCACTGTCTACTGCAATGCCAGTAACTTCTTCCACAACCTTAGCTACTGAATCATCTACAACAACAATTCAACATATAGATGAAGCCAGAAAAATAATGAAATCTATGGAGGAAATGTCTCTTAAGACAAATGAGATAAGTAGATTGAAACAAGTGATAGAGAATCTTGAGAAGTCTAAAAAATTGGCTCAGATAAATGCGAAGACACATGAACAAAATGCCATTAGACTAAATGAAGAGTTAAAGAAATTGCAGAAGGAATTGACATTAAAGGAGCATATATCAAAAATCACCTTTGGAACAATGTCATTGAAGCCATCCATGATATATGGCCTTTAATTCAAGTAACTTTTGAACAAAGAGAGTTATTACTAAAAGCACAAGCAGAAATTCAAAATATCCAATGTGAACTGGCTGATAAACTAGAGAGAGCTTTAAGGCTGATCACCTTCCTTAATAGCAAAAATAAATAGGAGTTATAAGAACTCAAGATTAATGATAGAACTGAGACTATCCTAGAAATTAGGAAAGTTACTACAAATAATAATCTGATGAGGAAACTAGAAGAAAAGTGTGAAAGTATGAATACTAGCATAACCAAGTTTATGGTCAAGTTTAAAAATTTGTGGCAAAAAGGACTACCTGACTTTATGGTCATTAATGATAAACTGATGCCTCAAAATGACTATGATAAGAATATTAGAGAGTTTGCAAAAGAACAGGTAAATAAGTCATCAGGACAAGGCATACCAACAGGAAAGGTGTTACTCAAGAGTTTGGAAGACTTATTCTATTTGCAACATGAGATAAAACACTTGTTTGTCATCAAGCGAACCTTTTCTAGATATACTAAAGCTGATGAAAACTTTAGGAAATTAAAGATAATACACTTTCCTAAAGATGAGGATTGGCAAGCACTCACAGATTTATTATGAAGGATAGAAGGCAGACAGATGAAAGAAGGAAGAAAATAATTTTTTGATTTACAATCAAAATAGATTTTTACAGCTGTAATATTTTTTTAATTATGGTTAAAGAGTATCAAAGTTTAGTGAGTATCAGTGAAGATAGACTATCCAAGAAAGAGTATTAGAGAAGGAAGATCAGATTCCAAAAAATATCTAAGAGCCAGCAAGGAGGAGACCAAGGCAGCCAACTGCATCTTATCCTCAAAACAATTTCTATTTCTTTTGGATAAATAGGACAGCTTGCTGATTTTTTAAGCAACTGTCTCTATTATTGTTGTAAAGATATTTTATTTTCCTAAGATAATTCCTAGAATCTTTCTAGGATATTTTGTAAATAAATACGTATAAATGCTTCATCTTTAGAAGTATTTTGGTTGGAATAAAATTGTTGGAGATTGTTATAGTCATTTCTTGTTGTGTTTGAAATCTTGTTGTGTGTCAAAATTCGAGTAGCAGGCTGGATCAAACCAATTTGCCTCATACTTCAGGATTCCTGTGATGAGCTATTTGGAGTGAAGTATTTCCTTACTTTTCATTGTTATCTTTCTTTGTTACATACATCCATCTATGTTTTTTCTAAATTTGAATGAATAAATAGGAGTATTACTACAGGATTTGTTAAGGGCATCCTACTTTGATCTAGTTATCATTTATATGTTTTCATCTGATTTCCAGTGTAGGGAACCCTTTATTGCTCCCTCTCTCATTTTACCTCTTCCTACTACTTATTTTTCTAAATCAAAGGATTCTTAAGTGCCCTTTATCCTGATCATACCTCCCCATAAAAACAACTTTCCAATATCTTCAAGGGTTATCTATCTTGCCCTGAAAACATTTGACCTTTTGGCCTTGATCCTAGTTCTGTTTACTTTATTTTGACTCCTTAGCCCAATGAAAAAATATATTTCCCACTATTCTTCCTTTCAAGTGATTTTTCCCACCAAATCTACCAAAACCAAAACTGAAGCTGCAAATTCATAACTAGGCTAACATTCAAGAATTGAAACAAAGTTAAATTTTAAAGAGAGAGCCCTCTTTGAACCCTAGGAAGGCTAGATCCTAGAGTTTGAAGTTGGTTTTTGGTTACCTCTAGTGTTCTTTGACTAAAAACCAAAATCTGACAACTTTAGAATTACTAGAGTGATAACATTACTAGTGACTGTACTGAGGAACTAACCAATCATCAGTCATAAAACTAGTCTTAAAGAAAATCATTTTATACATCCTTTTACTTTAAGATTACTTTTATAAGTTGTGGGTATTAAAAAACAGTAATTCCTGCTTCTAGGAAAATTTACTATACCAGGTCTAACCCGGATCCTAAACCTATTGTTATAGTGGACAACCCAGACCGAATTGGTGAAAAGAAAAAACAGATAGACGATTTATAAGCTGAAGTATCATTAAAAAGAGGTAATTCATTATCACAAGAATTTGTAATTTTGAAAGATATAGATTTTGATCTGAAATTTGAGCATTCTTTGTTTAGAATTTCTTCTGAAAGTGATCTTTATATTGTTGTTTTAGACCCTGTTTTTATTTCATTCTTGGAAACAAAACATAAATATATTACAATAGAATCTAAATCAAAGAAAGTTGAATATCAGACTAAAATTGAAGAACTTAATACTACTATTCTCAAAGATATTGATGAAGCTATTGAATTAGCTCAATTATTAGCATATACCACTAAGCCTTTAGTTTCAAAGTTACCTACCACCATAATACCAGCTTTAGATTCATCACTATATGCTGCTACATCATATATATCTTCCAATAATACCACATCTATAGATCCATTTATCCCAAAATTACCTTCACCGCCTAGAGTAATATTTCCACCACTCACTTCATCCACTATATCCACTAGCACACCTTTTGATTTTTTAAACACATCATCCTAATTCCCTAGTATATACATTCTAGTTTCATTTCCCAACACCTCAAGTACAAATTTTAGTTCATCAGCTATCACTTCTAGTTCAGCCCCAAGAACTTCTACTTTTCCTCTTAGCCAAACTAAACTTCAAGTTATGGTTGCCAGGTATGCTCCCCTAGTCTTACCACAACAGCTTCATGACATGCCTCAAGACTATCAGAGTAAGATACCATAGTTTTATGCCACTACCCATTATACAGCTCAACAACACATAACTAAAATGACAGACTTCTTTGAACTTCATGAAATTGATGATTTTGATTTTCAAATGAGGTTATTTGCACAAACATTAATAGGAGAAGTTAAGAAGTGGTTTAGAGGTCTTTCTGCTAGTAGTATAACTGATTTAGTTATATTTCATAGATTTTTTTTTAAATAAATGGGAAAATAAAAAGAATCCACTCCAGATATTGTCTGAATTTGATGCCATGAGAAGAGCTCCAAATGAGTCAGTCCAAGATTATTGCACTAGATATACCAGTGTTTACAATGCTATCCCTGCAAATATTAAACCCAACCTTAATTCTGCCCTTCTCAAATTCCGTGATGGATTTGACACTGACATGGCTTATCAGCTGATGGAAAGAAATGCAGAAACCTTAGAAAGAATGCAAACAGATGCTGTTAGTGTCGAAGTAAACATTTTAGCCAAAAAGGCTTGACTGAGAAATGAGAGAAAAGTGACCATTAAAGAAGAAAATTCCAATATAGACACAAAAATAGACATGTTAGCTAAAAATTTAGATGGGACGATGGATATAATAGACGACATATAGAGAAGACCTCAATGGGATAATCAACAACAAATCAGAAATCCCAATTTTAGAAAAAACACAAATTCAGGAAAAGCAAAAGAAACAGCCCCAAACCAGAAAATAAGGCCCCCTTCCAAGAGAACTATGCTGAAAGTTCTCAGAATAATGATGAAAATGAGGATGAAATAAATCTAATGGGAATAAATGATAATGATACTATCTTTCTCACTCAGGAAGATCAGGAATTATTTTAACTTCAACAACTCAAATTAGATTCAAGTGAATCCTTTGACTATAAACAAGGTTATCATTATGCTATAAATGAAATACACAATCAATATAACCTTAGAAATAAGAAAAAATGAGTCTTATACCAAGAAAACTTCCCAAACTCATAATAAGAAAACAATAGAAGCTCCCAAAAAAAATTTCTGCAAATTCTCCCAAGCAAAAATAAGCAAAACTCTAGTTCTTCCCAAAACATTTCTAGTCCTAAAAATGCATCAAGCCCTAAAATTGTTGATATTATTGATGAATTTTCTCAAGCTACAAAATTTTCATAGAAATCTACTACTGCTAAAGCTTATAATTCTGTTAAAACAACAAATTTATATCCTAAAATACCCTCTACTGATCCTAAATCAAAGGATCCAAAAACTGCTACTTCAAAAACACCTGCTGATAATTCTAAGTCTGAAAGAATATCTACTGCTTCACAAACAATCTCTAAAAAGAAAGTTAGGAGCAGTAAAACACAAGAAAATCAAACAAATAACATTAACCCAATTGAAAATGAAAACATAACTGTAGAAAAACAAAACAAACCAACACAAACTACAATTACCAAAGAGGAACTGATTCAAATCAGTAAATCTCAACCTACATTCAACATACAATCTGAAATTGCAAAGCTAAAATTACAAATTCCTCTAACAGAATTGGTAAAACATGATTTGTATAAATCAACCATAACTGAAACGTTAAATATAAATGATGGAGAAGATTCCATAAATCTGAATGATGATCAGCCAGACTTGATTTTTGGCCCAGATGTGAATGGAAAACATGTAGATGGAGCAGTTACTCCATTTTATGTCAGTCTTACCATTCATGATCAAATTTTACACAATGCCATGCTAGATTTAGGAGCTTTCATAATCTAATTCCTAAAGCCATAATGGAAACTCTCAATCTAGAAATCAAAAGGCCCTTCAAAGATTTGTTCTCATTTTGTTCAAGTAAAGTTAAATGCCTAGGTTTAATCAAATATTTGTGTGTAACACTAGTTTAATATCCTGGTAAGAGTATATTAATGGACATTGTAGTAGCTGATATCGCACCTAAATATGGAATTTTACGATCTCGCTCATGGGGAGCAAAGTTACAGGGATCTCTACAATTGGACATGTCTTATGCTACTATATCAATTTTTGGCCAGCCTAAGAAGTTATATAGGGAAATATTGATGAATTTCATGGTCAGTAGTGCAGAAAGATCTAGAAATTACCCAATTTACTCTACACCAACTGACCTTGATTATTTTATCTTATGCAACTCTGAAACTAATGAAATCCAAACTAAAATAATAGATAAAAAGAAAACACCAAACAATGATAATATCTTTCATGAATCTCTATGTCATTTATAATTTGATGGTTCAATAAATAAGTTAGGAGCAGGAGCAGGAGTTTGGATAACCAACATGGAGACTAATCACTTAGAAGGCCACGCTTTCAGACTCAATTTCAAATGTACTAATAATATGGATGAGTATGAAGCCCTCTTTCTAGGACTCCAAATTATTAGGAACTCACGAGGTAAAAGAATATTAATCATGGGAGATTGAAAGTTGATCATAAAAATAATAAATGGAATATATTCTATTTACAATCCTAGATTAAGCCGATACAGAGACATTGTGCAAGATTTAACTAATGATTTATTAGAATGTAAATTTGTTTCCATACCTAGAAAACAAAATATACAGGCTCACTGTCTAGCAACCTTTTCTAGTACATGCAATTTACCATTCCAAACAAATCACAGATATACTGCTGAAGTCAAGCATAGTCCAATAATTCCAGAAAACCTCAAGTATTGGCAAATTTTTTCTCAAGATGAATAGATTTAAAAGTTTATGAACAATGAAGGTGAGTTTCAGAACTGTAAAATAGACACAGATTGTACTATAGATCAAGATTTATATTGTGAAATAGATTCGAATAACTTATATGTAAATAAAGTAAAATTTTCCAAGCCAACTAGATTTAGTCAATCAGATATAGATATCTTAGAGAAAGTAGAGATTGAAGAAATTATTGATGATGAATCTGACATATTGAATCTTAAGGATAATTTCCTACCCAAAGGTTTAACTCCTTTAGAAGATCTTTTTGAATCAAATGATATAGCTAGAAAACCCAAAATAATCAAACTTTCCAAAACATTACCTCAACAAGAAAAAGATAAATATATTACTCTTTTAAAGGAATATCAATATGTTTTTGCTTGGAGTTACAAGGATCTCAAATCTTATGATACCAACATAATTCAACATAAAATTCCAATAAAAGAAGATCAAAAGCCCTTTAAAAAAAAGTTGAGAAGAATTAACCCTGTTTTATTACGTTTGATAGAAAAAGAAGTGAAAAGAATGTATGATGCACAGATAATTGCACCAACCAGATATTTTGATTGGGTTTCCAACCTAGTTCCAACAAGAAAGAAAACAAGAGAGATAAGATTATGTGTTGACTTTAGGAATCTACATAAAGTGTCCTTAAAATTACAAAGGGTAGTTGGCTCTTCTAGGATTTCACTTTTAGATGGTTTTTTAGGATACAACCAGATCTTAGTCCAAAAATAAGATCAAGCCAAAACAACATTTACTACTCCTTGGGGCACTTTATGTATGTAAAAATTCCTTTTGGTCTAATGAATGCAGGGGTAACCTTTCAAAGGGCTATGGACATAGCCTTTGCAAAGGAAATACATGATTTCTTAGTGATTTTTTAGTGATTTCATACTCAAGAATTGTTGCAATCCATTTTCCCCTTTTACCATCAGGGTCTTGACTTAAAATGTCCTCGACAACAGTATGTGGAACAAAAGCAATTATGTGAGAGTGTAAAATATAGACCCTAAAGTCTTTTAAAGCTTTCACTAATGCTAAGGCTTGCTTCTCCATGATGTTATATTTGAGAGGAGCATCTCTTAAGGCCCTACTAAAGAAACATATTGGTTGTTCTTGCCCCAAGTCATTCTTTTGAAGTAAAATTGCAGCTATTGTATACTCAGATGCAAAAGAAAAGATGTAAAAGTCTTTGTTAAAATTTGGACTAATCAGGACTGGTGTTTGAGTAAGATCTTGTTTGACCAGTTCGAATGATTGTTTAGCTGGTAAAGTCCATTTTACACTGACATCTTTCTTAAGCATGTTTGTAATGTTTTTTAATAGCTCAGCAAGATTAGGGATAAACCTCCTCAGAAAATTAATCTTTCCGATGAAAGATTGCAACTCTTTGAGGCTTCTTGGATGACTGATTTGTAATATGCCATCTATCCTTGTGGGGTCTATTTTGATTCCTTATTCTGAAATGATATGACCAAGAAGTTTTCCTTCTTGGAGACCAAAGAGTGTCTTCTTGGGATTCAATGACAAGCCAAATTTCCTACACTTCTCAAAAACTTTTCTCAGGTGAATCAAATGTTCCTCATCAGTTTTTGATAAAACGGTTATGTCATCAAGGTAAATGATTATGAAATAGAAAATATCTTTAGAAAATGCTATGTCCATGGCCCTTTGGAAGGTGGCCCCTGCATTCACTAATCCGAAAGGAATTTTGACATACATAAAGGTGCCCCAAGGTGTAGTAAAAGTAGTTTTGATTTGATCACTTGGGAGCACTAAGACCTGGTTGTTACCCGAGAACCCATCTAAGAGGGATATCATTTTTTACCCAACTACCCTTTGAAGTATATGGTCCATCTTGGGTAAGGGGTATTTGTCTTTTAAATAGGCTTTGTTTAAATTTCTGAAGTCAATACAGAGCCTGATTTCCCCTGTTTTCTTTCTAACATAAACTAAGTTTGATACCCACTCTGAATATCTAATTGGTACAATGATCCCAACAGCATGCATCTTTTCAATCCCTTCCTTAACCAAAGGTAATAAAATAGGGTTTATTCTCCTTAGTTTTTGTTTAAAAGGATTTTTATTTTCCGTCAAAGGGATTTTATGTTGGATGATGCTGGTATCATATGATTTTAGGTCTTTGTATCCCCAAGAAAAAAACATCTTTAAAATCTTTGAACAACTCTATGTATTGCAATTTTATGTGAGATGGGAGAGTGCTGGACAGTTTGATCATCTTGGGTTCTGCTAGACTGCCTATGTTATGCTCTTCTACATTCGTTTCTACAGGCTCCATTCTTGGTTCTTTAGCTACATCGTTAAAATCAAAAATATGTTCTAAAGGTGCGAGACCTCTTGGAATTTTATCATTTTTGCATTGTAAAACTTCCAAGTATTCTTGGTCTGCATTGTCAATTATCTCTTCTTCAAAAGGATTCTCATAATGATTTATATCAACAGAATATGTCATTTCAACTTCTAGGATTTGTTCAATATACAAACAATTTTCTTTATGGCTGGATTGTAATATTGGTATGTCGAAATCATTTTCCGATTTTAAGAAATCAAATATGTGTTTGTCAGAGTCAAACACTTGCCAATGATCTTCATTATCAGGCACAACAGGCCTATGTTTTACCTTTATGTTGAGTTTCTCATTTATCTCAGGTATTTGGCAGTTGTTGTCATTGAAGGCGAGTTCATTTGCTAGATGATTCAGTGCTCTAGGGATGAAAATAAGTTCATATTTTTCAAAGGTTTTCAATAAATCAAGGGAAGCGTTCCGATATTCCCTGAGCCTTGGATTTCTAGCTGAGTATTCTCCTTTGATTTGTCTTATGATAAGTTCAGAATCTCCTAAGATTGATATCCTCTGGGCTTCTAATTGTTTAAACAATTGTAAGCCTAGGAGAAGTGCTTCATACTTAGAAATATTGTTAGTGCACGGGAAATCTAATTTATATGAAAAACTTTGATTCGTATTTTGAATCCAAACACTTGCGCTTGCACTTGTTTTATTACAGGATCCATCAAAGTTTATTGTCCAAAGTATATTTTTGTTGAATCTTTAATTAAACTGAGAGGGGGGGGGGTGAATCAGTTTAATACATACATTCGCCTTTTAAAATTTTCACCAAAGTTATTTACAGCTTAATATGTGAGCAATCTTATTTGCAGCCAATATTAATTTATTGTGATACCATACTTAAGTTGAAAGCATCAAGCAATTAAGCAGATTGAAATAATCACCTCAACACATAAGAAGCACACATAGAGACATCAGATGTAAGTGGAAACCCATAAAGGGAGAAAACCACATCTTATTATTGTTGTGATGCAACGGCAAGTTCCAACTTCCTCTCACCACTGTTTTCTGCAGGCACCAACCTACAGGAGGCTCTATCCTCAATTCTGCAAGCTACAACTTGCAAGGAAGCACCAACTCCCTTCAATTTTCTACAGGCACCAACCTACAGGAGGCTCCAACCTCAGTCAGCTACAATTGACAGCTATCAAGCTGCAACTTGATAGGGAAGCTCCAACTTCCTCAATTTATCAAACCGAAATTTTGCTGATTTACCTCAGATATCAGCCCTGTTCTGTAGCTTCTCCTTCTATTCTGCTTTTCTTAATCTTCTCTACCTCACACTTCTATATTCTGCCTTCTCTTGATTAACTCTCTCTCTCTCCTTTTTTTTTCGCATATCAAGATGATATTATTTATAGATTTCCTCACATGATTGTTTGTATTCTACTTGGAATTCAAAATGGAAAGTCATGTCTCTTTGCCTTCTGCCTTCTCACTCCTTTTATCTGCTTACTCAGAAAATATAACTGTAGGTATCAATTTAACATTACAGTGGGAATTTGTTCTCTCTCGGAGACTTGCCAATGCATCACAAACAATAAAAAACAATTAAAATATTTACATTCGAATTACAAAGTGAATTCTAGCTCACTCATTCACCCTCTTGGCTAGCTGCGCATTTGTCTTTTCTTTGACTTTGTTTTGTCTTTTTCTGTGATTGTGTTTTAACTCTTTTCTGCTCTGTATTCTATTTTGTCCTCTACTGTGGTGTAATTGCTGTATATATGTAACAGTGCTTTTATATCAGTGCCTTTTAGAAAAATACGTGACTTCTGACTTGTAGCAAGTGTCTTGTTGATGTGGAACATTCCGCAGGCCGGAACATACATATATCACAATTGTATTACATTAATAATCGCCCTCCCCTTAAGTTGAGGCCCGTGGGTCTACAGACCATACGGCTTATCGCAACAGCGTTATATATATATATATATATATATATGACAACGCCTTTTAATATATATATATATATATATATATATATATATAACCCAACTTTGTCTCTTGGCTTAATTATAAGATGATTTAATCATATAATCTGCCCTTTTAATACACCTTAACATACTCTCGGCGCATACAATAAAGCCTGTTTTAAAACATATAGAACTCCTTTCGGGCCCACCTGACACGTTTTCAAATACGATTGATCGCAATCGCAAATTTCTAATTTGCGATAGTTGCTGTGCAGTTTCAACTAACTGCGATATTGCGATGGTTGCGATATTGCGATGGTTGCGATATTGCGATATTGTGATGGTTGCGATAATGCGATGGTTGCGATATTGCGATGGTGCGATGGCGCAAAGTTGCGATATTGCGATGGTGCGATGGCGCAATGTTGCGAAGTTGCGATATTGCGATGGTGCGATGGCGCAATGTTGTGAAGTTGCGATATTGCGATGGTGCCATGGCGCAATGTTGCAAAGTTGCGATATTGCGATGGTGCGATGGCGCAATGTTGCGAAGTTGCGATATTGCGATGGTGCGATGGCGCAATGTTGCGAAGTTGCGATATTGCGAGTCCCGCCTTATAAAACTTTGTATTATGCGCTCCGTATAACTTCATAAATATGCTTTGAACCTTTGATTATATGATGCGCTGCACATATACTCCAGCGTGGGTAGCGATTCCCGAAATTTGTGTTTATGTTATATGTAACGCGCGGCTGGGTAGTGATTCTCGGAATAACCGTTGTGTCTTTGCAATAATAGCTGTGTCTCTGTATTCGACTGTTCCTGTCTTTCGATAACGGTTCTTCCCTGTGCCTTTGCCTTACCTACTTCTGCTGCTCGACCTGTCTCTGTCTTCGCTGCCTCCATTGCCTTCGCTGTGCAATTCCTCAACATAGTTTAATTAATAGACACCACTTCCACTGTTACCTTATATGATTCCGCTTACCCCTGACTGATCGATATTACAATTAACGCACAGCATATTCAATCTTGTTCGACATTTGCTTCCTCTGCTCCTTACTTAGTTTTTTTGCTGCCTCTGCTACCTCTCTGCTGCCTCGCTCTATTGCTGGTTTCTTTGCTGCTTCTGTTGTCTCTCTGTTTCTTTCTCTTCTTCTTGTCTAATGCTGCTCCTTGCTTCCTTCATTCTCCTTTTGCTGCCTCTTCTTTAAATGACCCTGTCTCTGCTGCTCGACCCTCTCTACATCTTGCTGTTATGCTACTCTCTTTTCCTGTCTCTGTCTTTGCTGCCTCCTTTGCCATCAATGACAATATTTCCAACAGTCTCCCCCTTTGGCATTGATGGCAATCCACTTTTCTCTGTTTGCCTTCTCTTGCTTTTCTTGTTTGTTCTTCCTCCCCCTTTGACATCAATGGCAAAGGGTTGCTTTTTGAATTTCCTTTCTCTGAGTTATGTTTAGGTCCTCTTCTGCTGAATTTGTACCATGCTGCTCCAGAGTGATGTATAAAACTTGTTGAGAGAACACTTTGAGGAATATGTTTTATAGCTGTGTTTCATTTGTAGTGCCTGTAATCTGTGTTAGATTGCAGACAGAGATGATGCATTTTTCAATTGAAGGGTCCTTGTTGCTTTTCCATGCTGAATGCTGATAATACTGAGATTATGTTGATAATATTGATAATGCTGATACTACTGGTAATACTGATCCTGTGGACCTATTTTATGCTTTCCTTGCTGGCTGTTCCCCCCCTAGAATGATATTTTCGTTTTTGTTCTCCCCCTGAAATTGTGCTTTCTCTTTATATCAGAGAGTAGCATCTGCAGATACTACCCCTAGTCTATCTCTCAAATATTGAAATGGTTCTCTAGCAAGAGGTTTAGTAAATATATCAGCTGTATGTTCTTTCGTTGGTACATATTCCAGTTTTACTATTTTCTGAGCCACTTGTTCTCGGAGGAAATGATACTTGATTGGAATATGTTTGGTTTTTGAATGAAGCACAGGATTTTTAGATATACTTATAGCACTTGTATTATCACATTTTATTGAAATAGGTTAATCAATGCTTACCTTCATGTCTTGAAGAGTTTTCTTCATCCACATGACTTGTGTAAAACATGTTGCTGCTGCTATATATTCTGCTTCAGCTCTAGACAGAGAGATGGATGTTTGTTTCTTGCTTAACCATGCCACCAGACTTTCTCCTAGATAGAAAGCACCTCCACTTGTACTTTTCCTGTCATCAACACAGCTGGCCCAATCTTCATCTGTGTAAGCTGTTAAAGTGAAGCTTTTGCTTTTAGGATACCAAAGTCCATACTGTGTTGTTCCTTGTAGATATCTAAGTATTCTTTTTACTGCTAGAAGATGGTTTTGTTTAGGTGCTGCTTGATATCTTGCCACTAGTCCCACTGCTAGCATGATGTCTGGTCTAGATGCTGTCAAATACAGCAGGCTTCCTATCATGGATTTGTAGAGTTTTTGGTCTACATCTGTAGACCCATCATTAGCACACAGTTGCATCCCATGATCATGGGGGTAGTCACAAGTTTGCAGTCCTCCATTTTGAATCTTTTCAGCATTTCGTTTAAGTACTTTTCTTGAGAGATGAATGTCCCTGTGTTCTTTTGCTGAATTTGCAGTCCCAAGTAGAAACTGAGTTCTCCAATAATAGACATTTCAAACTCTTTTTTGATCTCATCAGCAAACCCTTTTGCTAGTTCATCTTTGTTGCTTCCAAACATAATATCATCAACATACACTACAGCAATCAGGAGTTCATTTTCATGGGCTTTTATATATAGATTGTTGTCTACTCCACCTCTCTTAAAACCCTGTTTTTGCAAATATTTATCCAGTCTTGAGTACCAAGCACGAGGAGCCTGTTTCAGTCCATATAGGGCCTTCTTCAGTCTGCATACATAGTCTTCTTTGTCTGTCAATGAGAAGCCTTCTGGTTGTTCCATGTATACTTCTTCTTCTAGATCTCCATTAAGAAAAGAAGACTTTACATCCATTTGATATACCTTGAAGTCTTGGTAGCATGCAAATGCCAGGAACATTCTGATAGCTTCCATTCTGGCTACTGGGGCAAATGTTTCTTCATAATCAAGTCCTTCGATTTGTGAGTATCCTTTGCAGACCAGCCTGGCTTTATTCCTGATTACTTGTCCTTGCTCATTCATTTTGTTTTTGAATACCCATTTTGAACCAATGATATTCTTCTCAATTGGTCTAGGAACTAGTTCCCAGGTATTGTTCTTTTCAATTTGGTCCAATTCTTCATTCATTGCTTTTACCCAAGACTTGTCCTTGCTGGCTTCTTCAAATTTCTTTGGCTCTATTTGTGACAGCATGGCTATGTATACTTCTTCTGTTTGTTCTGTTAGCTGCCTTCTTGTCTGGACTCCTGCTTTCTTGTCTCCTATGATCTGATCTTCAGGATGATTCTTCTGAGTGTATCTTGAGGGGGTTTTCGAGCTCAGCTCTGCATTATCTGTTGTCTTTCTTGTTTCATCATCATCCTTGTCTTCCTCTTCATGGTTGTCTGATGGACTGCAGCAATCTGTATTTCTTGTATTGTTTGGAAGTTCTTCATCAAATCTCACATCAATACTTTCAACTATCTTCCGAAGGATCTTGTTGTAGCACCTGTACCCTTTTCTTTTGGAAACATATCCTAGAAAAATCCCTTCATCTGCTCTTGCATCAAATTTCCCAAGGTTTTCATCATTATTATTTATGTAACACTTGCTACCAAAGACTCTGAAATGTTTTATTGAAGCTGGATTTCCATGCCATAGTTCATATGGAGTTTTGTCACTGCTTGGCCTTAAGTGAGCTTTATTAAGGATATGTACTGCTGTGTGTACTGCTTCTGCCCAGAAGGTTTGAGCAATATTATTCTCTTGCATCATAGCTCTGGCTATTTGTTGTACAGACCTGTTTTGTCTTTCTGCTACTCCATTCTGCTGAGGTGTTCCTGCAATAGTGAATTGTTGTTTTATGCCATGTTCATTGCATAGGTCAGCAAAGTCATAATCTGTAAATTCTCCTCCTCTATCTGATCTGATACATTTTAGCTTGCATCCAGTTTGATTTTCTACTAATGCTTTGAATATCTTAAACTTTTCCAGTGCTTCTGATTTGTTCTTGAGAAAAGCAACCCATGTCATTATGGAGAAATCATCTATTATCAGCATGAAGTAGGATTCTCCACTTGGTGTCTTAGTTCTTGCAGGTCCACACAGATCCATGTGCACAAGCTGGAGTGGTCTTCTTGTTGATAACTCCTCTTTGGCCTTAAGGATGTGCGGGTCTGTTTACCCAATTGACAAGATTTGCATATGGTGTTAGAAGGCCTCTTAATTTCTGGCATGTCTCTGACAGCTTTCTTCTTGCTTAGTCTGATGATGTGATCGAAGCTTAGATGTCCCAACCTTTTATGCCATAACCATGACTCTTCTAGCTTGCTAAGATGACATGCTTCATCTCCCTCTTTCACAATGTAAAAATTACTCTCTGTTCGAACACCCTTGAGCAGAGTCTTACTTGTTGTGCTTGATCTGACTACACAATCTTGTGCTCTAAAGAGAACTTCACAGCCTTTATCACACATCTGACTGACACTCAGTAAATTTGCTTTCAGCCCATCTACATATAATACATCTTGAGCCTTTCCTCTGCCATTGTCTATGCTGACTGATCCTTTTCCCTTGATCTTTCCTGATTTGTCATTTCCAAAAGTGACATTGCCTGATTTCTTTTCGTCAAGAGTTAAAAACTTGTTTTTATCTCCTGTCATGTGTTTAGAGCAGCCACTGTCCAAAAACCATTGACTCTTCAAATCTTGAGCGGTTAAAGCCAAGTCACATTTATTCACCTTCTTTATCCACTGGAGGCCCCCTTTTGTTTGGTATCTTTTGTGAGGTGATGAATTATATCCCTTTAGAGAACACTTGGAAGATATATGCCCAATTTGATTGCATATACAACATTTGATTATAGTTTTTGCAGAATTGTGAGCATGAACAAAATTGCTTTGACTCATAAACCTCCTTGAGGTATTGAACATCAGTCTTTGTCTATACTTTCTACATTCAATAATTTTATGGCCAAATTCCTTACAATAAAAACAATAACCATAGAAATTATTTGCATACTTGATGTAAGGTTGTTTTCTCCATTTGTTTGTTTGAGACAGTCTCTTCACTGTTTGCATCTTTTGCAGGTCTGAATTACTCTTCCTTGCATAACAATATGCAGCAATGTGTCCCGGCTTGTGGCAGACATAACAGGTGGCATTCTTCTTAGGAGGGAAGAATCTCCTCTGATGGCTTCCAAATTTGACATACTCAGGGGCATATGATTCTTTTTCTGTCATCTTAGTATTTATTATATTCTTTGTTACTAGGGATTTATTCTGATCTCTGTCATCCTTATTACATGTTTCTTCTTTTGTAGAAATTGTCTGCGCTTCTTCATCAGTCTTCTTTGCTTTTACAAAAATTATACTTTTGTTTTCCTTTTCTTTGCCTTTACTCGATTCTCCTTCATAGCCTATTCCTGTTTTTATCATTGGGGATCTTTGAGCAACCAGGATTTCATTCAACTTACTAGAGCTTGTTGTTTGAGAAGAGTTTATAACCATTGTCCTTTGAGCATTTTCTAGTTTCTTCCTGAGACATACTACTTCTTCTTCCAGTTTCTCTTGTTCTCGGGTTTTATCCTTGATTTTCTGAAGTAACATGTCTTCTATCTTCTTGGCTTCTTCAAGCTCTACCTTTAGCTGCACGAGGACTTCTGAATTTTTTTCTTCTTTCACATATTTGAGAAGGATCTCTTTTTGTTTTATGCATTTTAGTTTGAGTCTGTCAATCTCCTCCAGTGCACTTCTTAGCTCCCCCTCAAGGTCGACTTCCCCTTCTTCTTCTTCTTCTTCTAGCAAGAGTCCTTCAAGATCTTCTATGCCATCAGTAAAAATTCAGAGGTTCCCTCTTCTCCTAAGGATTCATCTGAGTCTTCAGATGCACTGTTGTCTTGCTGAGCATAGAAGGATTTTCTGCTGAATTTCTTTCCTTTCTACTAGTTCTTTGATGTGTCTCTCTCTGATTCTTGAGCTTGATTTCTTACTTTCTTGTGAGGACACTTAGCAGCATAGTGTCCCACTCTTCCACAGTTAAAGCATTTGAAGGGGAGTTTACCTTTATATTTACCTGAGCCTCTATCTAATTTCTTGACAAACTTTGCCTCTTCTTCATCTGAGCAAGAGCATATGTCTCCCTCTTCTTCTTTCTTCTTTTCTGTTTTAAAGGTTGCTTCCCTCGTACTTGGCTTCTTCTGTGGGAGCCTCATTTCATAGGCTGTTAGATTTCCAAGTAGCTGGTTCATGGTCAAGGTCTCCCAATCAACTGTTTCTTCTATTGCAGACACCTTTGGATTAAACCTGGATGGAAGAGATCTTATAATCTTTTGCACAATTATACTTTCGAAGAAGCTGCCAATATCTTCATCATCATTCATTTTTAAATTTTCAAACTGGGCTCTATATACTTGAAGTTTGGCAGTCTTTACCTTTTTATTTCCCTCATGGATATTCTCTAGAGTGTCCCACATATCTTTGGCAGTCTTACTATGCATTATTTTGATAAACTCAACTTCACATAGTCCATTTAAGATTGCATTCATTGCTTTTGCATTAGCTACAAAGCTTTGTTTAGCTTCTTTCTCTGAATCAGTTGACTTTGTGACATATCCAAATTCCACAGCATCCCAAACTTCTAATCCTAAAGACATTATATATGCTTTCATTCTGATTTTCCAGAAGGCATAATTAGCACCAGTGAAGTAAGGTGCTTTATTGGTTGAGCTTCCTTCTTGACTAGCCATCTTGAGGGCCTAGGATCTCCTTTCAGTTGTTAGACTGATACAAAAGGAACTTTCTCTGATACCAATTGTTGAACCTTTAGTTAAACTAAGAAGGGGGGGGGGGGTTGAATTAGTTTAACACATTCCTGATCTTTTAAAGTTTTATTAAACTTATTTACACCTTCATTTCATATCCAATTTAATGTGTGAGTAATCTTAGAATGTAAGCAGCAAGTGTTAGTATAATATAGCAGTAGACTTAGTATGACAGCAACAGGTATTAAGCAGATGATACATATTAGATCAATACATAAATATCATGCACAGAGACACCAGATATAAGTGGAAACCCATAAAAGGAGAAAACCACATCTTATTATTGTTGTGATGCAAAGGCAAGCTCCAACTCCCTCTCACCACTGTTTTTCTGCAGGCACCAACCTACAGGAGGCTCCAACCTCAATTCTGCAAGCTACAACTTGCAAGGAAGAACCAACTCCCTTCAATTTTCTGCAGGCTTCAACCTTAGTCAGCTACAACTGACAACTATCAAGCTGCAACTCGATGGGGAAGCTCCAACTTCCTCAATTTATCAAACTGAATGTTTGCTGATTTACTCCAGATATCAGCTTTGTTCTGTATCTTCTCTTCTTCTCTTAATCTTCTCTGCTTTATTTTTCTATATTCTGCATTCTCTGTATTTGCTCTCTCTTCTTCTCTTGAGCTTATCAAATTTATTATATATAGAAATTCTCACATGACTGTTTGTATTTCACAAGGAATTTGGAGTGAACAGTCATGACTCTTTGGCTTCTGTCTTCTTATTCCTTTTTCCAACTCATTTTTAGAATTACTACAATATGTACAAATTTCCATGCTACAGTGGGATTTTGTCTTTTCCTTAGGATACTTGCCTTTGCATCACAAACAATAAAAATAATTACAAAATTTACATTCACATTTTTAATTACACATTTCAATTTCACTCAGCTCCTTTTCTGGATTTTGGCTTTACTGGATTTGTCTTTTTCTGCTGCTGTTAAGAACCTGTTCTGCATACACCTTGTTCACTGTCATCTGCATATTTCCTATTTTCTGTGCTTATTCACCTGTCCAACTCATTCCTGTACCTATTCCTGTTCACCGAACTTTCATCTTTGCATTGTTCTACACTGGCAGTTCCAATGCTTAAACCTAAAGTGTTAATAAATCAACCATATTCCCAGTACTTTTCAATATTTCACTTAACTGTGTGTAAATGCATCCCAAGCTTCATTTCCAATCATATTCCAACCCGGAAATCTCACTCTGCACTTATTCTACGTTGGCAAACTCAAACAAATAAGTCTGGTCATTTTTAATGTCTCAATTTAGAGAATTGAGATATTAATTCAACATTCTGCCATGGCTATAAAATCATACATATGAATTCATTCATCTTTCGATCATTACAATTTTCGAACTTAATTTTGGCTCCCGGCTTATATATATAACTTTCGAACTTTGTATTATGCCGCCAATACGATTAACCTTGGTTAAAATCTTTTTAATATAACTCACCGGGCCTTATACTAAGATTACAATACATCGAATAACATTAATAAACCAAATCCATTATATATGACTCTGCCCCGGGCCCACAATACAACCAAAGGACCAATCGAGTGCACATCGTACCTTTGTTAACCCACGCGCCCATCCGACGGTTGGTATTACGTTGCCCGATCCAACGTATATCGCTCGATCAACATGCGCAATCAATAATGCGCGATGGCGCTCCGTACTCGGTTTATCCTACGCACACCTTGGTTAAACTCCGATGGCCCTCTTCCAGATCAACGACTCGTGTCAATTTCTCTCCGCGTCCTGGTACGAAATTTAATGCGCGAAGGCGCACGTTAAACGGTGGTTTTACTATTCATCTAGAGACACGCGTCGATCAATCAATGGAATCACTGCCAATTCGGGAATACCGCCTTCCGTATAATAGTTTTTACACCATTTTTTGGTCATCTAACCTATTATCATTAGATGAACCCAAGTACACCATGTAAGACAGTTTTACCCTAAGTAAAACTGCTTTCACTATGTTAAAACAGGAAACCCCAAAAGGAAATATTAAACAAACCTATATTTGTTTGATTTTCCTCATGGAATAATTAATTAAACCATAATTTAATTATTATTCCCAGTCATGTTTACCCAAAATAAAAGAAATTAATTAGATAAACCTCTATTTATCTTATTATTTTCTAGGAATAATTATTTAAACCTTATTTAAATGATATTCCTTGTTAAATATGACCAAATCACCCACAAATAATTAAATAAATCACTATTTATTTAATTATCTTTCAACCACTTCCTTAAATAATTAAATAAATCATTATTTATTTGATTATCTTCTAACAACTTCCTTAAAAAGATAAATAAATCATTTATTTATTTATTTTTGACAAATTAAGGGATTTGACCCAAGTCAAATACCTTTTCCCTCCAACAAATATAATAAAATATTCCATAAAAGTGGATCTAGATCTGGTTAACCCATGCACCAAGATCTAGAATGACCCAATATTTTGTTATAAATAGGAGGGTTTTTCCTACCATTCTTCACCTTTTGTTGCCTATTAGATCACTCTGGATCTATACACTTGGTCACCATTTTTTGCCATTTGCTGTGAGAGCTCCCTTTGAGTTCCATTCTTTGTGTGGGTTTTCTACACCAACAAGAGAGAGAAATCTTAGATCTGAAGTGCTGAGGACTTCCAAGAACCCATCCCACTGAGGAGAATTGGATACACCTTCTTGTTTTCCTCCCAGGTGCCCGATTAATATAAAAATTCTTTCAAAAATTGTTCTTGTCTTGTCCATTGGTATATGGAGCAAACCCTTGTTTTTACTGCTTAATGTCTTTCCATGCATAGATCTGGTGTTTTGCAGCTCTTTTCTTGTCTAACTAACCGCAGATCTGAAGATATTGGCAGCCACTTTTGTTGTTAAGGCTATTAGTTATGCGTAGCTAAAGTGGTCCTTTTTTGTACACTTTGACAAAGGATTCATACTAACGATGATGGTGCGATGAATACCCACTCGTTCACTTTAAACCGCTCTTATTGTTCATTCGGTTCTCGGTTCCACTTCTCCCCCCATGCTCCGGAGTTAGGTCCTCCACGATTTCAATTATATATATATATATATATATATATATATATATATATATATATATATATATATATATATATATATATATATATATATATATATATAACTTTTCATCACATTTCAAATATATATATTCTTTGTTACAACTATGTTTCCGCTCCATTCAATTATATCTATATATATATATATATATATATATTTTTCGACTATGGTTCCGTTATACTCTGACGCAGAGTTCCACCATTCATAACCCTTGTGGCTATGTGTACAATGCTCATCCCCACAGAGCCTATTCACGCTGGTTCATAGAGCTCATTACAATCTAGGTATGTACAATTTAAAACTCCACATCGACCAAAAGTCAAGTTCTTCAACTAAATACAGAGCATTTGAATATAAAGTCTGAAAATTAATTTATATTATGTGTAACGCCCGGCTGTATAAAAGATTCTCGGAATTTATATATATATATATATACATATTCTTGGAATAACAACGATTTCTCTACAATAACAGATGTGGCTCTGCCTCTGCCGCTTCTGTCACTCTGCCTCTGCCTCTGCTGTTGTGATAACGGCTCTGTCTCCATATTTGCTTCCTCTGCCTTTCTCCTTTATATTCATTTCCTCTTTGCTGCCTCCATTATCTGTCTTTGTCTCCTTGTAACTATTCCTGTCTTTGCATCTGCTACCTCCTTTGCCATCAATGACAACATTTCCAACAGAACACTATTTTTACACCTTCATAATCCATCTTTCTTACAGAAATCATATTTATGGAAAATGTAGGAATACGCAGAACCCAACGAAGTGTTCTAATCCTTCTACCTCGCAGCTTTAGCTTGAATTTTCCATGATCAACGATTCTATATATTAATATAAGTTGTCGTTG
This sequence comes from Pinus albicaulis, assembly GCA_034641835.2. Taxonomy (NCBI): domain Eukaryota; kingdom Viridiplantae; phylum Streptophyta; class Pinopsida; order Pinales; family Pinaceae; genus Pinus; species Pinus albicaulis. The sequence continues at coordinate 879,541,253 of CM076572.1, forward strand.
ATTTGAATATGCTAGATGATGACATATTTATCATATGATGAAGAAGACAAACTATGAAGAAGCCTATCCACACTAGTACATATGGTCAATTTTTCGACACTTTAGTTCTGACAGTTTTGACGTATTGTTGGAAAGTTCCCCAATTTTTCTCAAATTTTTTAATCCCGCCAACAAGCGTCACTCTAACGATGTTTACGGAGTATCATCAGAATAGTGACGTTTAGGGGTATCATCGGAATAGCGATGTTTAGGGGTATCGTCGAAATAGCGACGTGTTTGGAAAAAATATCATAAGAGAGACGTTTAGGACAAAGGCGTCGAAAGTATGACATTTAGGACAAAACCATTGGAATAGCGATGTTTGGGGAAAGTGTCAGAAGTGTGATGTTTAAGGAATAAGTTGCATAAGTGTGACATTGAGGACAAAAGCATCGGAATAGCGACATTTTATAGGGAAAGTGTCAGAAGTGCGATGTTGAGGACAAAAGTGTCAAAATAGTGATGATTTCATGTGATGGTACCTAAGTAAACGTGTTCAGGAAGGTCGGGATGGGTCATGCCATGTGAGGACGCCCAAGGAAACATGTTGTTCAAGCGGGTCAGGTTGGGTCAGGTAGTGTGAGGGAGCCCAAGGAATGTGTCCAGGTCGGGTCGTGTCGGGTTGTGTGAGGGTTCCCAAGGAACACGTTTGGGTCAGGTCATCTCAAGTGATGTGAGGGCACTCAAAAAACATGTCTTGGTCGGGTCATGTGATCAGGTTGTGTGAGGGCACCCAAGTAAACGTGTTCAGGCAGGTCGGGTTGGGTTTGGTCGGGTCGTGCCATGTGAGGCCGCCCAAGGAAACACATTCTTGTAGGTTGAGTTGAGTCGTGTGATGGCACCCAATGAAACGTGTTTGGGTCGGGTCAAGTCAGGTCATGTCGTATTGTGAGGGTGCCCAAGGAAACACGTTTGGGCGGGTCGGGGCGAATTGGGTCATGTGAGGGCACCAAAGGAATGCGTCTGGGTCAAGTCGTGTTAGGGCACCCAAGGAAACGCGTTCGAGCGGGTCGGATTGGGTCGGGTCAAGTCATGCCATGTGAAGCTGCCCAAGGAAACACGTTCGGATAGGTTGGGTCAGGTTGTGTGAGGGTGGTCATATAAAAAATTCTAAGTTATGACTACACATGTTGCTTGTGCACGTTTGTGCGATATGTTTTCCATTTTCTCCCTCGTGCACCCTTCATTCAGGTGGGTCATGTTGTGCCATATGAGGGTTCCATAGGAAATGCGTTCAAGTCAGATCATGTGAGAGAGACTATATAAAAAAATGCTAAGTTGTGACCGCCCGTGTGCCTTGTGCATGTTTGTGCGACCCATGGTTTATCGTTTGCGCCCTTGTGCTTTCGATGTTTGAGCAAGTTGGGTCGAGTCGGTTCGTGTGATGGCACCCAAGGAAATGCGTTCAGGTCGGGTCGTGTTGTACTGTGAAGGTGCCCAAGGAAAAATGTTCGAGCGGGTTGGGTCAGGTCAGGTCTTTTGAGGGTGCCTAAGGAATGCGTCCAGGTCGGGTCGTGTTGGGTTGTGTGAGGGCGCCCAAGGAAACGTATTTGGGCAAGTCGGGTCGGGTTGGGTCAAGTTGTGCAGTGTGAGGCCACCCAAGGAAATGTGTTCGGGTGGGTTGAGTCGAGTTGTTAGTATGAATCTTTTGTCGGAAAAAGACCACTTTAGCTACACATAAAAAATATCCCTCACATCAATTATGGCTACCAATATCTTCAAATCTGCAGTTAGTTTATCAAAAAAAAGCTGCACAAATCCATATCTATGCATAAAATGACATTAAGCAGTGAAAATAAGGTTTTGATCCATGCATACAATAGACAAGACAAGAGCAATATTTTTGAAAGAATTTTTTATATTAAGGGCACCTGAGAGGAAAAAAAGAAAGGTGTTTCCAATTCTCCTCAATGGGATGGGTTCTTGAAAGTCCTCAGTGCTTTAGATCTAGCATTTCTCTCTCTTGTTGGTGTAGAAAACCCAGACAAACATAGAACTCAAAGGGAGCTCACAAAGTAAAAAGTAGAGAATGTGACAATGATAATGGCTCAAAGTTAGACCAAGAGCATAGATCCAGAGTGATCTAATGAGCAACAAAAGGTGACCAATGAATGGGAAAACCCTTCTATTTATAACAAAATATTAGGGTACTCTAGAAATTGGTGTATGAATAAAATATTATTAACCAAATTCTAGAACCACCTTTTAGGAATATTTTATTATATTTATTGGAGGGAAAAGGATTTTTGACTTGGGTCAAATCCTTTATTTCTAGATAATAAATAAATAAATGATTTATTTATTATTTTAAGGAAATGGTGGAAATATAATTAAATAAATAATGATTTAGTCATATTTAACTAGGAATATTATTTAAATAAGGATTAAATAACTTATTCTTGGGAAATAATCAAATAAATAAGGATTTATTTAATTTATTTCCTTGTTTTGGGTTAAATATGACCAGGAATAATAATTGAATTTATGTTTAACTAATTATTCCTTGAGGAAATATAAACAAATATAGATTTGTTTATTATTTCCTTTTGGGGTTTCCTATTTAGACCATAAACAACTTAATAAATGTGTTTTACTAAGTTATTTCACATAGTGAAAGCAATTTTACTTAGGGTAAAATTGGTCTTACATGGTGTACTTGGGTTCATCTAATGACAATAGGTTAGATGACCAAAAAATGGTGTAACACGGGTTGTATCGTGTGAGGGCGCCCAAGGAAATGCGTTTGATTGGGTCAAGTCGGGTCAGGTTGTGTGAGGGCGCACAGTAAAAAGCATTTGAGTGGGTTAGATCGAGTCGGGTCGTGTGAGGGTGCCTAGGGAAACATATTTTGGCGCGTCGGGTCAGGTTGAGTCGTGTGACGGTGCCTAGGGAAATGCATTCAGGCGGGTCAGGTCGGGTCGGGCTGTGTGAGGGTGGCCGTATCAAAAATGATAAGTTGTGACCGACCGTGTACCTTGTACTACATGTTTGTGCGATCTGTTTCAATTTTCTGCCTTGTGTGCCCTTCGTTCGAGCGGGTTGGGTCGTGTCATGTGAGGGCGCCATAGGAAACTCATTCAGGTTGAATCATGTGAGGGAGGTTGTATAAAAAATGCGAAGTTGTAACTGCCCATGTGCCTTGTGCACGTTCAGGCAACCCTTTTTACTTTTTCTCCCTCATCATGCCTAGTTAATCGATGTTTGAGCGTGTTAGGTCAGGTCGGTCGTGTGATGGTGCACAAGGAAACACATTTGGTTCGGGTCGGGTTCGATCGTGCTATACTGCGAGGGCATCTAAGGAAACACGTTTAGGTGGGTCGGGTCAGGTTGTGTCGTGTGAGGGTGATCGAGGAAACATGTTCGGGCTGGTCGGGTCGGGTCAGGTCGTGTGAAGGCACCCAAGGAAACACGTTCAATCAGGTCAGGTCGGTTTGGGTCGGGTCGTGTGAGGGCGCCCAAGGAAACACGTTCATGTGGGATGGTTTGGGTCATTCTAGGGCACCTAAGGAAATGCGTTTGGGCGGTTCAGGTTGAGTCGTGTCATGTGAGGGTGCTCAAGGAAACACATTATGGCGGGTCGGTTCGCATTGTGTGAGGACGCCTAAGCTAGAAACGCATTCGGGTGGGTAGGGTAATTTGGTTGGATTTTTCTTAATTACAAACAATGGTAAACAACCTGCATCAATGTCGCTTTCCTTTATGAAACAACCATCATGAATAAGAGTGTCACAACAAGTCGCATGAATTTGCAAGAGGCACAGGGGTAGTCACAACTTAGCATTTTTGATAAAATCTCCCTCACATGACCCGACCCGACCGAACCTGAATGCATTTCCTTGGGCGCGCTCACACGACACGACCCAACCTGCTCGAACGAAGGCACGAGGGTGCAAACGACAAATGGGTCGCACAAACGTGCACAAGGTACACGAGCGGTCACAACTTATCAATTTTGATGCAACCACCCTCAGTCGACCCAACTCGACCCGCCTAGACACATTTCCTTGGGCATACTCACACGACCCGATCCGACTCAACCCACCCTAACATGTTTCCCTAGGCGCCCTCACACAACACGACCTGACTCGACCCACCTGAATGCAATTCCCTAGGTGCCCTCACACGACCAGACCTAAGTACCCAACTTGCCCGAACGTGTTTCCTGAATGGGCACCCTCATACGACACGACCGGACCGGACCTGACCCTCCCGAACGCATTTCCTAGGCTCCCTCACACGACATGATCCGACCTGAGTACTCGACTTGCCCAAACACGTTTCCTTAATGGGCGCCCTCACATGACACGACCCGACTCGACCCTCCCGAACGCGTTTCCTTAGGCGCCCTCACATGACTTAGCCCGCCCAAACGCATTTCCTTGGGTGCCCTCACATGATAAGGGGATGGGAAGAGAATTCTCAGACAAAGGGAGACTTTGGGCTAGACACAACACTATTTTTCAATGACTTGGTGTGGCCCCAAGACATGCTAGGGAGTGCTAGGGAAACAGAAAGGAGGACTAGTTTCAATTGCATGGAAATTAATGAATAAGAATGTGTGATAGGGAGTGCTAGAAAGTTCTAGGTGTGCTAAGGAGGGAGTGACAAGGTATGCTATGTACCCCTAACCCATTTAACCCCCTAAACCCTAAACCTCGAAACCCTTAACCCCTAACCCCTTAAACCTTAATTCTTGACCCCTGACCCATTTAACCCCCTAAACCCATAAAATCCTAACCCATTTAACCCCCTAAACCCTAACCCCTAAAATCCTTAGTTGTTAAATCTCCTAACCCCCTAAACCTCTAAACCCCTAACCCATTTAACCCCCTAAACCCTAAACGTCTAACCCCTTAACCCCTAACCCCTTAAACCGTAATTCCCAACCCCTAACCTATTTAACCCCCTAATCACTAATCCATAATTTCTTAACCACTAACTCATTATTCACCTAACCCATAATTGCGCCTAAATCTGCTAACCTCTACCCCCTAATCCTTAATCCCTTAATAACTCATTATTTGATCCCTAACACCTAAATGTGCCTAAATACCCTAACCCCTAACCCCCTAATCCCTAAAACCTTAACCACTAACTCATTATTCCCCTAACCTCAATCCCTAATCCCTTAAACACTAACTCATTATTCCCCTAACCCCTAAATGCGCCTAAATCCCCTAACTCCTAAGCACCCAATTCCTAACCCATTAACAACTAACTCATTATTCTCCTAACCCCTAAATATCTAACCCCTAATCCCCTAATCCCTTAACCCCTAAGCCCCTAATCCCTAATCCCTCAATCACTGACTCATTATTCCCGTAACCCTTATAACAATCCTTAAAACCTGTTATATGGTAGATATTTTGTCTAGTGGATAGAATTAGAGTTTGGTTGGATTTTTCTTGATTACAAACAATGGTAAACAACCTGCATCAATGTTTCTTTCATTTATGAAACAACCAACATCAAAGCCTTCCAAAAACAAATCAAAATAGAAGCAAACAAGTCTCCATTCTTATCAAGTCATGTTGGGGCACTAGGTAGAAGAATATAATCTATAAAATAAAACATCTTTAACATTTCAGAACGAAGTATGAACAAAGTGAACCATTACTTAGACTGCATTGTAAGCCAAGAAACCAAATTTATCAATGCAAGGAACTATATTTGGGCCTCCCTATTGTTCTAAGGCTCCATTTCATAGTCATACTTCTTTTTCCCTCTATCCCCAAATATTCCTTTTGAGATTTTTCCATAAGTAGTCTTAATTTTTAATCAATATATTTTTTCCTTCCACTTTGTGTTCAGTTCCCTCCACCTTTCAGGATGAACTACTTGCTACAAATTCAAATTTTTAATCTTATATCCAATGGGGTTTATCTATTAGAAAACATATTTTAGAAAGTTATTCTAAACCATTAAGGTTTTTGATGACTTTAGATTTTTCCATGGATCTTGAATCCTTAGCCACAATTCCCAACCCATAACCCATTTAACCCCCTAAACCTCTAAAACCCTAACCCATTTAACCCCTAAACCATAAACATCCAAACCCTTAACCCTTAACCCATAACCCTAAACCCTTAACCCCTAACCCTAAACCTTTAACCCATAACCCTAAACCCTTAACCCCTAACCCATTTAACCCCCTAAACCCCTAAACCCTAAACCTATAAACCCTTAACCCTTAACCCTTAACCCATTTAACCCATAAACCCATAAAACCCTAACCCATTTAACCCCATAAACCTTACACCTCTAAACCCTTAACCCCTAACCCCTTAAACCCTAATTCCTGACCCCTAACCCATTTAACCCCCTAAACCCTAACCCCATTAACCCCTAACCCCTAACTCCTATAAGTTTCCTCCATCATCAATGTCTGCAAAATGCATCATCCTAGTCCAACGTGTTCATCAAGTATCATATACATGCAGGAAGTATAATCAATGATCAAATCAATAGATCTAAAAAGAGAGTAAAGACATAAAGGAGTAACATAAATTGAAAAAATAATTATCTTCAATGAGAAGTGATCATCTCCCTCTTGAATAATCCTTCAAGAGTGATTACTACCATTATCCATATAACATTGTTGCCTTGAATATATGTCAACGAACTTCATTCATAACCACAGTCTAATTGAGACTAACCCATCTTGTGCTACATTAAACCTGTCACAAGTGCTTGAACATATTCACACTAATCATGCTAGGGTCTCCAATCTTTGCCATAATCCAGGGTTTTCTTCCAAACCCTAACCACATAATATCCATCAAATGATAATAACCAAATTTCCTAAGGTTTCCTTCAAACTGTAGCATTCTTTTAGGTCTCCACCATCTTCTCTAGCTTCCAACAAAGGTGTCTTCATAGGGGTGATCTTCAATGAATTTTCTTCAACCCAACGTTGATACCATGTTAAATTTTCTTAGGGCTATATTGTTCTTTGCTTTAGATAATTACATTTCTTCATTTTCATATTAAATTCACCCCACGACATCATAACATTATTTAGATTTACAACATTATTCAACAACATATGCAATTACATAGAAATAACAATATCATCCTCATTGCAATGGAACATAAAGGAACAATAGAAGAAACATGTTTAGATATAGAGACACTAGGATTGGTCGGAGACGAGGGAAAAACCCACTACGGGGAAACCATTTAAAATTATTCTTCTTATTGGATTTTCATTGAATGATTCAACAAAAGAGTTTACAATGATCCACATCTTCAACAATAATCCTATCCAACAAAATCAACTAAACAACATCCATGAGATGACCCCAACAACGCTAATAATCAAAACATTGATTCAGAAGCATGCGATCAACTATCACGATCTGCGGTCAACTGCTGAACTCTACGGTCAACTGATGAAATATGTGGTCCACTATTAAACTCAACCTCCAGTTCCCAATTGTACATAGAGAGTGATCTGTGTGCGGCTAAAACCCTCAATCTATATGCATAAGCCTGCATGCTTGCATTTCTGACCGAAATCTGCTCGTTTCATCCCTGCGGTTGGAAACCAAAACCCTAGACACATGTGTGAGCTTCAAACCCTGAAATCTCAGACCTATCTGAACCAATATCTATGACCCAACCTCAGACCTGTGTGAGCCAAACCAAAGGAAACAAGAATGATCACGATGATGATGTCCAAATGAGGGTCACTTGACTTGTATTTATAGCCATCCATGGGTGTCCAGTTTCTCTTTTGGGCACATGTGGGATTTTCCTAAAAAAAACACTTTCCCTTCCCAAATTGAGCGTTTATAAATAATAAAAATTGGTCATCTTGAAAAATTCAATCTAGTCCCATGGTTGGAATTTAACATAGTTACCGATGAAACGGGAACTATTACCTCAAAACGGGAACTCTAACAAAAAAAACATCAAAAACCCATGAAAAAACAACCCGAAAACAAAAAGTTGTATTCTGGAATAGCCTTCTTTTTTTTCGGAGTAAATTTTCAACATCTTTAAAAAACATTTTATTCTAGAATAACCTTTTTTTTGGGGTAATTTTTCAACTTTTTTTAAAAATAGAGGTAAAAACAATTTTTTTTTTGGGTGCAAAAAACATGCCGCAAATGGAAAATGTTGAAACCAAAATTTTATAATAATAAAATTTTATATTAAAAATTAAAAAAAATAAAAATGAAAAAACCATTTTAAAATAACTAAAAAAAAGAAAGAATTCATTATATTTTTTTAGTAAAAAATTCAAAAAAGAAAAAAAGAAAAAAAAGTAAAAAAAAAAAAATAACTAAAATTAAAATTAAAAAATATATTAACAATTGAAAAAAAAATTAAATTAAAAAAAAAAAAATTAAGAAGGAAAATTTTACTAAATTAAAAACAAAAAAAAATATTTTTTTAAATAAAAAATTAAATTAGAAAAAATACAAGTTTTTCTTAAATTCAAAAAATTAAAATGAAAATTAAAAATACAAATTAAAAATTAACAAAAAAAAAGAAAAAGAAAAAAGAAAAAACATTACTTAAATTCAATTAAAAAAAAAGAATGAAAATATTAAATTAAAAAACCATTATTAAAAAAACAAAAAAAATTTAAATATAAAAAAATAAATTAAAAAAATATATACTAAACTTTATTAAATTTGGATCACTAAAGCCAAATTCCTAACCTAAATAAATTGATAAACAAATTTTAAAATAAAAAAGAAAATAAAAATAAATAAATAAATAAATAAAACTAAAAACATTTTTAAAATTAAAATTAAAATAAACAAAAAAATAATTAAAATTTAAAATGGGGAAAAATAAATAAATTAAAATTATTAAATTAAAAATATAAAATAAAAAGCAAAGTAATTTAAAAAAGAAAATTGATTTAAAACACAAAAATGAAAATAAAATAAAAAAATATTAAATTTCAAAGTTTAAATGTTATATTTTATTTATTAAAAAAAAACATATTAAATTTAAATTAATTAAAAAAATACAAAATTTTATTAAATAAAAAAAATAATAATAAAATAAAATTTTGAAAATTAATCGGCCCCCCGGCCTAGGTGGTGGCGGAGGCCGGCCGTTGGGCGGGTTGGGGGCTGTAGCCACCCCGCCAGCCCATCGGCCGGCCTTCGCCGTCACCTGGGCCGGGGGCCGATTAATTTTCAAAATTATAATTTTTTTTTAAATTTCATTTTTTTTTAAAATTTCTTATATTTAATATCTGATATTTTTATTCAATTTTAAATTTTTATTTATTTTATTTATTTATTTATTTATTTTTAATTTTAATTGAAAAAATGTTTTTTTTTGTTTTTTAAAGTTATTTTTTAATTTTTATTATTTTTAAATTTTTATTTTTTTTTCTTATTAATTTATTTGTTTTTTTTTTTTTTTTGAAGTTTTAATTATTTTTACTTTTGTATTTTAATTTTTTAATTTTCATTATTTTTAAATTTCGTCTTTAATTTTTTTTTTAATTATTTTGTTGATCTATTATGTGGTTATTTTTTTAATAACTAGAAAAATTGTTTTTGTTTTTGCTTTTGTTTTTGTTTTGGGTTCATTTTTTTTTTCTTCTTTAAATTGTGTGTTTTTTTAATTTTTTCTACATTTTTTAATTTAAAGTTCAAAATTTTTAGTTTTCTTTTGTGTTTTATTTATTTATTTTTATTTAAAATTTAAATTTTTACAAGTTTTTTTTTTAATTTTTTAATTTTTTATTGGTTTTTTAAATTATTTTTTTATATTTGATTGTTTTTTGTCATGTTTTTTTATTTTTATTTTATGTTTTATTGCCAACATGAAAATCACCACTCCAAAAAAATGTGGTTGATGCTGCATCATCACCTTCAAAACTCACTAACATTTGAAAACAAATATTCATACTTTATAAATAAAAGTTTTAAAGTTTCAAAAATATGCACACACAATAAAAAAAATGGTGATTCTGCATCACCACTTTTCAAATCGAGTGCTTTTTTAGCTACCTCGAAAAAGTAGGTACCACTTCAGTTACCTATTTTATCAGTAACCATGTTATTTGTCAGTGAGCTTCCAAATTATGTGATTATTACCGAAATAATTCTAAATATGTACGATGGATCACAAAAGCCAAAGTTCTAAAACCTTTCTCATCGTTTGAAAACATTACTCTGTAATCAGGCTTTGGATTATATGTTTCTTGAAAGGGTCTTCAATAAAAAATTAATTAATATATTCCATTGTTCACTATTAATTCCTTCCAATCTCAACAGGTTGACATTATTCCACCATTGATGTCAAATAATGGTGGTCAATGGGTGATAATCTCAAGACACAATATGAATGTGTAACACCCTAAGTTTCTATGCTTTTTAACTTAACATTTGAACAAATCCAAAGGGGAAGTGGACCCCAATGGAGAAACAATGTGTGGATTTATTATATTTATTAATAAAAAATATATGGAATATTTATGTGTGTACAATGACTAGATTGAGAATGGAGATCTTAAACCTAGATCCATGAGAATAAAGATAAGGTTAGACTTTCCCAAACCTTCCAGAAAACTTTGGAAGGAATCTTACTAAAAATTAGATTTGGAGAGAAATATCTAATTTCCCCAATGAAGAGGAAAGTAATTAGGAATAGGAAGAAAATATGGAAAAGCGAAAAAGACAGCTTTAAAGTACCTCACTGAGGGAAAGCCCAGGCAAAGCAGGAAGAAAGCATCCTGAAATTTCTAGACGCAGAAATTGGAAACAGGCTTGGGAAAGCACAACTTAAATAAGCTGCTCCAGGATAGATCACTAGAAGCAAAGGTCTCAGCTCAGGGGTGAGTTACGGAGATAGAACTCTAAGGTTGGGAGGAACTAGTCAGAGAATTTGGTATGCATGCCTAACTAGTATGTCGTTAAAATTCTATTGATGCTACAATATGTGTTCTGAAGTATTTAGTAGAATGTCATGCCTGTGTGGATACAAGTTATTACATTGGAGTAGTGTAGAAATCTTTTAAAATTTTGATTGATTAATGGGTTCAAATTGTCGAATGAAGCCATACATTTAACTGAATTAGTTACCATAGTAATTCCAAAATAGTATAGTTGTATGGGTAAGAATCGAATTAGTTCAAACCAGCAGAATCTCTAAATCTAAGCACAGATTTAAATCTGAGGTTAAGAGAGCTAACTGAAATTGACATTAGATGCAGATGAAATTTAAAATATGGAATATTATCTAACAACATTAAATTTAGATATTTCTCGTGAAGATTTAAATTTAATTAACATTTTACAGTAACAGTATGATATAGAGTTACATCTGCAAAAAGGAAAATAGTATATGCTGATATGAAATAAAGCAAAGCTGATATACATAAGAAAACTTGTCACAATAAGTTATAACTCTGTTTATAACTATCTATGTCTATTTATTCAAAAAACGGTAGCCTGGGAAGGAGAAAACTTCTCTGATGTATGGCACAAATGGTGGCGCTTATATTCAAACAGGAAATTGCGGAATTTGCCTCCAATTATTTCTTGGGGCATTTGGATTGCCAGGAACAGAAGCATCTTTCTTGACAAGGAAACCCCTGTTGAATCACTTGCCATACAATGTACCTCTATTTACTCAAACATCACCGATTCAGAGGAAGAAAGGATGCCTAGACAGGTTCAAGAGGAACAAATCAAGGAAGGAGTGCCATGGGCTTATTTTGATGGGGCTTCTCAGAATAACAAAGCTGGAGCAGGAATAATCGTCCATTTAAACGAAAGATATACTCTAAAAGCATCTGTGGGTTTAGGCAACGACACAAATAACTACGCAGAATTATCTGCTCTAAAGCTACTCTTATGTTGGCTTATACACAGGAACATCTTCACAGTTCAAATTTTTGGGGATTCTTTAAATGCTATCAAATGGACAAATGATCAAAGAAGATGTCAAAATTATATCTTGTATCCTTTATTAGAAGAAATTCAGAATTTAAAGTTGTCTTTTAATGTTTTTTCTATTCGCCACATTTACAGGGAGTGCAACGATTCAACAGACAGGATTTCTAAAGAAGGTCTACAACAAAATATAGGTATTTGGAGAATAGTGGAGGAAGTCAATGGAGAAATCCATGTCTCGTACCAGCCTCCTTATGTATAGATTGCATTCATCTGAAGACTTAGCAGATTGGTCAAAGTAGTTTCTTTTTGTATATAGCTGAAAGGGTTTCTTTTTTGTAAATCTGTTTTGAGTTTCATGCATGACTTGTGCATCTTTTTTTCTGTTTTGGGTTGTTTATCCTCGATAGAGGAGACCCCAGAAAAAGATGCTTGCTGCTGTTTTTTACCATGAATTTTAAACATACGGAAAACTGTTGGCTCTTTTTTGAAGATGCCGAGGAGGGGAGCCGTTTTCCTCATTAGAGGTGGCTCACGTTACGCTCAGGAAGATCTATATCTCTTAGCTGAAGGCAGGAAGAATAGCCCTTCTTGCAGAACATTATGATGCTCAGTCATACAGCAAAAGGAATGCTTCGGCATATGATATGTAACTTTTTATCATGTTTATTAAAAGTTCATTTTTTTCTTTTGGAAAAAAAAAACTATCTATGTCTATTCTAATTCATCTTAATTTCACAGAAAATTACACAATAGTGGTTGAAGGAAAAGAATCATTATTATATATGGAAACAAAAATTATATTTGCTAAATTAATAAAGTAGTACTCAGAATTTTGAAGAAATTCATATGAGCAAAAATAAGGAACAAATGCTGTACAAAAATTCATTAAACAAAAATTGTTTTGATTGAAGCAAACTGTTAATGGGAGACTAGTACAGTACTTTCCATATCTGTGATAAATATTATAATGCAACCAGTTAAAGAAGCTTTTATTTTGATAATTCTGTTAAGAAAATTAAAACCATACTATACTGGAAATTTTCAGTATACCAAAATTATAGACAAATAATAGAGAAACAATGATTACTTTAGTACTGCCACTATAAAATATAGAGAATTCAATTAACCCATAATGAATATATATGAGTATGAGAAAATCTACACAAGTATGTTTACATACATACATACGTACATACATACATACATACATACATACATACATACATACATACATACATACATACATACATATATATATATATATATATATATATATATATATATATATATATATATATATATATATAAGCATGTAGGAAATTGTTGTGAGTTAACTGTGACCCTTATTTATACTAATGTGTCACAACATCATAATTAAAATTATTAATAAATTAAGAAAGAGGTTAACTACAATAGTCAAATCAATATGCCTGTTCACCTAAAAATTTTCAGGAGTCAAACTTGACTCTCCTCTGGTTATAGAATCGGAGAGCCAAAAAACAGTAAAACAAGAATCAAAATAATATAGAGTTACACAGTTCGGAATTGGGGGTTAAAAACCCAGAATTTCATTATACATATGAAATCAACTTCTTATGAAAACGTTGTAGCAGTGCTACTATTATTCGAATGACAAAAATGGTAAATAGACATATTGGCGGAAGGCCAAAACAGAAGTTTAGTTCTGAAGAAAACTGGAATGTTGGTAACAAAACTGTGCAAGAGATTAGCACGTGGTTAGTTGGAATAACGTTGTTAGAAGAAAATCATTGGCATTGTAAACTGGAACAAAATCCCAAACAAATGATACCTGTACAAAGGGAATAACCAAAATTTAGAATCAGGAGAATTTTTGTGGGTTTACAATAAGAAAGAAATAATAAGAAGGATTGTAATCATTTCAGAAAATGTAATTACCATTATGCCTTACGATTGTAAAATGTATGATGATCTCCATAGCCTATACATTGACCCAACATGAAATCAAATTAAAATATGTTGCAGAATATATTAAACAAGAAACGCACTGTGTATAAATATGGAAGAATGGGTCTAAAGAAGGTTATACCTCTAACCATTGAGCAGAGAATTAAATTCGATATTTCTTGAGCTTCGTGGAAGCCGAGACTGGCGTTCGAGTTGCATCGTAGTTCCCTCAATGAGAAGGGTTAACTCTCCATCTGGGAACATTTCCCCATATGCAACAAAGAGAGAAACCAAAAAGCAGAAAACGTGAGCCAGGGTTTCGATTTTAAGAAAACAGAGGCTACGAGAAGTCATTGGGTCGAAATGACTCAATCCAGAATGAAACTCAACATTTTATCTTAAGTAAATGAACTTATGCGGAACAAAAACGCTTACAGAATTTAGAAAAAAAAATCATCATGTAATGTGAACATAAATTGAATTAAATTTCATACACAGTTCACTAAGAATTTCGATATTATTCTACAGCCATTCGAATTTACTCAGAGAATAGGAGTGTATGAGTCCAAACAAGCTTCACGCATACATGACAGTAGAATCAATGAAAATTGTGAGCGAGGATGAATAGCACTTACCGTGACAGAATAATGACAAGGTCCAGGATTGAAGAGGAACCACTGTTAGCTTTCTCTCAGTCGGTCTCGGATCCTTGAACATCATCTTGGAACACAAAAAGACAACTCAAAAACGCAGGAGCTAAAGCAATGAATGAAACAAGGGATTAAAATGATATGCAAACCCTAACTTCAGGCAAACATCCTACCATCCACGTGTTGGGTGCTCAAGAGTGAAGAAACGTTTTGGAGATGGGTACTGAGATCTCCTTGAACCCTTGAAAATCAAATCCCGAGAGAGATCGTAAATCCGACTTGAATTAAAAGTTACGGTACCAAGTCACATGGGCCATAGCCAAACTTATTAAAGGCATCGGGTGAAAGTCCTCTTTAGCCATAAAGTCTCATGGGCATACGAACGATGAGTACATACCAAATTGACTTCGAAGTTAATAGTTCAACCACCATGGGAGGTGTCATTCGTATAAGAATGATGATTTAAGATTTGGTGGCATAGCTTTAACGTTCGTTGGGATCCTTGGGAAGCGATAACGTAATCAAGTGGAATGAGAATTAAATCACTTAATAACTCCATGTAAATCATATAAAAGATATGTGTATAATATTTACCTCCTATGGATGGTTAGGGTGTTAACTACATAGGGGCTTCACTATGGGAGCAATACCATAGCACGTGGGTTCACATTAGGGGATATATAATGAGGAAAAAATGTCATAATATATTGGGGGATATATAGGGGGTAAAGGGTTTTTATATTGGTAGATATGAGAAATGGAGATCAGAGTTAATGAAAAAAATATAAAGGGGTATAAAAAATTAAAAAATGTAAATGAAAAAATAGATACCTATAATATATAGTGCAAATAGGGGATTTTTAGATTGGGAAGGTGTATTGGGCTTATATTGGTAGGGGGTTAAACAATGTGATTTTTAGAGGTATTTTCCAATATGTACTCAAATTAAGGGTATTGTTTAATATGCTATGATCGCGTGTGATATATTAGAGGTTCATTGAGTGAAACCCCTGTGCTTAACTAGTTAAGTGGAAGACTATGTAGAAAGTGGTATATTTATATATCTAGTTAAAAAGGGGTTATGTGTATATGTTTAGTGAGTACATATGTTAAGTGGGATATATAGATAATTGATAAGATGAATGTTTATGAATATGCATTCATATACACATCCTAATTGTCTATAACTTAGGGGACCAAGTGGAAAGTAGCATTAAGGATCATATTTAAGAATTTGAGATTTTAATAATCTCCAAGGGTTTAAAAGAAGAAAATAAATTAAGTAAGAGTGTAGTGAAATAAGGTCATTAGGTGGAAATATGTATATATATCGTTGGCAAATAGAAATGGTAATTTATGATAGTGTTTAAATGGTGGCAAAACGATAATTTAAAAATAGAAGTAGAAGTGGTTAAATTGATGCAATCAATATATGAATCTTATAAAAAAAAATTATTTTGTGAATGAGAGATATTACAGAATGCTTCCACCTTGTAATATTTCAATGAATCTTTCTCAAGGAATACCTTACGAGAAAACCCTCAACATTTCGTCACATTTTGTAGGTATGATACCCACTGTAGAATCACTAGTGTTAATTACAACCCTTAAACTGGCAGACATAAAATTGCTACTGATCCCCGTACCTTGATCAACATCCCTATCATTAATAGGACCTGAGGATTGAAAAGGTTGTCCGATGTCACAACATCGAGAATAAACCATTTAATTGAATGAAATAAGTTAGAGTCAATTGGTGCCAATTGAAAATGGGGAACTAAAATTTTATTTACATTACAATGGACTGGCATAAATGTTATACTTGTGACCTATTAGTTGCAACTATGAAGACTTACCAAATCTTGTGACCTATTAGTTCCAACTATGAAGACTTACCATTAAACCAAATGACTAATTTATACCTAGCATATAAGAAAGGGAACTAACCTCAAAGATCAATCTCCATACCTCTTAAATAAAGCTCAAAATACTCAACCCCTAAAACTAACCCAACAAAATATATCAATAAGAATATACCACAATTAATCTAAATTTAAGTTTCACGGTATTCCACTTTAGCTAAGCTAAGCGTCCTCAGAGTTAAACCCCACTCAAGTGAAAAAGGAATAAGGTTAAGAGCAAAAGCGCACTTTTTCACTTAAAACACCAATGAACATATGGAAAATGGGGTTAAAGACATGTGATTATCTAGATCATCAAATCCAAACCCTCGTCTGCGCTATCCAATCCTTTGATCCATCTGCTCGTTGAAGGGGCAGGCCGAAAATTCCTCTTTTTTTGCCTCTCCGCCAAATTATTTTGGATGATTTCAGGCTACTAAGCATAACCATGCCTCCAAGCAGTAATCCAAGGCCGATGTAGCCAAAAAAGTGAAGGTCATGGAGGAAAATACCTTCGGCCTAAAGAATAAGAACAAGAGAAAAAAAGTTAAGAACTATCCAGATCCTTAAGCAATCAGTGCAACCCAAACCTGACGCCAAAGTTAATATAGCCAAGGTAATATTTTACCTTGTTTTTCTAAGGGTTTATGGTGCTTGAAAAGGCACGATGATCGGAATTTACTTGGATTTCATAGCCTTGATTGATCTATTTGTTTGGTTTGTGCTAGTATGAATGTTAATTGCAAGTGTATGAAAAAAGACCACTTTAGTTGTGCATAACAAACAACCCTAAAAATAAAGATGGTTGCCAATATCTTCAGGTCTGCAATTAGGTGATCAAGATAAATTCCACAAAAATCTAGATCTATGCATCAAAAGACATTAAGTAGTAAATAAAAATGAGATTTACTCCATGCATCCAATAGACAAGACAAGAATATGTTAAATGAATTTTATATTAATGGCACTTGGGAGGAAAACATAGAAGGATGTTACCAGTTCTCTTCAATGGGATGGGTTCTTGTAAGTCCTCGGCACTTCAGATCTAAAATTTCTCTCTCTTGATGGTGTAGAAAACCCAGACAAAAACAGAATTCAAAGGGAGCTCACAAGCAAACAGATAGAAAAATATGACAATGATGGTGGATCAAAATCAGACCGAAAGCATAGATCCAGAGTGATCTTTAGGCAAAAAAAGGTAGTGAATGAACGGAAAAACCCTTCTATTTATAACAAAATATTGAGTTAGTCTAGATATTTGTGCATAGTTAAAATATTATTAACCAATTCTAGATCCAATTTTTATGGAATATTTTATTATATTTGTTGGAGGGAAAAAGAATTTGACTTGTGTCAAATCCCTTTATTTGTAAATAATAAATAATTAAATGATTTATTTCTTATTTTAAGGATGTGGTTGAGTAATAATCAAATAAATAATGATTTATTTAATTATTAATAAATGATTTAGTCAAATTTAACAAGGAATGTTATTTAAATAAGATTTAAATAATTATTCCTAGAAAATAATAAGATAAATAACAATTTATCTAATTAATTTTCCTGTTGTGGGTTAAATATGACCAAGAATATTATTTAAAATGTAGTTTAACTAATTATTCCTTGAGAAAAATCAAACAAATGTGAATTTATTTAATATTTCCCCATGGGGTTTCCTGTTTAGACCATAAACAACTTAATAAAGGTGGTTTACTAAGTTATTTTTCATAGTGAAAGCAATTTTACTTAAGATAAAATTGGTCTTACATGGTGTACTTAGGTCCATCTAATAGTAATAGGTTAGATGACAAAAAAATGGTGTAACAGATTGCCCCCCAGCGTGCGAGCATTAGGAGCTAATCATATGACTGAAGTATGTTATAAGAACTCAATCACTAGACATCGAAGGAGAAGTCAGAGAGAGAGAAATATAAGGTAGACTAAAGCACTAGAGGACTAGACCCTGAGGAGGCGAGACTTACAGGTGCGACATGTCTCTTTTATGAGTGAGTACCTGTGCTATAGGCGGCAGGGGAGGCATACCTATGCCCACCGAGACAAAGTACAAAGAATAGTGCGTCCAATAAATAAGGGACTGAACAATATAGTACATGCTGGCGTAAACATGCGCGAGGTAAAAAACATGATAATGAATCCCACATACATACTGTGCCTGGGATAACAACTAGGACTTACACAATAATATCTGAGTACATGACATAAAAATACAACCCAGATGCCCTTGTAAATAGGAAAGGGCTATAAAAATATGACTGATACATGCAAACAAAAAGAAGCTACAAGCGGCTGAGGCCGACGTCATCAAATATATGGAGCTGCATCAAAGGCTGTAATGAAGAGGTCATCTGGGCATGTGGGGGGCTACCTGTAGGGCCACCCCCTCATGAGGGCTGAAACATCTCACACACACCTGAGAATCGTTGTCATCTTCTACTACATCACTGAACCATCAAGTATACAGATCTCGATCATGCTGAAAGGAGTTGGAGCTGAGAAACAACCAAGTCAAAGGGAAATAAGGAGTCCCTTTTCCTGATCCGAGGCACCGAACATGAGTGGAAGATGGAACCAAGGTACACCACCCTCTAGACCTGTCTTTTGGAATGAATGATCTGATGTCAACAGAAGGAGGTTCACCATAGGTGAGGCAATAAGGGATCCTCAACTAAGGCACGAGAGAAAATAGTAGAGCGACTGACAGACTGACACTTGGGATTATGATGAAATGGGGGGTGCTGAGTAGTGGATGGATGACCTCCCTTGTTAGAGAATAAAGGGCAGGGATGAATTGGCAGTGACTGACACAATATCATGAGGGATAGGGGACAGTAGGACTGAAGGCCATAATGTGCGACACGAGAGAGGAACCAAGCAATGATGAATGGAGGACTATAGCGGGATACAAAGGGACTCAGGATAGACTCCATGAATGCGATGATGACTCAACTCAGATGCTCTAAACAAGGGTGAATTGATGATGTTGCCACACAGAAAAGGTCTAGTGGGGACCATAAATACATGAGTACATGATGGTTACTCATGATGAAAATCTACACGAGCATGGAAAAGTATGGAGGCAAAGTGGTGCCCCAAGTACAAGTGTTGTAAGTGAAGAAATTTGATTTTGAGGAGTGGTGAAGTGACCCTCCTTGGACGAAATGTGTCCTGGTGAAGTATCAAATCACAAAAAACTAACAGATACCCATTTGAGGGCTCGGTGAGAGCTTTCCAACGGTATAGATAGTTTGTCAAACTGAGCTACGGTTTGGCCATAGCAGGCGAAAGAAAAATAAGTGGTTTCTCTTTTAATAAGGCATTTTCCCTCCAAATTCACTCATTTGCATGTGGAGTTGTGGTGAATGTAGAGAGGAGAGAAGGCCCTAAATCTTTCAGCGATCGTAGCAGACAAACTAACCGTTGAAATCGAGATCCGTTAGTTGTAGGTAAGAAGCCTAACCCTACTCTTTCATTTCAGTGGATTGAAAGTTCAGTTTAGGTCCCCAGAGCTTAGGAACACACCCCTGCTCCTATTAACGGCTGGGTCACACTTTTTGGGGCAAAATCTCTAACCTTGGTAGCAGGTTTTGGGCAAAAAACTGCGACCTGTCCCAGGATTGGGCCTGAAAAGTGTGACCTGATAGGGAGGGGCTTTTCTATGCTTTTTTTGGTTGAGAAATGGGTTTTTTTGTTTAGATATAGTCTTTCTTATATCTACATTGACAAATATGATGGTTTTGTGTAGATATGGTGGAATTACGGATCAACTAGAGAGAGAGAGACCTGGGCACATTACGGTCGAAGATCCGAGAGGATCAGGGTGTCCACTGTGCATGCTAGGTTTGGCGTTCTAAAGTTTGTGGAGAACCCTTTGATGATAGCTAGAGAGCCCTTATTGTCTGGATTGTCAACTATTAGGACTCAGACCATGAGGTCTTTATAGTGCAGGGGCATCAGATTGAGTTGACGATCCAGGATATATATTTCCTGACTGGTCTCCCACCACTTGGGATGGTAGGGAATACTCAGCCAGTGTTACTGCAAGGGCAGAACATCATGGAGTTTGTAGAGCACCATTGTCATCCAGGTCTCCATGTCAAAGGGACATGGATACCCATCAGGGATCTAGAGAGGTTAGAGACCTGTGTTGTGGTCACAGCGGTGCTGCGGATTCTGGGAAACCAGGCATTCCACCACATCAATGGAGGGTAGATGATGCTTTTGGAGAGTGTGTTGAGTGGGACCTACTATGGGTGGGCCCAAATGATGATGTCATCATTGAAACGACAGTTGTCGCTATGCAAGCGATAAGTGAACCATGATTGTGCCTATGGGACAGTGTTGTGCTCACTCTTATTTGAGAAGATCTCGACACTTCGACCTCACATATAGCTCCAGGATGGGGGCCCAAGGGAGCCCAGGATGCATTGGTGGGGGAGGCTACTATGCAGAGGTGGAGGTGGGGCGGTCAGACGGGTGTTCCGACTCGAGTTCTTTGTGCATTGGGATCATATGCCATTGTACATAGACGACTATCCCTATAGTGGGATGAGTTATCATGGGGACCTGGACTTGCCACTACCACCTCATTGGGTATGGGGGATCTATGGTAGTGACAAATTGCTAATATTTTATGTGCATTGTAAAGTTTCAAAATATTGTATATGGTACTGATTCTTTCACTTTTGGTATGAAGATACATCACTGGTAAAACCGTTCGGGTATATGGGACGGCCTGCAGTAGTGGATCGAAGGTGCCACAGAATGAGGATGCAACAACCCTCCTAGAGGACATCCATTGTAGATGTGAGAGGCTTCTGACCAGTGTTTCAGAGCACGACTGGCAAGACTTAGAGGACCAGTACATAGAGCCATGTATTGGTCTACCCTCGGAGTGGCAAGGTGTCATGCGGCGGAGGGCAATGGCCAGACAGGGGGATCACGATCTACGAGCTGTGGAAGCAAAGCCATTGGCTCGATATCCTCCAGATAGTGATTAGTGTGTAGGGGCAGGTGGTCCCCCCAGTTTTTGAGTTTTTGTAACATGCTATGGGCATGTCATATGTATCAAAGTTGATGGACTCTAAAACATTTTATATGACACATATTATGCATATGCATCGTTTTGATGGTTTTGTGTTATTGTCTTGTGTTAAATGCGTGTGCTAAATGCCAATCTAGAATATTGTTTTCAATGCTATCTACATAGTGATTTTTTTCTCTAGGTACATGACCTAATGTAATAATTTCAAATTCACGCATAAAAAAGCTTCACTCGTAAATATCTTCTAAAAAGGATAGGATTATGCACACGATAGACACCATTCAATTGCATGACAAGAAGCAGGGAATGTAAATGAACATGAAGGTGGAGGATGTGATGAGAAAGGGAATCAGCTAGTAAGCCTCTCACTGCATTATATTCGGCCTGATTATTGGTAGCAGTACCAATGCATGCACCGTTCGAGAGAACAAGCAAATGCAAGGGGGTAAAGATGGCCCAACACGCTGAGGCTAGATTTCGGGAGTAGCGAATTGCACCATTGGCATAACTGATATAAGGTGTGGATGGGAGGTCCACATGAAAGGTGCCACAAGACAAAAAATGGAGGATGATGAATAATGTTGGCAGCTCAAGCGCAAAGTAGAGACCGAACAAACATTGCGAGAGGGAGTGAACTGGGTAGGATGTATACTACCCACACGTCGACGGTTAGGTGGGGTGTGGGGGCTACCAGAGGTGTAGCTTGTGCTCAGGTTGTTAAAGTCACCATAGACACGAATGGTGCCATTTCGCTTATGGGCGGGAAAGATGAAGTCAGGGGTGGACAAGGATTCCATGATGTCATCATCACAATAGAAGATGGAGTGACTGGAGGAAGGAAGGCCACATGACGCGGTGAAGCTACCTGACTCATCATCATGAGAATAAAGGTTCACATGTGCATCATCACGAGGGATGACAAAAGAACAAGCAGATAAGAGATCCACCAATTTTGAGCTCGGGGTGATCATTGGAGGGAGGTCAAGTGAAAAAACAAGGGAAGATTAAGAGGGAGCTTCAACCAAGGGTCTCATGGATGATGATAGGTAGAGGATGGTGGCCGCAGGCTCCATCATCTCGACATCAGGAGGGGGGATGTCAATGGGAGCAAGTAAATCTGTAGGCTGGCTTGCAGCATACTGCGCAAGTACGGGAGAGGCGGATTGGTTCTATTCAACCTCGTACTCTCGAAATACCTCTAAAGAGGCGTGGTAATGTGTAAGGCAGGGATAATGGTGAGAGTAATGGCCATGGAGATCACACAAAGCACAAGGTTGGTTTGTGTGAATAGTCTTAGGGTTCTTGGCTGTAGTCGAGGAAGAAACAAAGGCTTCAGGGATTGTAGACTCAGGAAACACAACATTAACCATGGGCTTGATACGAGTCAACTCAGGAAAAGTTGGGTGGAATGATCGACGAAATCACACAAAGCAGAGGACTTTGGGGGTAGAGGAGGTGCATGGTCAGTCAGGGCAACCTTGTCCTTTGAGGCCCTCTTGCGAGCTTTTCCCTTCTTACCTAAAGTGGTCGCAACAGGAGATGGTTCCTGTTGAGGTGGCCGAGGCACTATAACAACGGGAGAAGTCATAGGGGCCGGTTGAACCAGGGTCAAAGAAAGATAAGGTTTGGGTTGATTAGGTGGGGTAGCAGCTGGGGGATTAAGGTACCAAACAGGAATCCCCAGGGTCAAGTTGGGAAGAGAGAGGGTAGCCATGACAGGTACCGTGTATACTCCTGGAGGGGGATCTAGGAACGATATCTGACCGAAGGGGTAATGGCCAGGCAGGATGGCTCCAAGATGGTTGAGGCATGGAGGAACCGTTATAAGAGGGTAAAGAGGCTAATGGATACCAGCTGTAGGTGAAGGGACAGGAGGAATAGGTCCCGAAGGCTGAATCGAAGGGCTAGGAGTAGGTTGCGGAGGGTGAGGAGGCTGCTGACTAGCCGAAGCAGGCCGCTTGAGGGCAACCCGAGACGATTTCATCATGCAAACATTTGATGAGTTGGGATCAAATATAGGAGGAGGAAGAATAGGGAATGTACCAAGCAGAGAGGAGTCTTTGTAGACTCCAAGTGAGACACTGGTCAAAGGATCAATGGTTTGTTTATTGGCCACCGAAGAGATGATGGACTCAGGGGAGGTTTGAGACTTCATTTTGCAATATGTCAACTAGTCAATGGTGACTATATTTTTGTTACGAGGGAAGGAAATCTTGTGGTGGACTGTAGATGGGACAACAGACATCGCATAGGTGTAGCTACGACCCAATGTAATTTTTTAATCTAAGGGGGCATCGCTGACCTCTACATCAACGAAAACATCCTTGCCCACAAGAGTAATAGGACAGTTGCGGAATAGGCCAATGGGATGGGAGGTGTGGCCATCCCACGCTCAGAGAGTGATCGTGGAAGGAGCCAACTCAGGTGATCCAAGTTGCTTCCAAATTGAAGCGGACATCACGTAGGTGGATGCCCCCTCATCAATGATGCATCAGGAAACGTTGGCGTTTCAGATCTTGACTGGGATTTGGAAGGCGATGAAAGCAAGAAGAGGAGGATGTTCTGACCGATCAACATCAAAGACAATCAATCGATCATCAGAAGGATCTATAGTTCCCATGGCAGATAGTAGAGATTTTCGTTGTGAAGGGCACAACTGGAGGAGTTCCATCGTTGAAATGGTAGTGGGAGATTGCGCCAAGTCATCTACTATACTATACGAATGGGAAAATTTGCCAGAAGAAGCATTTCGACGTAGTGGTCCCTTAGGGATCTTGGTATGAACCTCCGCCTTAGGCTGAGGGATCAGCAAGGGACCATTAGGTGTCGAAAGAGGCTCTGTAGAGACTGAAGGAGGTGTCTTGGGGATAGATGTAGCAGGATGCTTGTTGTACTAATGGGACCGAGCCTGAAGATTGATATCTATGGTTATAGGTTAGTCAGAATTCATCATGATAATCTGGTAATCAGAGGTACCAGATGGAAGAGGTTGAGTGGCCACCTAACCTTCAGGTGGTTGGGTAGCCACAAATCCTTGCTGAGGGAAAGGATTAGTAAACACAACAGGATGACTAGGCGCAACACTGGGAGGGAAATAAGGGGAGGCTTGTTGTCCTCGCAATGTTGCTTGAGACTCCCACATCTACTTCATCTGTGGTAAAAGAGGGAAATCATTCGTGTAATGACCATAAACACCACAACAAGAACAAGGCTTGTTTGTGCGAACATGCCTGTCTTACTTGGGTTGAGTGCCCTGTTACTGGTTAGCAATGTTAGGAGCATTATTTTGTGGATTAGGTATAGGATTACCTGGAGCAGATTGATTTTGAGTACCTTTCCTCTTCTTTTTGAAGGGAGGAGGATTAGTCACACCTTGCTGTGCATACACCTGCCCTTGAGGGGGCGGTGGCTGCTGTTGCGGGGTTTGAGAAGGCAAGGGAGGAGGAGGTGCTAATGCTAGAGGAGTTGGAGCACCAGGCTGTGGATACGGATAACAAGGAGGTTGGGTACTAGTGTGGTAAACAAGAGGTTGGAAAAAAGGAGGAGGCATGCCATATCCTGGATACATGCTATCGGGAGGGGGAAAAGTGCAGGAGGTGTTGCCCTCCCCGAGGAAAACCATAGCCCATGGGAGGCTATGCGTATGGATGAGAGAGAGCTCCAACGATACCATCGGTGGCATGAGATGCCCCCATTGCGTTAGCACCACCGGGTCTAGGAAGATCAGGTAGAACAGTATAAAAATAACCCGACTGAGCATAGATTTGGTCATATTTTAATGAAATTTGGAGAGCGGCTTCTTTGGTTTGAGGAAAATGCGATGCGACATCTTTGCCGATAATAGGCAAGAGAGATTTAAGGAACTAGTCAATGTAGACACGATATTCGAAGGTAGGGGCTCGACGTAGGCTCTTTCTTCTCCGCCATTCCTGGACATGATCGAATAGGTGGGTCTCAGAAGATTGATGGAAAGAAGTCAAAAGTTTCGGTACCAGTTTCATAACGAAGGGGAAGTTGGAAATAAGACAAAAAAATCGAAGCAAGAGTCGCAAAGGTGGTATGAGAGGATGATGCCTGATCAACATACCACTTATAAGCTTCACCTGTAAGCATACGTTAGAACAACCGAAGACGGACAGAGTCATTGGTAATGGAGTTAGACGAACACCACATGTGGAAAGATCAAATATGATTTGTAGGATCTTCTCCGGCAAGGCCTTCAAACTTGGGGATGTCAGAAGGGAGCTTGGTCGACTTAGCAGGACAACTAGTGTCATGGTGTATAGGGTCATTAATCAAATGGTTTAAATCAGGAAGACTGAGGCTAGCCATATAGGGGAGCAAGGGAGCAGCCGAAGTAGTTCCTGTTGTGGTCCCACTAGTAGTATTCCCAACATTAGGGCCGGAGCTACCACCAACGTTAGGTCCTGAACCAGACATGGTGAAGGTAACAGGAGGAGAACCGGGGGCGGAACTAGAAGGAGAACCCAATGAAGCAGAAGAGGAGTTAGAGTGCAGACTCGGTGGAGGACTAACTCGAATCATACACAAAGGAGTAAGTCTTCCTACCGGAAACTGAGGATGAAGGCCAAGAAGTCTCTAGGATAAATTCCTTGGTGGCGCAATGATGACGACAAAAACATGGCACAAAGGGAAGAGAGACCAACAAGGGCAGAGAGGTGCAAGATCAACTGATTACAATGTCGAAACAAGGGCAGAGAGGTGCTGGATCAATTGATTTCAATGCTAAAGTATTTTCTTGGCGGTGTTAACCAAGCTCTTCTACACTTAGGGTGTGTGTGTAAAGTGTGAATTTTATTTTTTAAACCCAAACATTTGTAGAGAAAAATAAAAAGTGTGTTGTATAACTGTAAAGAAACTTGCAGATAATAGTATATGAAACTGAAATAATAGCAAATATACAGCTAATAATGCAATAATCTAAACCCAAGGAGGCGGGCTTCTCAACAAGTAGTCTGTAGGTGGGCAAAAAACTAGTCAAAACACACCAAAATAGCCAATAGATCTAAGGTCAGGAGGGACAGGGATCTAAAGGTCATATCTGCTAGAAATAGGTGCAGATAAACAACAAAAAATCAGAGGAAAAATTGTTGTACATGAGGTGGCGAAAGGCTATCTCCTGGAGGGAAGCGGAGGGGGCACTAGAGGAAAACCAAAACAAAACTGAAAAGAGGTGTTTTGTATGGATAAATAGCCATTCTGAAGTGGATATGAAGGTGAGGTATCAGATCTGAAAAATGGCTAAACACTCTGAAAATTTCAGACAACCTATAGCAGCTAAAACTCTTCCACAAAAGGTGGAGGGTACTGAAGCCCTAGGGGGCTAGGTTCCCACTTTGTTGAGAAAAAAAGAACAATTATAGGTCCAAAATGGGCGGAGACAGAGGTTAGACAACCCTGAACAGAGGCCCAGACAAACATATAAAACTTTCTAAAAAATTCCCACAAGAAAGTGAGGTCGCAGTTTTTGACCTATTTCTTGCTGAGGTCACATATTTTGGGCAGTTTTTCGCATCCTAAAGCTCCAAGTCGCAGGTGTAGGGACAAAAAGTACAACCTGCACTTCTGGTGCTCTCAGGAGTAGGTTTCAACAGAATGTGTCGTCTCAGTTGCAGCTAATGTCTGTCACCTGCGCAATAGGTTCGAAAACACACAGAAGTTATAATTTTTAATGTTTTAGGGTTTTATAGGTTGAAAACAACATTAAGAAAAGAAAAACAAGAATCTGAAGAGAAATCCTAGGGTTTGAAGTAGCTAGATATGCAGGGATCTGAAAAATGACAACGGTCATAATCATAAACTAGTGTGGAGTCGCCAGTTGTTAGTATGAATCTTAATTGCAAGTGTACGAAAAAATACCACTTTAGCTATGCATAAAAAAAAACACTAACAACAAATATGGCTTACAATATCTTTAGGTCTGCAATTAGGTGATCAAGATAAATGTTGCAAAAATCTAGATCTATGCATGAAAAGACATTAAGAAGTAAATAAAAACGATATTTACTCCATGCATCCAATAGACAAGATAAGAATATGTTAAATGCATTTTATATTAATGGCACCTGGGAGGAAAACATAGAAGGATGTTACTAGTTCTCCTCAATGGGATGGGTTCTTGTAAGTCCTCAGCACTTCAGATCTAAAATTCCTCTCTCTTGATGGTGTAGATAACCTAGAGAAAAATGAAACTCAAAGGGAGCTCACAAGCATAAAGATAGAAAAATATGACAATGATGGTGGATCAAAGTTAGACCAAAAGTATAGATCCAGAGCGATCTTTAGGCAACAAAAGGTAGTGAATGAATTGGTGCATAATTAAAATATTATTAACCAATTCTAGATCCAACTTTTATGGAATATTTTATTAT
Source organism: Pinus albicaulis (assembly GCA_034641835.2). Classification (NCBI taxonomy): domain Eukaryota; kingdom Viridiplantae; phylum Streptophyta; class Pinopsida; order Pinales; family Pinaceae; genus Pinus; species Pinus albicaulis. The sequence goes on from CM076572.1 coordinate 879,569,096, forward strand.
ATTTGTTGGAGGGAAAAAGAATTTGACTTGGGTCAAATCCATTTATTTGTAAATAATAAATAAATAAATGATTTATTTATTATTTTAAGGATGTGGTTGAGTAATAATCAAATAAATAATGATTTATTTAATTATTAATGAATGATTTAGTCAAATTTAACCGGGAATATTATTTAAATAATGTTTAAATAATTATTCCTAGAAAAAAATAAGATAAATAATAATTTATCTAATTAATTTTCCTGTTTTGGGTTAAATATGACCAGGAATATTAATTAAACTATTGTTTAACTAATTATTCCTTGAGGAAAATCAAAGAAAGGTGGATTTATTTAATATTTCCTCATGGGGTTCCCCGTTTAGACAATAAACAACTTAATAAAGGTGGTTTACTAAGTTATTTTTCATAGTGAAAGAAATTTTACTTAGGGTAAAATTAGTATTACATGGTGTACTTAGGTCCATCTAATAGTTATAGGTTATATGACCAAAAAATGGTGTAATAGTTTGCAGCAGCAGAGGGAAGAGGAAAATAAGAGGGAGAAGGCGCTGAATGGCCTGTTTAAAGTTGTTGTCAGTCAGCCGAAAGTTCCACTCGGTAGGGTTTTGAAATTATCCTTGCTTTCTTCATCATATTTTTTACATTTAATTAGTTTTCGTCATATAACCCTCCCCCTCCCCCCCCCACCATTTTTTACACTCAAGGAGAATAGACTTCTGTAAATGCAATTGCATTCTTTAAGACTCAATGTGAACAACAACTCTTAAGTTTCAGCAGACTAAAGTTTCAATTGTAATGGTTTTGATATGGTGCGGCATATAATTAGTAATTTCATTGCAAATATTTTATGAAAGATATGATCTTCTAGTACTTCAAGCATCAGATCATCTTAGACATATTATCTGAGAGCTAATAGATGGGGTGAATTTTCCTTTCACTTTCAATCTACATCCGATTGTCTTCGGGTCTGACCACGAGCCTTCACTTATAATGAGTAAACAACTGCCCAGGTGTGTTCCTCATATCTGACTTCCCGACATTGCCCTGCTTCCATCGAGCGTCTATAGCCCCTTAGGAGTTACTTGTACTTCCCACACTACTTACAGTGCCATGCCATCTTACTCAACTAAAAACCCTTATATATGTATATATAGATATCTCTACAAATTGTTTTCTTTATTGTATGCAATGGGTGTAGGAGGAGGCTCGAGTGATAGGAGAGTGACTTTGATTTGCTCAACATATTGTTCACTCTGAAGTTTAGCCCATTGGTATTCCCTACTCCAATCATTGTTGATATCAGCTATTTAATGTGAGGATGATGGAGCTCTTAAATAATAGGTGAAAGATACCCTAACTTAGTATGTACTAGAATTTCTATTAACAACCACAAGGCACAAGTGTTCCTCCATAGTTAAGGGTTAATTCTAGAAAAGTAGAACTTGAAAAGAGAGTTATTTAGTGATGGTTCTATTAAAGACTTGTTTTCTTTTCTTCCAGCATGCTTGATCGATCCAGGATAAAATAATAAGCAAAAAGAAAAACCAAACTTGAACCTAAATGAAAGAAAATAAGCAAGAAATGCAAATCAAACTATAAGTGAAAGCAAGCCTAATACAAGAAAGCAAACTTAATGAACCAAAACAAGAAACTATTGAAAAGAAAAGAACTAGAAGAACACTAATAAAGACAAGATTTCTTCAAGGTGGAATCATCAGATAAGACAACAAAAGCATAGGAATCTAAACATGCCAATGAAAATCCAACCCAAAGCCGTAATATTCTAGGCAAAAGAATCTCATGAGAAAAGAAAAGAAATAAGAGCCCCAAAATCAAGGAACAGTAAGTGCAAGCACTTCATTTATTTCCAATCATTTCATTACTTGTTCTGCAAAAACCTCCCTTTACAAATCCACTGAAGGATAATGAGATAAAAAATTTATGCCAAATCATCCCCCATGCTCAACATTATCAAACTTGATGAAGTTAAGAAGATCTTCACCAAAACATATAGCCAGGTTTTCAAACTTTCCACTCACCAATGCTTCATATTTGTTTCGACCATAATTGGGTATTTTAGTCAAACATTTTTCAATCTACCATTAAATTAAAGGACACAACTTCACCATTACCCATGAGAATTTTCAATCCAAACCAAAAGGAACTGAAGTCCTAGAGACTGCCAAGTAATAAATTACCAATCACAACTCCACTACTTACTCCCCCATACCACATAAATGTGTCACCAAATTTTTGTCATACTGCAAATAAGAGAAGAGGGTAATGGTAGAGTCCAAAGGTCTGTTAGATAAGTAACAAGGAATTCATCTCTCAGGGAACAAGGAAATAAGAAGAGAATGTACCTAGGTTAGAACTGGGCTAATGATCAAACAATGAGGAGCATAAAAACTTGGAAGAAAATAATAAACAAATATAATCTTCCATTATATTTGTTGATGGTCAAGCCCTTAGATGTGTATTCCAATTGGGAATGCCTTATCCATTGGGCAATGGAGTATTTATACCTACCACCAGAAACACATGGTGAGAGTATGTTGAACTTGAAAAACACTTAGGGCAGTTTTCAAATTCTAAGATAAATAGTTTGAAATAATTCAATTCATTTTGAATATCCTAGGGTGACATCATGATATAAGAGGAAATTGACTAGGAGACAATAAGGTTTCATCCCAATATGGGAAATATAACTTAATGAGAGGATGAAATACGTATATGGGATGAAACTTGATAAAACCCAACAAAATGTGATCAAAGGGTTTAATATTGAAGGCCATGATTAGAGAGAAAATGTATTTATGATATATGGAATACATTCCCAGATGATTGAATCAGAGCAAAAGGATGCGAGTGAAACAAAATTATGTGAATCCCAAAAGTAATAAAAGATCTCAAAACTAGTGATCAAGAAGATAAAAACAAATGTAACATAAGGCATGGTACCAAGCCCATGATAATTAAGATCAAATGAAACATAAATAGTCTTCTTGGTCAATTTAGATATATCATGGGAAGAAGAAATATTTTGGGTAGCTAGCATGCGAAGATGAAAACACCAGAAAAGTGTTCATGATGGCCTGAGTTGGGGGTCATAAACGCAATACCAGGGAAATTATAATTGGCTCATCTTCCATTATTGTCTATCCAGGTATACAACCTCTCGCCTGAGCATCAAGTACTTACGGTGAAATAATAATGTCCCTTTCCATCCGTCCACCCTCCCCCTTAGATACTATTTATTTGCTTACTACCCCATGGGCACTTATTCATTGCATTCTACGATTGGATTGGGTAGATTATATTTTTACCTTTCCCTTTCTAATGTGGATTTATCTCGCTAGACCGTCTCTCCCGAGTGAGAAAGAGCTCAGGACAAACCCATCTCTTGGCCTTCTTTAATTTTTTGATTAAGATTATTATATGATTTTATACAGGTGTATATGATTTTTTTTCTTATGTAACACAGTACCTCACCCTCCAGCATGTAGGCATGGCTAAGATATTCCATAGGGCACAAGGTTGTACAACAATAGGGCTCAAATTCATGAGCTCAACATGTACTTGTGGTAATCAAACCTGGGTGGGGATGATTACGGTCATTCCTCCCAACCAACTATTATAAACATAATTGACATACATGTGTATATGATACTAACACTAATATTTGGGGATAATAATAAATGTAGCAATGTTGTAAGCCTGTATAGGAGCCTGAAAAATATTATTCATGCCCCCAACTTACAAGTACCACTCTATCAAATTATTCCCTCTCATTATACCATTATATTACACCTAACTCCTAGCCACAATATTTAATACTACATTGGTAACATGTTACCAAATTATAAAGTGAAAGTATTACAAAAATATTTATTGTTGTGTATGACGGGAATTGTATATTGATTCACCTTTATTGATCAAGTCAAATATTTAACCAGCTGTGATGCTTGCTACTTCTCTAGGTGGGTAACCTGAGTACATCTTCATCACATAATTTTCATTAATTTTTAAATGCTATAATTCTTCCATTTATTCTAATCTATGTATCCCTTGGGCTATGCACTTTGGAACTCATAAAATGACCATATTACATCAATTTTTGTTTTGTCAATTTTTACCAGCTTGAAGTACGAAAATAACCACTATCTATGCATTAAAGCTATAATTAAAGTCTCATTACTCAAACCCATGGAATAAGGCACAAATGATTTATTTATTTTTATTCTTTGGTGATTTCTAATTTTCTCCAACTCCTGCAATTCCAGGGTTTCCCTTAGACATGTCATCAAATATTAAAGTGGTATAATTTGCTATAACATTCTGTCAAGGGTATTCTTATTACAACATCACTCAATGTATGCCTTTAAATACTAAATATATTGTTATAAATGTGAGTACCACTAGTTTTCTCACTTTTCTTGAGCATATTTGTTTGTAATAGGTAGTTACACACATAAATACATATAGAAAAGTTTATTTTTTCCCCAAGTTCTTTAATACATACAAAAATGGAAGTAGTCTTGCTGGGATCTTATGATTCTAATCCCTTGAACTGATCATTGTGCTAACTTCTCTGATTTGGACTACATGCTTTTAAATATGCAGATGTTGATCCCAAATCTATAGTATGTGAATTCTTTAAGGTTGGGAAATGTGGAAAGGGTTTTAAGTGAAAATTTTCCCACGACTTGAATGTGCAAAGAAAGGGTGGAAATATTGAAATATATAGTGATAAGCGAGATGAGGTGTGCTTTATCATGCCTATTTATTGTGAGATTTATCTATTTGTTGTTTACTGGAACATTTGCATGGTTTAGTGAGAAATGTTGTTTTCCTGATGTTTATTAGGATAATTTTAGGTATAATGGCTAAATACCATTGGTTTCTTCTAGTCAGTTGATTAAAATTTTTTTTTTATGAATGCATGAATGGGACTCCAGGGAACATGGGATTCATTTTGAACTTTATCTACATGTTAATAAAAATTATGCTTTTATTATATCTTTGTGGTTATTGGCTACCACGGGAGGGAAATTCTTCATTTTAGTTGAGTGGAATAGGCTCTCAAGTCTTGTGTAATATTCTCACCATTGGTAGTTTTGATTAGATATTTATGCCCTACATATGCCTGTGGGTTCCATTTAGGAAATTAGATGTTTACCACCTGTATGAAAGAAATTTATTATGTGTGCATGATCCTAGACCTTTCTGTGGGTGCCATGTATTGAACCATAGTGAATTCAAGAACGTAAGGATAAATCAAAGAGTACAAGGATGATGAAAAAATATCTCCTTCCTATAGATATGTGAGAGGTAATGGAGGAAACAATGCATATGTGGGCCTACCCCAAACTTACAAAGCCACGTGTAGTATTGCACATGCTAAGTGCTACACTCCAAGGATATACACATGTCAAGGTCCAAAGGTTCCATGCAAGTGAGCACCATGATATGTGTCCAACACTCATCCAAGCCTTTGAGGACTGCAATGCTCCTCCTAAGCAATGTGCTCCAGTAGGTCCACTTCCTTTGCATGAACACTGTTGCAACCTGTGTCCCCAAGTTGACTCCATATCTCTATGTAAATATCTAAGTTACCCAATGTTGTCTAGGGCTATCAACTCACTTAGGGAAATCAACAACATGTGAACATTAGAATTCCTCTTACACATCTGAAAACTACTAGCTACTGTAGAACCAACCTAAGATAGTTGAACTTCCTCTTTGTGAAATAATTTAAGAAAGAGTATCATCAAGGTGAACTCCTCCTATTTGGGAGAACGACCTTGTCACTATACTATGCAACACCTCCATCAGTTGCAAGCTTGGAATCAACCCTTGATTTTGTAATAGCTTTTGAACCTATCACCTGGCATCTTGCCATGCATGTGCCTCCTCAAATCTAGATGGTTAGTCTAGTTTCTCATTGGAATACAGAATGCCATAGGATCAACAAGTAACCTATAAAGGCCACCTATCAATTCCCTTGTCAACCTCAAGTTTATATTGCTGCATAGAGTTTTATCTAACCTTTATAGATTTTTATAATTTGTTCAAAAAATTGTTTAATATAGTTGTAGGTTGTACTTGTCATGTGATAGTTGACCATATAGTAGACCAATCCCTTTTAAAAATAGTTGCTTCAAGCTTTGGGACAAAAACATGATAGTATACGTAAACTATTGTATTAGGTAAGGCCACAGACTTGGTTTCTTGTTGAGATAGCCATGACAACATGTCATGTACATAAAGCCAAAAGATATTAAAACAAACTTATAAGACAGTGGACTATTTTGATAAGTGTTTGGTGTTAGGGATATAGAGTGGTTGAATGCATAATTTTAAAAATTATAGTGAGATCCAGGTGGTGTAAGCATATTTTGAGTTGAGGAAAACAGTGAAAGCTAAGTACAAAAACCTGAATGCGAAGGTGAGTAGGGTTGCTTGAGGAGTTTTAAATAACAACACTCAATCTCATGGCATGCATAATAGGAAACACAGACAAATGGTAGCAATGAAAATAAAGTGTAGTTGGGCTTAACTTGTGGCATGAGGTTCAATGGATCAAATAGTTCAATAATTTACAAAATAATCACTAACAATGGAAGTTGATACAAAATAATCCCTGTACCTGTGACCAATGTGTTTTATCTATTCTAGAACCAGTTGTTATCGGTTCCTTTAAGCACTAGACAAGAGTTATAGTGAGTCTTTGAGCTCGGTTTCTCCTCAAGAGCTAGAGCATATGCCAAATACCACCCTTCAGTTGCAAATCAAGATGTGTTCTCCAAGGAGTGGTGAGATAAAATCAAGTCATGTTTAATATCTTCAGCTAGTAAACAAATCTTATTCTATATTATTTGAGTTGATATTTCCATAGACCAAATACTTACAATTTCAGAAGGATTATTTACACGAGGATGTATACATCACCAATATCATCAGGCTAATAAACATTTACGATGACGTGGTCGACAATATTTTATTTTGTTGTATACATGATATACTTTGCTGGTAGGGGCATATCCATTTTACATTTTTAATTCCTTATATGACTCTTTTGATTTTGTTTACAATTAATGCTACATGCTTGGCATAGATGATTCTTGTGTGGTTTAATTTACACTATGCACCTCTCTAAGTATGTGACATAGAGCATTGGCATCTTACATAGGTTTTAAAGATCCAAACAGATGAGTAAGCTTTCACCATTTTATTATTGGTCACATTTTATGTATCGGTTAAATTTGGAAAGGCTAGGCCATACTTAAAATTTCATGTGAGAGAATGTGCTTATGCCAATGGTGAGGGCCATGACACAACACCAAATGATATGGTCAATATTTTAACAACCTACATTTATAGCCATGCTGCCCCAACACTATAAATTATATGGCCTAGGTTATTCTATATATACTTTTAGTGCTTTAGGGGGGCCACAAATTTTATGATAACATAACAACAATGGGTTTATACCTTAATGGAAAATATTCAACAACATGATTTAATAATTTTATATACATATATACAATTTATGACCAGAACAATAAATTGTTGGATTGAAACTCAATTTATACTATGCACTTGAAATATAATCACATTACGAAGCATATTTGTCCAACGAAGACCAATCATGGAATTGTGATGAAATGAACACTGATCAATGGAATTGTGATCAGAAACCTAAAGGGTACTGGGATATCATAGAAAATATGAAACAAGAGGTCAATGAATTTTAAAAAATGTGGGGTATGGATCTGTCTTATATGCTTAGTAGAAAGTCCTTTTAGAGGGATGGAAGATATGATATAGCTTGGGCATTTGAGAAGTGGAGAGGTATACGTGAAATTTATCATTTTCTAACACTTAAGGCTCAACATAAGCATACAATTCAGTCTACTAGTGCCTACATAAGGCCACCAAAATTTTCAATGATAACAAAATATCGACCGAAGTTGAAAAGGCACATGGATGGAAAAATGACATTCGTCATGTTGCAATTTTTGAAGGAGATAAAAGCTTGGGTTGATTTGGATTTATGCAGGAATGAAAAATAATACAGAAATAACCATAAACATAGAAATACAATGGAAATAAGGCTTCATTTCATTAATATCAAATCACAGAAATATGCTTACAAACATGATGGAAATAAAATAGCTAGGGTGCTGGTAGTGAATCTCTAAGAAGAGATGTGGTGGCTATAGACCTTTGAACTATGTTACAATGAGGCTCGAGGGCCTATTTATTAAGGAGACACAATGGAGAACTCTAAACGTCCAAAAACCTAACCCTAGGAGATGAAGCGCCAAAACTATGGGCCCCGTTTGGGTAAATTGGTGTTTCAACTTCTCAGAGACGTAACTTCGGCAACCTATCTCCGTTTGGGGCTTCAAAACGGCTCTGGAAGTTCAGGACCTGAAAAATTCTAAAAATAGTAAGTTGTGAAAAAAACTGAAAGAGATGATGGTGGGGCCCCAAGTGGAATAGGCAAATGGCCACCAATATCCACCTGGATCATTCCTCTCCCCTTAGGAAGCAATGGTCCCCATTACGTTGAGTTCCTCCATGAGATGATGAAACTTCTGTTGAACTTGGTCCCTGGTGAACCACTTGCCTTGGTGGAGGAGTTGGCCAGCTTTGGAAACCCGATACAATTGGATCTTATGTCGGCGAGTGTTCTTGATTTGCATGTCCATGATACAGTTTGTGGTGGCCTATACCATCCAGTCTGGGTTTAACTCTTTTGGTGTGAGTTCTTCTGCAATGTCAGAGGTGTCTAATAGAGGTGAGAAGTAGGGATGAAGGCAGTCTACATTGAATACTAGGTGAAGAACAAGGAATGGTGGAATACTGAGCTCGAAGGGATTGTTCCCTACAACCTTGGTGATGGTGTATGACCCATATCAGAGCGGGCGAATCTTGCGGTGGGGTCCAGTGAGGCGCTCCTTCTGCAAATGTAGCCACACTTTTTGGCCCACCTGGAAGTTGTGTGGCACTTGATGTTGATCATGTCATTGCTTGTACTTAGCATTGGCTTTGTCCAATATGTCATGAACCTATTGGCGGATGTGCTGGATGTGCTCGATGAAGTTGTTTGCTTTGTCAGCTTCAGACTGGATAGGAGCCAAATCATCCTAAGTAGCTGCAAATGGCATGGCTACATCAATGGGACATAGTGGCTGGAATCCCAAGCCCACCTGAAAGGGGCTGTGGCTGGTTGAGCTGTGGAGAGCCTGATTATAACTGTGTTGTACATAGGGAAGGTTCTCATCCAATGTGCGTGGATGCTTTGAATTGTACATGCGCAGAATGTGTACAATCATCCTGTTGATGACCTCTGTCTGGCCATCAGTTTGGGGATGGAAAGCTGTGGACTTGGTGAGCTTGGTGTCCAACATTGACCAGAGGTTGGAAAAAAATGGGTTGAGGAACCTGTTGTCGTGATTTGATATGATAGACTGTGGGATCCCAAATTGCACCCATACTCGTTCAAAGAAGATTTTAGCAGTGGTTTCTACTGTGATATTCTTCTTGCAGGCTGCCATAATGGCCATCTTTGAGAATCTGTCGACGACCACGAAAACACAATCATTTCCATGCTTAGTAGAAGGAAGGTCTGACATGTAATCCATGGAGATGGATTCCAAAGGTCGAATAAGGGTAGGTAGCAGAGTATAGAGCCCTTGCTTCTTGATGGTCGATTTGGAAACGGTGCAAGAAGTGCAGGATTTGATGTACTTACCAACATCCTGTCGAAGGTTCGACCAACAGAAATACTTCTGCAGTACTGCCACTGTTTTCTCAACCCAAAAATGCCCAACAACTCGACTGTAGTGTGCTTCCCATATCATCTTGGCACGCTCGCTTGAAGGAACACTAAGGTGTCCCAGGTGACATAATAGTCCATCTTGGAGGTGAAAATTTGGAACTTGCATACCCCACAAGAGTGCCTTGTATGTGTAGCTGAATTTTGGATCACTCTTGTAGAGAAGTGGCCAATCAGAAGTCTTATACCCACAAGAGTTGAGAACGATGGTTATGGCCACGATCGGTGGTCGGATGAGGCAGTATGCAACATTATTGGTGCTACCCTTCTTTTACTTTATTTTCAAATGAAATTGTTGCATATATGTGGACCACTTCTGATGGTGATCATTCTGCAACTTCCCTTGTGTTCGTATGAACTGCAGGGGTTGGTGGTCTGTGTGGGTGATTGTCTCCTTCCCCAAAATGTAATGCTTCCATTGTCGACAATAATGTACAATGGAATACATTTCTTTTTCATAAGTGGGATACTTTCGAACTGTGTCGGACAATGTCTCACTGTGATATGCCACTGGATGCCCCTATTGAGTAAGAACTGCCCCAATAGCATAGTTAGAGGCATCTATCTCTATCTCAAATGGGTTTTGCAAGTCTGGTAATGTGAGCACTAGGGCAGAACAAAGGCGAGTTTCAATTCTACGAACGCCTTCTGTTGAGATTCTGACCATCAGAAATTTTCTTTCGCTCCTCCCTTGTTAACTTGACTCAAGGGCTAATTTATATGAGAGAATCCCAACATGAACCTGTGGTAGAAATTTACAAGACCCAAAAAGCTGCGAAGATTTGTTAGGGTGGTTGGGGCTGGCCATTCCCGAATGACTTGGATCTTGACAAGATCAACATGGACCCCCATTTCATCAATAATGTATCCCAGATATTGAACCTGGGTCATGCCAAAAGTGCACTTCTCCAAATTGGCACACAACTTGTATTGTCGCAGTGCTTGGAGGACTTCTCGGATGTGGTGGAGGTACTCTTCCCAAGTATGGCTGAAGATCAGAATGTCATCCAAGTATACCACTACAAATGAGTTGGTGAATGGATGCAAGATTTCATCCATCAACCTCATGAAGGTTGCGGGAGAATTTGTCAATCCAAAAGGCGTGATGAGCCATTCAAAAAGGCCCTCCTTGGCTTTGAAGGAAGTCTTCCACACATCAGAGGGTTCGATTGGTACCTGGTGATACTCAGACTTCAAGTCAATATTGCTGAAATATTTTACCCCTTTGAGTTGGTCCAGAAGGTCATCGATCCGTGGGATCGGGTACCTATCCCAGACAACGATCTTGTTCAATGCCCCATAATGAATACAGAGTCTCCATCTCCCATCCTTCTTTTGTACCAACATGATCGAGTTCCCACATGGTGATGAACTTGGCTGGATGTGACCTTTCTATAGCAGCTCCTGAATCTGCCTCTTGATTTCATCATTCTCCAGAATAAAGCGCTTATAGATCGGTCCATTGGGTAGCGGCGCACCTGGGGTCAGGTTAATGGGGTGCTTGACCTGATAGTGTAGAGGCACCCCTGTGGGTGAGGTGAATATGTCCCCGTACTCCTCCACAACCTTGTCTATTTGTTGTTGTCGTGCAGAGGAGCCATATCTGTAGGCCATGGCCACAGTCTTCTTCTTTCCCTGTGGGTGGATCATCAGGAAAAAAAATTTCTTGGTTTGGGAAATGAGCTTACTACATTGTTTTGCAGTAACCAAAGAGATAGTGGGAGGCAATAGTACCTCTGGTATCCTATACAATTTATTTCCCAAAGTAACAATAATAGTGTGAGGCCGGGACTCATACACAACATGTCGCTTCCACAAGTATGGTTGGCCTAATAATACATCAGAAACATCAATAGGAGTAATGTCACACAATACCTTATCCGTGAAGGGCTTGATGCTATAGGGAAGGCGACACTGCTGGCTGACGCAGAGATCCCGTCCTTGGTGAAGCCACCCGATGGTGTATGGTTGTGGGTGCATTGTGGTTGGCAAGCCTAATCAATTCACGACATCTGTTGAAATGAGGTTCTTTTGGCTCCCATTCAGGGAAAATTTTAAGGATGGAAAATTATTTTGAAGTTTAAAAAATTGGCAAATCTCACTAGTCCCTAATATGAAAAATATAAATTTTTTATTGATGTATTTGTAAAATTCTTCAAATTTATATTGATATTATATATATTTTCTATATAATGTTGGCGATTTTTAAGGTAAAATAATTTTATATTGTAAAATTTGGGCGAATCACTTTTATAAAAAATGGAAATTGGCAAATATTTTTTTTGAAAAAACCATGGAAAAATTAGCCCACCTGTGAATATTAGCCCCTAAATAAAATTTTCCATGCTCCCATTATCGACAATGAACCATAGTGGGGAACCCTTTACCCACATCTAGGAGTGGAAGAGATGCTCTGCCTCCTCTAGATATTCTGGTTCCTCCTTCTAGATCTTCGTAGTGACAACAGTGGCATTGGGATCCGCATCAATAATCTGCTTCCCTTTTTCATTCACCTTGTCAGGTTATGATTCAGAGTCGGAGCATGCATCTAATTCAGAAGCACTCATCTCATCCACAAGCGACTGCTTGGCCCGACACTCACTTGTGTTGTGGGTGGAGCTCTTATGGAACTCACACCACTTTCCCATGTCCTTCTTTGGCTCGTGGTGTTGTTCTTTGCTTGTGTCTTTGGCAGGTTGTCTTGGGCCACCATGCCTTGGCTTTTTCCTTTGTTCTATGGTTTGGGGGCACCTTTCCCTTGCTTTTGATTCGCAGATCCAAAGTCTCGCTTCTTCTGTTTTAATTTCTGATCAATCTTGGTAGCATACTGGTATGTCGTACCAAGCAAGGAGATGTCGAGGAACTCCATTTCATCCTAAATGTATCTATGTAGACAACCACAATACTTTAGCACCAAATGTTTCTCTGAATCTTTGATGCCCAACTTTGTGTGCAGGGAATGGAATAGATTCGTTAGCTCATGCACATCTTGATCCTTTTGTTGCCGCAGCGTGGTCCATTGTATTTACTTGTCCTCATAGCTCCCCACGGGATAGTATTGTTCCTTGATGGCATCTCAGAAAGAATTCCAAGTGGTTACGGCTGAGAATAGAGAGGGTTCTATCTCATCCATTTTCTCACAGTAGGTTTCCCACCAGTCCTTGACATGGGGGGTAGAATTGAGGAGTGAAAAAATAATCTTCTCCCGGTCTGAAAAGTCATGAACCGAGAAATATCCTTCTAATAGATTCAACCATCTATCTATGACATCTGAATTTATTTGACCCTTAAATATGGGAATGTCAAAGTTTACTTGTACCTTAAAGGGATTCGCACCTCCAGAGTGGCTACTGGATGCAGATGTGTCGCCAGTGGGCAGTCGTTGAAGGATATGGGAAAAGTTATCCATCATTGCATTTCGTTGTTTTTCTAAGGCCTCCTCGAGCAATAATTTGATAGGATCTCCTGCTCCCTCATCTTTATTTTAGTCCCCCATGGGCATCCTTTTGGGTTTGCGAGGTTGATCTTGCAAAGGCTCCACCAGATCGAGCCCTAACTCCTTATACCTCGACCTCGTTGGGGAAATGCAAATAACGATCGAGAAAAAAATAGACCACTCTGATACCACTGATCCAAATTTATGCAGGAACACAACATAATACAGAAATAACCATAAACATAGAAATACATCAGAAACAAGGCTTCATTTCATTAATATCAAATCATAGAAATATGCTTACAAACATTATAGAAATAAAATAGCTAGGGTGCTGGTAGCGAATCTCTGAGAAGATATGTGGTGGCTACAAACCTCTGAACTGTGTTACAATGAGGCTCGAGGGCCTGTTTATTATGGAGAAACAATGGAGAACTCTAAACATCCAAAAACCTAACCCTAGGAGATGAAGCACCAAAACTATGGGCCCTATTTGGGTAAATTTGTGTTTCAAATTCCCGGGGACGTAACTTCGGCATACTATCTCCGTTTGGGGCTTCAAAATGGCTCCGGAAGTTCAGGACCTGAAAAAATCCTAAAAATAGTAAGTTGTGAAAAAAATTGAAACAGACAATGGTGGAGCCCCAAGTGGAATAGGCAGGTGGCCACCAATATCCACCTGGATCATGGGTGCCCGTAAAGGTTTATTTCTCCAATAGGAATGAGGCTTTCCAAACATTTCTTCTTCCTCGGTTCACTGGGATACATTAGAAAACCAAAGTAATGACCCAAGGATATTGTGGTAAAAGCGTGAACGACTACTATTTGTATTCTTTTGATAATGGAATGTTGCATGTCAGTGCATCTAGTATATTTCCAGCAGGGAGACCTAGTATAGCGATCATAGACTTAGTGTTTGTTCCATATTTTATGATGATACTTAAATTCCTACCAATGGGAATTGTTGTTGGTTCACAACTATCAATAAACATTAATAAGCAACATTGTTCATTCGTATCTAAGGTGTAATATCCTGGACATAGACCATGAAAGCTTGAATGAGTTATTTCTTGTCCCTGGAAGTGAGATAAAGGTATGCTGCATGTAGTACCAGAGTGTTGGAGGCAAGGGGTATAATTTTTTTCTTACGATGGAAAAGCTTGGGTGAAATAAAGTGTTGTTATCACTCACTTGATAGATGGTGGAGGGAGACTACACTGGATTTCCTTACGTTGTTTGGGTAGCTTAATTGAAGAGGATCAACATCTAAAATCTAGTGAATCTATTGTGTAGTATTTCAAGAACAATTGGTGGGTTTTTGTCTAGTATCCATAGGTAAAATTGACATTTGCTGCAAATGGTTATTTAAATTCAGGGTTAGTGCTTTCTACTTCCCCTATATGGAGTCTCCATTAGATGCATCCAGAATTTTCTCACCCATGTCTCTCCTAGGAAAGATTCATTTGTTAGTATGAATCCTTGGTCGAAGTGTACGAAAAAGGACCACTTTAGCTACGCATAACTAATAGCCCTAACAACAAAAGTGGTTGCCAATATCTTTAGATCTGCGGTTAGTTGAACAAGAAAAGAGCTACAAAAAACTAGATCTATGCATGGAAAGACATTAAACAGTAAAAACAAGGGTTTGCTCCATATACCAATAGACAAGACAAGAACGATTTTTGAAAGAATTTTTGTATTAATTGGGCACCTGGGAGGAAAACAAGAATGCGTATCCAATTCTCCTCAGTGGGATGGGTTCTTGGAAGTCCTCAGCACTTCAGATCTAAGATTTCTCTCTCTTGTTGGTGTAGAAAACCCAATGCAAATAATAGAGCTCAAAGGGAGCTCACACAACAAATAATGGAAAAAAGTGACCAAGTGTATAGATCCAGAGTGATCTAATAGGCAACAAAAGGTGAAGAATGGTAGGAAAAACCCTCCTATTTATAACAAAATATGGGGTCATTCTAGATCTTGGTGCATGATTAAAATAACATTAACCAAATCTAGATCCACCTTTATTGGAATATTTTATTATATTTGTTGGAGGGAAAAGGTATTTGACTTGGGTCAAATCCCTTTATTTGTAAATAATAAATAAATAAATTATTTATTTATCATTTTAAGGAAGTGGTTGAATGATAATCAAATAAATAATGATTTATTTAATTATTTCTGGGTGATTTAGTCATATTTTACAAGGAATATTATTTAAATAAGATTTAAATAATTATTCCTAGAAAATAATAAGATAAATAGAGATTTATCTAATTAATTTCTTTGTTTTGGGTTAAACATGATGAGGAATAATAATTAAATTATTGTTTAATTAATTATTCCTTGAGGAAAATCAAACAAATATAGATTTGTTTAATATTTCCTTTTGGGGTTTCCTGTTTAGACCATAAACAACCTAATAAATGTTGTTAATTAAGTTATTTTACATAGTGAAAGCAATTTTACTTAGGGTAAAATTGATCTTACATGGTGTACTTGGGTCCATCTAATGATAATAGGTTAGATGACCAAAAAATGGTGTAACAGATTGCCCCCCAGCGTGCGAGTGTTAGGAGCAAATCGTATGACCGAAGTACGTTGTAAGAACTCAATCACCAGACATCAAGAGGGAAGTCAGAGAGAGAAATGTAAGGTAGACTAGTGTGCTAAAGAACTAGACCCTGAGGAGATGAGACTCGCAGGTGCAACAAGTCTCTTTTTATGAGAGGGTACCTGTGCTAAATGCGGCGGGGAAGGCATACCTATGCCCGCCGAGACAAAGTACAAAAGAATAGTGTGTCCAGTAAATAAGGGACCGAACCATAAAGTACAGCCTGCATAAACATGAGCTAGATAAAAATACAATGAGGGATCCCACATACATGCTGTGCCTAGGATAACAGCTAGGAATTATACAATAATATCTGAGTACATGAGATATAAATACAAACCAAATGCCCCCTATAAGCGGGGAAGGGCTCACAAAATCTGACTGATACATGCAAATCAAAGAGGCGCTGCAAGCGGCTAAGGCCGACATCATCAAATATATGGAGCTGCATCGAAGGCTGCAATGAAGAGGTCATCCGGGCATGTGGGGGGCTACCTGCAGGGCCACCTGCTCATGAGGGCTGAGACATCTCACACACACCCGGGAATCACCAATAGCTGCTGCTGCATCACTGAACCATCAAGCATATGGATCTCGATCATGCTGAAAGGAGCTGGAGTGGAGAAACAATCAAGTCAAAGGGTATTGAGAGATCCCTTTTCCTGATCCGAGGCACCGAACAAGAGTGGAAGCTGGAACCAAGGTACACCGCCCTCTAGACTTGTCTTCTGGAATGGAGGAATTGATGTCGACAGAAGGAGGTCCGCCATAGGTGAGGCAATGAGAGATCCTCAACTAAGGCACGAGAGAAAATAGTAGAGCGACGGATAGACGAATACCAATGATGATGATGGAATGGAGGGGAATGAGTAGCGAATGGATGACTTCCCTTGTTAGAGCATAAAGGGCATGAATGACATGGCAGCAACTGACACAATATCATAAGGGATAGGGGACAGTGGGACTGAAGGCCATAATGTGCGACACAAGAGAGAGACCAAGCAATGACAATATGAGGACTATAGGGGTACAAAGGGACTCAGGATAGACTCCATGAATGCGATGATGACTCAACTTGGATGCTCTAAACAAGGGCGACTTGATGGTGCTGCCACACACTAAAGGTCCAATGGGGGACCATGAAAACATGAGTACAATATGGGAACTCACGACGAACATCAACACGAGCATGGATAAGTATGGAGGCCAAATGGTGCCCCTAGTATGAGTGTTGCAAGTGAAGAAATTCGATTTTGAGGAGGGTTATGGTTAAAGGGCATAGGTGCCCCTAAGCATGGTGTGGTCATGCCAAAATGTATTGAGAAAAAGGGGAATCTAAACACATTTTAATGATGTGGTGTGCCATTTGTTTTCGTTATGGTTATGCAGTTTGAGAAAGGAAATGGAGGATTACCAATCTCTTTAAGTACTGCATATATGAGGCAAATGGACTTTAAGTTGTCAGGTTGGCATACCTGGTGTCACTATCCCAAAGAGAGGATTTGGGGATAGTGAATTGATGCTCGCCTAGAAAACCCATAGGTTGGTCAACAACAATGTCTAAGAGATTGGGTTGCTGAGGGAAGATGAGGGAACGATAAGGGGTATCATCCCTAGAGTGATCTGAAGTGATATGGGACTCTATAGGTTCTTCTAAATGTGGAAGAATAATGGTACTAAAGTCAACACGACTAGATACACTAGGAGAGTTGTGGAGAATTTCTTCTCTTGGTCTCTCAAATGTGGGTGCCCCCTTACCCAAACATTGGGTTTCAATGTAATGGCCACAAGGTGTATGTGGTGTGAACGCATGGGTTCGATGTAAGGGGGAATAGATAAAGTGAGGGGTGGGGATTTTTTCCATAATGTCGTCATCGTGATAGAAGATGGGGTGACTGGTGGAAGAAAGACCACCTAACGTGGCGAAGCGACCTGAATCATCATCATGAGAAGGGAGGTTCACATGCATATCGTCACAAGGGGTGATAGAAGAGTAAGTAGATAAAGGATCTATCGATGTTGAGCCTAGGGTGATCACTGAAGAAAGGTCAAGCGAAACAACAGGGGAGGATTCAGAGGGAATGTTCCCCGAGGGTCTCATGGATGATGATAGGTAGAAATGGGTGGATGAAGGCTCCATCATCTTGACATCAGGAGGGGGAATGTCGATGGGAGCAGTCATGTTTGGTAGTTCTGCCGAAGAAAAACGCACAAATAGGGGAGAGGTGCACTCATTGCGCTTGGCCTCGAATTGGTGGACCGCGGCTAGAGAGGTGCGGAAGTCCTCGAGGTGGGGACAAAGATGGGTGTAATGGCCATGGAGATCACAAAAAGCACAGGGGTGGTTGGTGTGAATAGTCTTAGGGTTCTTGATCGCGGTCGCGAAAGGAATAGAGGCTTCCGGGACTGTGGACTCAGGGAACGCGACATTAATCATGGACTTGAGATGAAGCAATTCAGGACAGGTATGGGTGGCGTGACCGAAAAAATCACACAAAACACACTAGATGGTATGATTTGGAGGCTGAGGAGGGGCAGGGTTTGTCGGGGCAGCCTTGTCCTTTGATGCCCCCTTGCGAGCTTTTCCCTTCTTACCCAAAGCGGTCGCAATAGGAGGTGGTTCCTGTTGAGGTGACTAAGGCACTGTTGCAGCGGGAGATGTCTTGGGGACCGGTTGAACCGAGGTCAAAGAAAGATAAGGTTTGGGTTGACCAGGCAAGGTTGGGGCTGGAGGATCAAGGTACCAGACGGGAATCCCAAGGATCAGGTTAGGATGAGAGAGGGTGGCCATGACAGGTACCGTGGACACTCTTGGTGGGGGAGCTAGGAACGGTATCTGACCAGAGGGGTAGTGGCCAGGTGGGACAACTCCCAAATGGCTAAGGCTTGGAGGAACCGTTCCAGGAGGAAAAAGAGGCTCATGACTACCAGCTACAGGTGAAGGGCTAGGAGTAGGTTGCGGAGAGCGCGGTTGCTGACTAGCCGAAGCAGGTTGCTTGAGAGCAGCCCGAGACGATTGCATCATGCAAACATTCGATGAGCTGGGGTCAGAGATAGGAGGAGGAGGAAGACCAGGGAAGGTTTCGAGCAAAGAGGAGTCTTTGTAGACGCCAGGAGAGACACTAGTCAAGGAATC
Source organism: Pinus albicaulis (assembly GCA_034641835.2). Taxonomy (NCBI): domain Eukaryota; kingdom Viridiplantae; phylum Streptophyta; class Pinopsida; order Pinales; family Pinaceae; genus Pinus; species Pinus albicaulis. Next base: position 879,588,127 of record CM076572.1, read on the forward strand.
GATAGTTTGCTTGTTGGCTACAGAAGAGATGGTCGTCTCAGGTGAGGTTTGAGATTTTGGCTCATGATATGTCAACTGGTCAATGGTGACTATATTTCCATTATGAGGGAAAGACATCTTACGGAAAATCGTGGATGGGACAGCAGACATAGCATAGGTGTAGCTCCGCCCCAAGAGAATATTGTAATCTAGAGGGGCGTCAATGACTTCGACGTCAATGCAAACAGTCTTGCCCGCAAGAGTGATAGGACAATTACGGAAGAGGCCAATGGGCTGGGAGGCATGGCCGTCCCACGCTCGAAGGGTGATCGTGGAAAGGGCCAACTTAGGGGATCCAAGTTGCTTCCAAACCGAAGCGGACATCACGCAGGTGGATGCCCCCTCATCAGTTATACACCGGGAAATGTTGGCGTTCTGGATTTTGACTGGGATTTGGAAGGCGACGGAAGGAGGAAGAGGAGAATGGTCCGATTGAGTGGCGTCGAAAAAAATCATTTGGTCATCAGCAGGATCTACAGGGCCCACGGCAGATAGTAGAGCCTTCTTTTGGGAAGGGCACGACTGGAGGAGTTCCAGTGTGGAAATGGCAGCAGGAGATTGCGCCAAATCATCTACTATGCTATACAAATGAGTAGCTCTACCGGAAGCAGCGTTTCGATGTAATGGTCCCTTAGGAATCTTGGTATGAACCTCAACTTTGGGTTGAGGGATATGTAAGGGGCCACTGGGTGTCGAAAGAGGCTCTGTAGAACCTGAAGAAGGAGGCTCGGGGCAGACTGAGCAGGAGGCTTGGGGTACTGGCGAGACTGATTTTGAAGGTGGAGGTCGACATTTTGGGATGGATCAGAGTTCATCATGAGGATCTGGTAATCGGAGGAACCTGAAATGGAAGGTGGAGTGGAGACCCGCCCGTCAGGTGGTTGGGTAGCCACGGATCCTTGCTGAGGGAAAGGATCAGTAAACACAACTGGTTGAGTAGTGGCCACATTAGGGGGAGCATGAGGGGAGGCATGTTGCCCTCGCAATGTGGCTTGAGACTCCCACATCTGCCGCATCTGTGGTAAAAGGGGACAATCGTGGGTGTAATGACCATAAACACCGCAACACCAACAAGGCTTGTTGGTACGAAGAGGCCTGTCCGGCTTGGGCTGAGTGCCCTGTTGCTGGTTAGCATTGTTAGGGTCAAAACCTTGAGGATTGGATCCACGAGTACCAGGGGCAGATTGATTTGGATTGCCTCTCTACCTTCTTTGAGAAGAAGGGGGATTAGTCGCACCCTGCTATGCAAATACTTGCCCTGAAGGGGGCTGTAGGTGCTGTTGCTGGGGTTGAGGAGGCAAGGGAGGTGGAAGCGCATATGCTGGAGGAGCTGGCACACCAGGCTGCAGATAAGGGTAACGGTTAGGTTGGGCAACATTGAGGTAAGCAGGAGGTTGGGAAAAAGGAGGAGGCATGCCGTATCTTGGGTACATGCTACCGGGAGGGGGAAGAGTGCTAGAGGTGCTGGCCCCTTCGTGAGGGAGACCATAGCCCATAGGAGGTTGAGCATATGGATGGGAAAGGGCTCCAACGATACCATCGGCGGAATGAGATGCCCCCAGGGCGTTAGCACCACCGGGCCTGGGGAGGTCAGGAAGGATGGTATAAACATAACCAGACTGAGCATAGATCAGGTCATATTTCAAGGCTATTTGGAGGGCGGCTTCTTTGGTTTGAGGGAAATGGGAGGCGACATCTTTGCCAATGGGAGCTAAGAGAGAGCGAAGGAACCAGTCCATATAGATTCGATCTTCGAAGGGGGGAGCTCGACATAAGCTTCGTCTTCGTCGCCATTCTTGAACATGGGTAGAAAGGTGGGTCGAAGATGTTTGCTTGAAGGAAGTCAAGATCTCCGTACCAGTATCGTATCGGAGAGGGAGCTGGAAGTAAGATAAAAAGGCTTGAGCAATGGTCGCAAAGGTGGTATGGGAAGAGGTGGCTTGGTCGACATACCATTTAGAAGCTTCGCCGGTAAGTGTGCGTTGGAACAATCGAAGACAGATGGATTCATCGGTGATGGAATTGGAGGAACACCACATGTGGAAATATCGGACATGATTGGTTGGATCTTCTCCAACAAGGCCTTCGAACTTAGGGATGTCAGAGGGGAGCTTGGTTGGCATAACAGGACAACCAACATCGTGGCAGATAGGGTCATTGATCAACTGATTGAAATCGGGGAGGCTGAGGCCTGCGATGTACGGCAGCAAGGGTATGGCCGAGGTAGTTCCTGTGGCAGTTCCGCTAGTAGTGGTTCCGGCATTAGGGCCTGGAGCACCGCTAACGTTAGGCCCTGGAACAGACATAGTGAAGGTGACAGGGGGAGAACCAGGAGGAGAAGGAGAACCCAATGAATCAAAAGAGGAGTCAGAGTGCGGACTCGGAGGAGGACTGGCTCGACGACGGCAGGACGGAGCAGGTCGATCGACCGGAAACTGAGGGTGAAGGCCAAGAAGTCTCCGGGAAAGGCGCCTTGGGGGCGCAATGATGACGGGAAGAAGGAAACCGACAAGGGAAAAAAGGGACAGAATCAAGTGAGGTCAAGGGCAGAAAATGTGCAGTGACAATTGATTTTAGAGTCTTTGCCAAGCGGTGTTAACCAGGCGCTTCTGCACTTAGGGTCAGTGTGTGGTGTGCGTTAATTTTAATTTTTAAAACCCTTTTCGTTTTGAGAGCGAGAAAAAAGTGTGCTGCGTAACTGAAAATAGATCTGCAGAGAACAATATATAATGCTGAAATAACAGAAAATTAACAGCTACTATTGCATCTATCTAACCCAAGGAGGTGGGTCCCTCAAAACTAGTCTAAAAAAAAAAAGGGAAAAAATCTAGTCAAAACACACTGAAAAGAGGCCAATAGATCTAAGGTCAAAAGAGACAAGGATCTAAAGGATAAAGCTGCTGAAAAGAGGTACATATCACAACCAAGAGACAGAGGCAAGGTGGCTGGAAAAAAGGGAGGAAATCAGCAAAAAGCGGAAAGGACAAGGAGGAGGTCCTAAAGAGAGGTCCAAACAAAATGACAAGAGGTGATTTGAAAGGAAGAAAGGCTGATTTAAAGGGATCTGAGGAGGAGGTTTCAGATCTGAAAAAGGGAAGGCTGAAACTCTGAAAAACAGATGGTTGAAATAGCGAAAACTCTTCCACAAAAAGTGGAGGGTACTGAAGCCCTAGGGGGCTATGTTCCCACTTAGATGAGTAAAAACAGATCAGAACTAGGTCAAAGCGGGCTGAGACAGAGGCTGGAAAACCCTGACAGAAGCTTCAGCAAAACCCAGAAAAATTGCAGAAAAACCACTGAAAAATTCGGGTGTGTCGTGTGCTCCCGACTTGCGCCAAAGGTGTCGCAAAAGAGGTCGAAAAGTGCACTGAGGTCCAGTCGCAGCTTTTGCCTGAAAGTGCGACCGTTCTCGCTGTTCCTACGCGGCATTTTCGAAAAGTTGTCGTCTCGCCAGGTCAAGGTCGCCACCTGCGCAATAGGGCCAGAAACACGCGGAAGTTAAAAATTTTAATGTTTTAGGGTTCTATATGAGAAAAACAACATAAAAATAGGAAAAATAAACAGCTGAAAAGAAACCCTAGGGTCTGAAGTAGCTAGATATGTAGAAATATGAAAAACGACAGTAGTCGTAATTTAAAACCCGTGTGGAGTCACCATTTGTTAGTATGAATCCTTTGTCGAAGTGTACGAAAAAGGACCACTTTCTTTAGCTACGCATAACTAATAGCCCTAACAACAAAAGTGGCTGCCAATATCTTCAGATCTGCGGTTAGTTGAACATAAAGGAGCTGCAAAAACCAGATCTATGCATGGAAAGACATTAAGCAAAAAAAATAAGGGTTTGCTCCATATACCAATAGACAAGACAAGAAAATTTTTTGAAAGAATTTTTGTATTAATCGGGCACCCGGGAGGAAAACAAGAAGGCGTATCCAATTCTCCTCAGTGGGATGGGTTCTTGGAAGTCCTCAGCACTTCAGATCTAAAATCTCTCTCTCTCTCTTGTTGGTGTAGAAAACCCACACAAAGAATAGAACTCAAAGGGAGCTCACACAGCAAATGGTAGAAAAAGGTGACCAAGTGTATAGATCCAGAGTGATCTAATAGGCAACAAAAGGTGAAGAATGGTAGGAAAAACCCTCCTATTTATAAAAAAATATTGAGTCATTCTAGATCTTGGTGCATGATTAAAATAATATTAACCAAATCTAGATCCACCTTTTATGGAATATTTTATTATATTTGTTGAAGGGAAAAAAGCATTTGACTTGGGTCAAATCCCTTTATTTGCAAATAATAAATAAATAAATGATTTATTTATTATTTTAAGGAAGTGGTTGAATGATAATAAAATAAATAATGATTCATTTAACTATTTATAAATGATTTAGTCATATTTAACAAGGAATATTATTTAAATAATATTTAAATAATTATTCCTAGAAAATAAGAAGATAAATAAGGATTTATCTAATTAATTTCCTTTTTTTGGGTTAAATATGACCAGGAATAATAATTAAATTATTGTTTAATTAATTATTCCATGAGGAAAATCAAACAAATATAGATCTGTTTAATATTTCCTTTGGGTCGTTTAATGTACATCCTATTAAATGTGGTTTACGAAAGCATGGCAGAGTGGTGCATTTTGGCTTAGGGGTAAAATTGATCCCACATGGTACTAGTCTGTCTAATGATAACAGTTTAGATTATCAAAATGGTGGCACACCATCTCATGGGAGTCCTAATGACAGGCTCAAATTTTCTCACCCATGTCTCTTCTAGGAAAGAATCAATATAAGGAAATTGTTAAGTTGAGGGCTAAGAAATAAGGAAGTTTGAACAGTGGAAACCTCGCTATAAACACTGAGAAATAAGTTCCTATAAAAATGAAAGTTTTGATAACTTCTCAAATCTCAAAAAGATATATGCTAGCATTGTGGTGGAACAATCAATGACATATATGAGAATTATCACAGGATTAACATTGGGAGTCCAACATCAAAAGTTTCTTGTTCCATTGATGGAGTATTTAACATCATTGTTTATCGTTCAGCAACAGGTCACATCTATTATTTTTGTGTCATAGTTCGAAGGGTTTTATGGACCTATACCTATACGAAGAATGGATTTTTCAATTGATGTTCTGAGAATTTCTAGACATCTTCTATCTTGCACTGAGCCTACAAAAGATGGTGTTGAGAGGGGAGATCAGAGAATTAAACACATATTTAATAAGTTCAAAGATCATGGTTATGTTGCATTATTATTTTTAAAAACTAACAAACAGGTGTGCTTGTAAACCTACAAAATAGGAGAGTCATTTCCACAACAAGAACATGATTCCTTATTGAAGGCTCCTTTAAATATGCAAGTGGCCTTATCTATTTCTCATGTTGTGAGTAGGAGCATGCAGATCTTTGCTAGTAGAGATTACTCATTTTGGCCTTAGTCAAAGACTAAAGTATCATTCCCAACTCCATCTTCGTTGCATTACAAAAGACAAATGCCAAGGTTTAGTTGGATTAGTGAGTAGATTTATCGAGAGGAAGGAAGATAAGTTGGAGAAGTTTTTTGCAGGAGGAGTTTTGGCATACTTTTGCGAAGGGTTATCTATCTTTTGTAGGGAAATTTGTAGAATTATTCTAGCTGAAGGTCGGCCATGCTGATGCAAAATTTTAGTCTTGGTTAGAAGGTGAATTTTAGACTCATTTGGGTCAAGGCCAAGCCTTATTGAGTCCAAGTTACAATATTGGTTAGAAGGAGAGTTGTAAGCTTGTTCTGGTTGAAGGTTGAGCCTTGTTGAGGTTGAGTTTGAGACCTAGTTATAGGTCGAGTTATAGACCAGTTCTATGTGCTAGAGGTCAATTTTTTTATGCTAGTTTTGAGAGAGTTTGAGGTAGTTTTGTGTGCTAAGGAGGTTGGGCTAAGGATCAATAAGAAGAATCTTGGTTTTTAAGAAAGAGGTTATAAATTTGGTAGAATCCATCCCATGCTCCATCCAAATATAAGGCCATCACTAGAAAGGTTTGAACCGAGGGTAACAACAAGTCCCCAAGTAAAAATCATCCCCGAATCTTATTTTTTTCTCTTTCTGTATTGTCTATCCTGGCTAGCCATCGAGAGACGTTGGTCCTTATTTACCATTTTCTTGTTTCTTGAGATTTCACAAGAATTGGAATTTAGATAATCTCGATATTATGACTAGATAACTTTAAGTTGAAATCTTAGCTTTATATTCTATATCTCCAACAATCTCAGCCATTGTTGATAAGAAAATGGATGTGAAGCCTCCCTTAAAAACATTGATAAAAAATTTTCGTTCTCTGAGATTGCTATGGCATATGTTTTCTCGGCTTCTCTAGCCCGAGTATATGAATGTCGAAGAGCATCCAGTAAGTCTGACATCTTGGTAGAATCAACTTCCAGATATTATGTTTCTCCATCAGAGCTGGTTATCCTTCCATTGTATCTAATGATTCTCTCTCGGTAATCAGCTGAGGATGATTTCTGTGCAACTTGTGATTTGGTGGCTTCTGAAGTTAAGGGTGAATGGCCAAAAAGTAGCAAGGAATTCAAGCCCTTCTCTTTTGGATATGCTGATTTGAACCTGCCAACAAAAGTTGAAAAATCTACATCTTTGGCTTTAGACATATTCATCTCTTTAAATTTGTCACTACTTTTAAAAGGTGCACTCCCATCCAGACTGACTACGGGGGAGGAAGACCGAAATTTTGCAAATGTTCTGCATACTTTACAACAAAAATCAATCCGACTCCATTTGATCAGCTCTACGCCACCTAATTCCACCCTTCTCATAATATTTTACATTTTTACAGTTCAGATAGTGGTTTATGGAACCTTCAAGACCAGTACCATCCATCAATTTATCAATAGTCCATGCTTGATCTTGACAACCATCCATAGCAGAGGCTGCATGATATTTACTTCCATTCACTTTCTTAACTATGTTAAAGGTAGAGTTTTCCTTATTCACTTCCCGAGGACAACATGTATCAGTTTGGCTTTTTCCACATGTTTGTACATTATAACAATTACTCAAATCTGAGTCTGTACATGAAAGTAATTGAGAATGCATTTCTTTGTTTCCAAATCCTTGTTGAGTAAATTGAAGTGCCACATATTAACTATTGTTTGAGTGCAAATCCTCTTCAGTGACACTAAATTTCCTATTGTACAAAGAGTCACAACCAAAATTGATCTTCCCTTGAAAGTTAGGCTGAAATTGTAACCACCATTTCTCGTCTAGTGAGAGGCTTGGATTTATGTTGATCCAACTAGCTTTGTAATCAGATATCGCACCAACGGGAAATTATATTTGAAAGAAAACAGGTTATGAACCAACAACTATAATCTATTAGCAATATTTCAAAGCTTATCAAAGAAAATAATTGCATTGAAGTTCACTCCAAAGCAGCTTGGGCATTAGATCTCTGCAGCAAATATATGCAATCCTTCCTTATCACTTGCGAAAACAAGAATTTTAGAGTCCCAAATCTTGCAATTGAAATTCGCAGAAATCCAAATGACCAATTTGCAATTTCTTGCAATAATTACATATGTACAGGACCCTTCAAAGGTGAAAATATGTACAAGACCTTTCAAAGGTGAAAATATGTACAGGACCTTTCAAAGGTTAAAATATGTACTCGACGTTTTTTTTTTCTTAAATCAAGACCTTTCAAAGGTGAAAATATGTACAGGACCTTTCAAAGGTTAAAATATGTACTCGACGTTTTTTTTTTCTTAAATATTATTTTGTTTCCGTCGGTATTTTGACGCTACTGTCTCCTTCATCCAAACTCCATTTTTACTAAATGAACTGCGTCAGATTCCTGGTGACGAGCTCTTTGATATTTTTTAATTTCCAATAAATTATGAGCACTTAATTTTTGAGTTTTTATACTGAGCACCTGATCACCCTCTAGATTTAAATCTCCCACTCAAAAAATTATTTTTGTTTCTATTCTGGGACCTTCCTTGTATAATAAGGAATCTCCATTCTAACCCTCCATATTTTTCCGTCTCATTTCTTCCAACAGCAAGGCTGATACAATTTCATCAAAATTCAAGGTAGTTGTATTTCTACTTATTGCAATAACTGGACTATCCCACGAATTTGGTAGAGAACACAACAAATGGATGCATGTACCTTCATCTGAGATTTTTTATGAATAGATGACAACTGACTTACCAAAGTATTCAAGGCATTTATATGCTTTGTCACCAAGTCTCCATCCTTCATCCTTAGGTTATACATTTTTTTCCGCATGAACAATTTACTCACTAGAGACTTAGATTAGTACAAAGTCCCTAACTTGACCCACATAGTCTTCACTGTAGCTTCCCCGGATACATTCATAAATACCGAATCTGAGATACACAACGGTATTGTGCTCTTTTCCTTCCGATCCAAGCTCACCCTGTATTAATTTGACATTTTCGTTGGTGTAGTAACCAAATATACTGTGATCCACTGATATTTATCCACCAGAAGATCCTCCATCTTGAGCTTCCACAACTCAAAAATCTGACCATTAAATTTCTCGATCTCTATCTTTCCACTTCTTTCCATATTCATTCACCGCAAGAATCAATCCCGCAAATCTCCCACTGAACATGGTCTACCACAGGCCCAACTAAGAAACCCCTTAGCAGAAAAGGCGTCCTCTTGAAGCCGAAACAAATATGATACCAAATGTAGGTTTTATCCATGTACAAAAATTATTTGCAAATGAATTCTTAAAAACAAAAAATAAACAATAGCGAGAGCATAAAACATATATGCACAAAGATTTTTCCCTGGATCCCAAACCGGGACTACCAACTTGATTTTTCATTATTTTCCTTTTAGTTTTACAACACATATATATACATGCTGAAGAATTCATAAACTTAAATCCATTAACCCTAGATTAGAACATAATCATAGTTCCCTTTACTGGATCTACAAAATACCATGACAAGAAAACCATCATGCCCAAAACCATGTGAAATCCCATGCACAAAACCATAGGTGGGTCCAAATAAAATTTCCCGTGGCGCTACCCCAGACCTTGTGGAAGGGGGCTACATCCCCCTATAAATCCCCCAATAGGGGGGGATCCCACCCCCTTGTGACCCCCCTACTATGCATAGCGCAAGCGAAAGGGGGATATCGCCCCCCTCTTACCCCCTGCTTTGCACCTGATCTAATCTTGGAAAGAATATAACACACACCCAACAATTATTATGTTTTATGTTGAATAAATCAGAGAATTTTATAATAGCCATCAATGCTTCAACACTTGTAGGGCCCTTGAAGTTTTATGACATTAGTAGCCTTTTAATGAATGAGGAGACGCGTCACAAATAAATTGTGGAAAACTAGGGAGGAGAAGCTTTAGTCTTGCATGATCGTGGAAGGAAAATTGAACGTGGTAGAAAGGGATGTTCAAGATTAAGAGGTAGATCAAAATAAAGAATGGGAAGACTTGCTTTCACTGTGGAAGAGCAGAAAAAAATAAAAATGAGTGTTGATTTTCGAATAAGGCGCAAAAGGAGAAGAAAGAAAAAAAATCAATCAACACAAATAAAAAATCAAGCAACACAAATGAAGGTGAGACTATTGTTGTAGCTTCTGAAAGTGATTATTTATTGTTTTAGTAGAAGAAAATTATTTAAATATTTATAGTAGTAGAATTTTTGGGTACTTTACTATGGAGCATCTCACCACGTGACCAAATGAAAAAAATATTTTTTTTATATATGGAGAAGTTAATCATAGTAGAGTAAATTTAGGAAATAATCAATTTTTCAATATTGTTTGAATGGGAGTGGTATGAATCAAGACAAAGGATGGACATGGTATCTTGCTAAAACATTTTAGGCATGTCCGAGAGATGTGTATGAGTTTGATCTATGTTGGACGATTGGATGATGATGGTTGTTCCACAACCTTTGGGAAAGGTGGTTGGAAAATTACTAAAGGGTCATTGGTGTTGGCTAAAGGATTCAAGATAAAAACCTTATTTACAATGATGAAACAACAAAGATATTGGATGTAACTATTGTTTTAAAATAAGAAAACATGGTGGAGTTATGGCATAAGTGCTTCGGCCACATGATTGAAAAGAGCCTAAAATTTCTTGTTCGTAAAATTCTACTTCCATGTTTGAAATCCTATGAACTTGATCTTTGTGAGCATTGTATTTATGGTAGGAAAATAAGAGTTTCTTTTATTAGAGGTGGTCATGAAAGAAAAACAAATTTGTTAGAATTAATACACTATGACGTGTTTGGGTCTTTGAATGTTAAGTCTTTAGGAGGAGCCTCGTTTTTTTTACATTCATAGATGATGCATCTAGGAGGGTTTGGGCCTACCCTATGAAAAGTAAAGGTGAGGTGCTTGAGATATTTCAGAAATTTCATGTTGTTGAAAGGGAGACTACTAAATTTCTCAATTTTTTGATGATAATAATGGTGGAGAATATTGCTCCAATGCATTCAAGAATTATTGTTATAAGTTTGGCATTAAACATGAAAATTCTTTTTTGGGTACTCCCCAACAAAATGGTACTGTAGAAAGGATGAATCACACTATTATGGAGAATTTGAGGAGTATGTTGTCAAATTTCATATTGGAAAAGCATCCATGAGAAGAAGTAGTAAGGACAACTTGTTATCTCATCAATCACTCACCTTCTATAGTCCTAGACAGTGGTATTCCTGAAGAAGTTTGAATTGGTAAAAAGGTAAATTATTCTCACATATTTTTTGGATGTGAAGCATTTATGCATATTCCAAAAAAGCATAGAACAAAATTAGATGATAAATAAAGGAAATATATATTTTGAGATATACGAATGGTGAGATTGGTTACCATCTATGGGATCCACTTAATCACAAAACATTTAGAAGCAGGGATGTAATATTTAATGAATTTGAGATGTATAAAAGGCATGTATGTGAAATGGAGGCCAAGAAAATTGTTGCAGGTTTATATAAAAATATGAAAACATTTCAGAATTCAAAGAATTTGGGAAAAATATTTAAGAATAAGATGGACTTCAATTGGAAAATGATGGACATCAAGAATAATAATACTTGTCACAACCAGTACAAGAGCTTCAAGTGGAAAAACCATCACCATAATTGGTTCACAAATCTACTAGGCCTCATAATCCCTCACAAAGATATCCACCCTCAAATTATATTTTTCTAACTGATTATGGTGAACCTTATTGTTTTCAGGAAGCTTGTGAAGTGGAAACTAGCAAAAAGTGGAAGAAAGAAGTGGAGGAAAAAATGGCCTCTTTGTTGAAAGATAAAACTAGGGAGTTAATTACGCTTCCAAAAGGAAAAAATGCCCTACAAAACAAATGGATATACATGATTAAATGTGAGGGTGAGGAGAAGAAGGAAATATATAAAGTAATTTTGGTGGTGAAGGGATTTGCACAAAAGGAAGGTATTGACTTTACATAATTTTTTTCACCTATTGTTAAAATGTCATCCATAAGAGTTATCCTTGGTCTTGTAATCGCTTTAGACTTGGAATGTGAACAATTAGATGTGTAGACAATTTTTCTCCATGGATAATTGAAGGAAGAAATTTATAACGAAAAACTAGAAGGGTTCAAGGTAAAATATAAAGAGAATCTTGTCTGCAGGTTGAAGAAGGGCATTTATGGGTTGAAAAAAGCACCTTTCCAATGGTACAAGAAATTAAATTCATTTGTGCTTGAGCACGACTTCAAAATACTAGAGGCTAATCATTGTGTCTACATCAAGAGGTATGACCAATAAAGGTATATTATACTAATGTGTTATGTGGATGGTATGCTAATTTTTGGGCATGATAATAACATGATTAATAAGTTCAAGAACATTTGGCTAGTCAATTTGCAATGAACGATTTAGGTCTAACACAACAAATATTTCAAATGAGGATTATATGTGATATAAAAAAAAAAGGTTGTGGCTATCACAAGAAACATATATTGAAAAGGTGTTAGATAGGTTCAATATGAAGGATACGAAACCAATTGGTACAACCCTAGCATCACACTTCAAACTTAGTGTTAATTTGCTCCCTTAAGATGAAAAGAAGGAGGAAATTAATAAAATCCCTTATGCATTAGTTGTTGGTAGCTTGATGTACAGTCCAAATATTGCACATTCAATGGGAGTAGTGAGCAAGATCATTTCAAATCCAAACAAACAACTTTGGCAAGTAGTAAAGTGGATTTTTTGGTATCTCAAGGGTACTAATGATTATTGTTTATGTTTCAGCAATAACAATGTTGTTCTTAAAGGTTACAAAGATGTAAACATGGCTGGAGATGTGGACACTAGAAAGTCCACCACTGGTTATTTATATACTTTTTCAAGTGCAACAATATCTTGGATGTATAGATTGCAAAAAGTCATGACCCCCACCACAACAGAGGCATAATACATAGCTTCCATAGAAGCTTGCAAAGAGATGTTGTGGATGCAACAATTTTAGTAGAGTTTAGAATAAAACTAGGTAAATATTTTTTGTATTGCGATAGTTAGAATTCTATTCATTTAACAAAATACCCATATCATTCTAAGACAAAGCACATTTTTGTTGGATATCATTGGATCCCTGAAGTGTTAAATGACAGGATGCTACAATTGGAGAAAATACACACTACAAAAATTCCAGCTGCTATGTTAACGAAGACTTTGCTAAGGCATAAACCATAAATTTATAGAACCTTGATTAGAGTAATTCAAAAATGACACAAATGCATCTTGGGAAATGGTTAGTAGAGAGAAGAGAATAATGTCAAAAACATTCATTCAAGCTTCTATTTGGTCTCAAGTGGGAGATTGCTTGGCATGAGACAAAATCAAGTTAAAGTTGTTAATGCCCATGGTATTGCCCATGGTATTGTAATGATATTTGTTTTATATAGGGGTGTGAGTAAAAAGGAGAAATTTTAATTATATACTAAACCATTTCCATGTGGTTTTCCCAAACAAGGTTTTCCAGGTAAATATGGTGTTTTATGTCTGTGTAAATTTTGTAAGTTAACTCTTATTTCATTTAGTGAAAATTTTATTTTATTTTTTATTTAATTTTTTCTACTCTCTTTATTTTCCAATTAAATTAGATACAACTTTAGTGGCCTAATGGTTAAGAGCATGTGTTTCCTCATAAGAGGCCACAGGTTCAAAACTGGAGGGGGGTAGATTATGTATGCCATCATAGAATTCTTAGAGTATGTATGCCTTCATAGACTTCTCAAATAGCTACGTTGAGGTGGTTCCCTTGTCCCAAAAATAAAGGGGTCTCATGTAGAGTATCTATGTCTTCATAGACTTCTTAGAGTATGTATTCCTTTGTAGAATTCTCAAATAGCTATGATGAGGTGGGTCCCTTGTCCCACAAACAAGGGGTTCTCATGTAGAGTGTGTATGCCTTCATAGACTTCTTAGAGTATGTATGCCTTCGTAGACTTCTCGAATAGCTATGCTGAGGTGGGTCCCTTGTCCCACAAACAAGGGGGTTGGCTTGGTTGTGACCTTAAAATTGGATAATGATAAGTAAACATATTATAAAAAATACATAATACATTAAAAAACAAAAATTAATAAAATATTTGTGTTCAAAATATTAAAATATAGATGTATATGTAATTTTAATTAAAATTACATAATTAATGAAAATATCATTTCTTCCTTTTGAAAAACAATCATTGATGCTTCCCTCACCCCTCCCCCTCTTTCTTTTTAACTTCTTGCCACCCCTATTGAAAAAAAAAATATATAATAACTCACTATAAATCATAAGAATCATTTCATTTTTTTTTTGCTTTCTTTTTAAACATCTTCACACCCCTGTGAAAAAAGAGTCACCATAATTAACTATAAATAATAATGGAAGAGATAAGAATTCATAAAGGGAACAATTTTTTTCATCAAAGTATTAGTTTTGCAAAGTTTCTTTATTCAACCCAAAGGGACTTCATGTACAACCTAATCCATGACTTTTACTCTATCCCATGAAGGATTGGATGCCCATACCACATATTTACCTCATTCTTATTAGTATCATTTTTCAACATTGTTTTATCTAAATAATTATAGCACCTTGGTTTTGACTTTGCCCCCTTTTTTATCTTTTGAGGAAGAGCTAAAGCATGGAAAGTAGCTTGTAGATGTCACCGAAGTTGACATATCCAACATATGAATGTTATACTCCCATAATCCAGGACTTGGATACATTTAAAATTTTCCATTTGAGAAACATTTTTTCAAAAAAAAGAAAAAGAAACATTAAGGTCTATCTCAAATAAATTCTAGCATAAGTTGAAGGAACTTTCTCAAATGGTAGCACACATTTCATGTCCCTAATTGTGTGGGTTCAAGTCTCTGAAGGCACATTGTAAGTTGGCCCTTGTGTATTTATGAAAAAAATGTTCTACTTGGTGAAATAATGGCAGCTGTATGTACGAATTTACTAATTTGATATGGAGATCACTGGAAACATTATTTTTGTACTTTTGATGCTAAATTTGGATGCCCTATTTTTGAAGGCCTTTTTACTCTAAAAATCTTGCTCAAATAGGAGCATAACATATATGGTTGAAAAGCTTATTACAATACCTTTACAATGTATAAGGTTTTCCCTCTAACTCCATATGAATGAGGAGATATGAAATATATTATTAGGTCAAACCAACCATAAATTAAAGGTTGTCTTAGGTAATTTTTATAGGTAAACCTCATAAGTGAAGATAAAAACACTATAAAGAATGGATAGATGTTGAAATATAAGGTAGCTATGGTTGACATTTTTCATCAAAGCATGATGAAGAGATTATTATTGATCATCTACAAGTTGAATCTATCACTCCCCCAAGTCAGCTTATAGGGAGACATCATGTTGGCTTAATAGGGATAACTAGGCCTCACACTACACCTATAAATTGAGGCTCACTGATCATCATTTAGACTAATCAAGAAAGCAAGGAATTTAGCCCGCAATAAAAAAAATTCAGTAATATAGTACATGAATATCCTTAAGTGCAAAGGGTGAATAAGAAGAGTCTACCACAATTGAATTAATGTACTCTTTGAATAAAGTTGAAGCGAACTCTATTTTGGATATTATAATCCTTATTTGGGCTATCATTTTTCCTCATTTAGAGGCCAGATAAAACAAAACTATTTGCACTCCTTAAGGTGACACATTAATAAAATTTGAAAAAGGATTGTGGGACTTATTCATTGGTAACATCAAGCATAAACTACAACACAATATTCGACCTTCCATTGCAGTTATTACAAGCCTATTTTCAGCCTCCTTGTGCAGACTTGCTCATTGGACAGAAGCATAATTTATCTCTCTTTTGTGTGCACTTTTATTAAGTATCTTGTTGTTGGTTATCTTGGTTTTGTTGTAACATTTGATGTACTATTGAAGGACATAATATCTCTCATAAGGAAAGAAGTTTTTGGGTTTTCCTCTCATGGAGTTTGCCTTGGTTGTGAGCCTAATATTCGTGTCTCATGTCTCTTGTTTATTTCCTATTTCTCATTATCTACTGTGATCTTTGTTTACTGCTCTTGTTGAAGAAATCATTAGTTGAAGTTTTTCTTTTATAGATACTTATTGAATAAAGTATAAAGAAGAAGAAAGTGACATCAATAGAAGTAGTTATCAGTTTTGAAAAAATATTCTAGTCATCTCAACACTAGAATTTCAACATGGTATCATAATTGTTGTGAAGGAAAAGAGTAGAGATATCATCTTAAGAAGCACTTGAATATAGTCTTGAAGAACATTAGAGAGGTTTTTGGGTTATGTCCTATATTTTCATCATGTATTCCTCATTCATGAAGACCTAAAGAAAGCTTGAAGGAGACACAACCTACAGGGCATGGAAGGCAAGAGATGAGATCATTCTTGAAAGGAACAAATTCTTGGGAATTGTCATAGGTAAAGTCACTAAACCATCTGATCAAGCAGGAAAGGAAGAGTATCATGAAGATGATATTTTGGCAAGAAGAACTATATTAGATTTTGTTAGGGATCATTTGATTCCCTATATTGTTAAACAAAAGGTTGCTAAAGAAATGTATGATACCATCATTGGATTGTAAACCATAAATAATGTGAATCTTTGTATCAATCTAAAAGGCTAGCTTCATAACATCAAGTTGACAAAGAATGACACGGTGGCATCATACTTTGTCAAGATATCACAAATCAGAGACCAACTCAAATACAGTAATGAAGAAGTATCTGATAAGGAATTGGTAGTTGTTGCTTTGGGTGGTCTCCCTAGAGCTTGGGACTCATTTGCATCAGGTATTAACGCAAGAGAGAATGCCCCAACATTTGAAAAGTTATGGGAAACATGCACACAATAAGATTTAAGGCTCCCCTCTTGAGGAGACATTGAAGATCCAAGTTTACAAGCATTTTCAACTCATTTTAAGGGAAACAGGAAGAAGAAACAATTTTTTGGAAAATTACAAAGAAGTGTTGGTAAAAGACAAGGTCCTAAATCATCTTCAAGAAATGATTCTACCTCTCATATAAGACCTCCTTCCCCCTCTCCAGATAGAAGAGATAAAAGAGATAGAAGAGATGGAAGATTTAGAAGAGATAAACAATATATATACAATATTCAATGCTTTCCTTGTCATGCTTATGGTCATTATCAAACTCAACGTCCTCGAGTGAATCAAAGAGATGACTATGAAAGGGGTGATAATCCTCAAAGGAATAAAATACATCATGTATATGTTGTTTATATAGATGATCCATCTTCAAAAAGGAGGCACATAAGAAGTGCTTTTGAATCTTAACACTCATTTGTTTGTGCTCTTACAGGTTATATTCAAACTCATGATGAAATTTGTGTTAAATTGTAGCGAGAAAAGGCTTCATTTGACTAGTGCCCTAGTTAATTGGAGAAATCCGAATTTCCACATCAATAAGACGATTTGAGTTGCAGTTGGCAAGAGTGACATAGCCAAGTCACTTAGTTAAGTCAGTCAACTCCAGTATGTGGGAAAAAAGTAGAGTTGTGCATGAGTTGATTGCTAAGATCTAGCAATCTAGCAGAGTTATAGTTAGCGAAACTCAATTATTTGAGCTCTAGTCGTGAATAGAGTCAATATGAGTTCAATTGAGTAGTTGTAACTATTGTTGACTCACCGATCTCTCAATTAACTAGTTAATTTACTAAAAATAACACTATTCATGCATGCAATTTGAATTTCCTAGTTGAGTGGAGGAAAAAGGCATCAATGCAATTAGTATTATATACTAGTGAGTGTACAGAGTTTGCATTGAGCAAGTGAGATAATTCTCTTGGGAATTGCACAAGCAAATAAGAGCTTCCCTATCTTTAGGTATAGGAATTGCGCAAGTAAAAAGTAGGAATCAAGATGTCTATTTTTCCTAAGTATTGAGCAGAGTGGACTCAAGAGGAAGAGATCAATATTGCAGTGCAGATTGAGCTTCAAGGATTGAAGCAGTCATTGTAATAGATCACTATTCTCATATATTTTAATACAAACATAAGATTTTTTCCCAGTTGGGCTCAACAGTAAAAATTGTTTTCATTGTGATTAAATGATTGCTTGTGGTTCTATTGTATGTTTTCCCTTCTGTAGATTGAATAGAAGAAATTTATGTATATTGTTTTCTGTAACAATCCCAATGGAATGGAAACCACATGCACACATTCGTTGTGTCAACATGCAACTTAAGTTTTTCTTGATTTAGTGTTATCTTAGTTTAACTTACTTTTTTGTTAGTTTTACTTAACTTAGTGTTCTTAGTTTCTTAGTTTAACTCTTTGTTAATTTATTTACTTTTAGTTAATTAATTCTTTCTTTAACTTTACTTATTTGTTTATTGTTTTAGGACTCGAGTTTATTATTTACTATTTTATTTAGATCTCAAGTTATTGTTTAATGTTTGATTTATTATTTATTTATTATTCTCTTGACTATTTATTTACTTATTTATTATTCTCTTGGGTACCAAAATGCGTACTCAAGGAAGTCACTGAGCCATGGCAGAGAAATCCAGTTGAACTAGCTGATTCGCTTCGATAATAGATTGTTTCAATGCTTACGACATCATTGAAGAGCTAACAAAATGTCTGTGCAAATACAGAAAATTACAGATGAGTATCTTGAAATATGTCCAAATTCTGGGCGGTCTCGTTGTACATATATGAATGCGTCGGTCTCGCTGGCAATATTTTACAGCTAACAATACCAAAGAATTTTACCACGGACAGAATAATCGGGAGCACTTATTGTGCATTCGTTGTCACATTAACAGCCATTCGTTGTCACATTAACAGCCGTAGAGGTATGCATATGCTAGTTTTAAGAGTTGTTATCTTCAGTTAAGTGTTTCTCCCTGCCACATGCAGTTAAATCGAGAGCTAGTAATTCAGCGGCTTCCTCAGTTTTGTACGGAGACTATGGCTTCCTCGATTTTGTACGGAGACTATGGTCAAAATTATTATGTTAAGTTAAAGCTTCCACTGCTAATTCGAACTGCTGTAAGGAACTGCTGTAAACTTTCCCTGCTGTGGACATGGGTACCAAAATGCGGACTCAAGGAAGTGACTGAGAGCCATGGCAGAGAAATCAGTTGAACTAGCTAATTCGCCTTTGATAATAGATTGTTTCAATGCTTACGACATCATTGAAGAGCTAACAAAATGTCTACACAAATACAGAAAATTACAGATGAGTATCTTGAAATATGTCCAAATTCTGGGCGGTCTTGTTCTACATATATGAATGCGTCGATCTCGCTGGCAATATTTTACAGCTAACAATACTAAAGAATTTCACCGTGGACGGAATAATCGGGAGCACTTATTGTGCATTCGTTGTCACATTAACACAGGGCAAAGATGAATGCAGCAACACGAATTTAGTTCAGGAATTAATTATAGCTTTGAACGAAAAGTTAGACACGCTCAGCAGCCATGGAAATTATTCATTCGGAAGCGTGCTCGATTCTGTACTCGATACCTTGGAAAAGTATAAGAATTGTAGTGAATCTGAAGCAATGGCCAGGGAAATTTATAATGATGGAAATTTATAAGTGATAGTGAAGGGTATTCTACGGCCACTAGTCCTATTTCTGCTCCAAAAGAGTTTCTACTGAAAGGGCTGTAATTTTTATCTGCTTGCTATGATCCCGACCTCGCCCCTCTCAACGGAGTGGTGCATTGGTGTCGGAAGGCAGTGGTAAGGAGGAGATCCGAGGTTCAAACCCGACTTCCGCCCTCGTCACTACAAGAAAAAAGGACAATGGTGAGGGTCATACTTGTGACGGACCTTTAAGGTCCGTCACCAATGTCACATATGGTGACGGTCTTTAAGAAAATGTCACTGTAAGTGTATATAGTGATGGTCCTTTAAGGTTCGTTACCAAAGCCATTTTCAATGACACTTTTGGTGAGGGTTGTTAAAGGCCCATCACTAATTCTCTCTTTGGTGACACTTTTAGTGACAAACTTTTAATGACCCTCACCAATGCTCTTTTTGTTACTTTTGGTGATGGTCAAAAAATGTTCGTCACCATTGATCATTCCAATGAGTTTTTGATGACGCTGTATGCCTGTTAATATATTATTTTTCAAAAGATAACAATTTAAGGCCTTTATTGTGGAGTATTTTTTATGATATTTCCAAGGCCATAGTGGTTATAATCAGTCAATTTTTTAAGAAGTAATTAGTGTGTATTATTTCCCTCAAGTAATCACTAGTTGAATAGAGTTTTCCTATGAGTCAACACATGATTCATATCTATTAAGTTTATTATCTATAAAATTCCCTTTAGATAAAGTTCCACTAGTGTGTATAGGAAATACATTATTTAATACATAATCAAGCTCTGAAAATTCTATTAATGAGAAATACCTAACACTCCTCAACAATACGGGCACACCTTAAATTAATTCTTTGTCACACACAAACATTTCTTAGCACCTCGCATGTCTTGGAACATCTTTGTACCTAGAACATCTTGTCATGAAATTGATGCCCAAGCACATGGTGGCATGCGCTAGCACAACATGGAACTCTCCTATCATGTGTTAGCATGCATGTAGTCCCTAGCATGCCCTGGAACACCTTGGTTGAATGCATTGACATACATTAGCACTTGGCACACAATGCCACTTGGCATGTATTGGGACCTATTATTAGTGTGACTAGCATGCCCCTTTTGAACAAGATAAAGTCCTGACTTATTAACGCTCTTATGTGTTCATTTCCTTACATTTTGGTCTGGTTCTTCCTTTTGTTGCCTTGACACTTCTTGACACATATTGACATACCTTGGCACCCTGCACATCCTTAGCACCTGACATGTATTGGCATATCTTGGAACTATTTGGAACATATAATTAGCACACCTTGGAACTCCCTTAGCACACTTTGGCATTTCTTTACATGCATTGATATTCCCTAGCATGCCTTACCAATGCTTATCATACCTTGTCACTCCCTCCTTGGCATGACATCTAGCACTCATTAACACTAGTCCCTGGCACACATTCCTCATATTCATTAAATTCCATGAATTTTGACCTAGAGCTCCCTTAATGTTTTGTCTTGTTACTCCTTAACACTCCTAAACATGCATTAGCACTCTCTAGCACACCTTAGCAGTCTTCAACATGCCATTTCACTTCATAGCATGTATAACAGTCCCAGACACATATTGGCGCTTGGCACGTGTTGGTGCTTGGGAAGTCTTAGGATGTATGGAACACGTTGAGATGCCTTGGTATGATTTGGCATGGTTTAATATTAAATTTATTTTAGATCAATTTTTTGAAAGTATATGAGAAGCAAAAAAGGAAGACTTGGCACTTAGAATGCACTTGGCACCTATTAGCGCCTAGTCATGTTGGTGTGCCTAGCATGCCCCTCTTAGAAAAGGTAAATTGATGACTAATTAACCCTGTTATGTGTTCATTTCCTTGTAGTTTAACTTGTTTCTCCCTTTTGTTTCCTTGACAGTCCCTGGAACGCATTGACACACCCTTGCACATCTTGGCATGCCTTATCACTTGGCACACCTTATCATGTTTGACATACCTTCGCACTATCTGGCACATCTTAGCATTTCCTAGCACGCCTTGGCACTCATGTCCTCACAACTAGCCTTTACATTTTTTCACGACTTGGGAACCCAATCAAGTCCTTGGCTACTATAGTTCATGTGAAACTGTTAGCCTGCTTCAAGCCCAACAACTTGACCAATTGCACCTACTACAAGTAGATTGTGCCTTGTTCACCTAAGAAATGGCTATAACTAATCTTATGCCACTCATGTCTAATCTCAACTTGTCCCACTTAACTATTTACCAAGACAAGGATCACATGATCTATCCATGGCCATAAAACAACTAAGCAACGTAGATTACACAGGCAATATTTCACATGTATGTTCAGTTCATATAAACAATAGAACATTAACTGAGAGTTTGCAAGAACCACGAGATTCACAAGGCACACAAGATATAAGCTGACACAAGCTGAGTGCCCCAAAACTTATACACAACAATGTATAATATGAAATTATCTAGAATATTTTAAAACATGAGCATGTAGCCAAAGTGTGCCACATCTCATATAAAAAAAATAACTAAAGGAAAAACAATGTTGTGCCTAGCATAGAGTGATTTCCCTTTGTCTAAAATTGTTATGACGAGCCCCTTATAACAACCATAGGCTTGCCTCCTGTAAATCCTATTCTAAACTTCTCCTAACTCACTTCCTCCTTAGCACATTTGAATTCGCTAACACTCCCTTGCACACACTCTTATTTGTTCCTTTCCATGCATTTTGACCTAGTTATCCCTTGATATGCCCCAACACTCCCTAACACTCTAGTTCAACATGCATTGACATTGTCTGACATGTGTTAGCATGCCTTTTCATTCTTTTGCATGCCCTGACCCTCCCTAGCTATCATGCCCTCACAACTACCCTTACTTAATTTTCGACTTGGGAACCCAACCAAGCCCTCGCTTGACTACAAGAGCTTGACCAAGTTATAGTTAATACAACTAGACTATATTGTTGAATTGTGTAGCTTGCGAGGTACTCCAAAAGCCTAGTGAGATGGCTTTGTGTGAGTTTGGTCACAAAAGGCTTTGTGGGAATAGAAGCAAAGAAAAGGGATTTTGGAACCAAGACGAGGTTTAAAATATAAAATAAAATTAAAAAGGAAAATTAATATTTCCTAAGGTCTAAGTGGATAAAACCCGTAAGTTCTAGAGGGTTCCTAAGAGGTCTAGGAAAAATTATTTAAGGAGTCCTTAGGATGAAGGAAATAACATCAAGTGAGAAGGAGCTCATTTGATAAGGGGGCGAAGAGACATTTAGTCCTAAAGAGGTCATGATCATGATCATGTATATCATTCATTAAGATGCCTCAGTATGCTTTGGCATGGTTTAATATTAAAGTTATTTGAGATCAATTATTGGAAAGTAGAAGAGAAGTAACAGAGGATGATTTGGCACTTAGAATGCACTAACACTTAGCACTTAACACTCATTTCCACCTAATGTTGGTGTGCATAGCATGCCCCTCTTGGAAAATGTAAATTGATGACTTATTAACCCTATGATGTGTTCATTTCCTTGTATTTTAACTTGTTTCTCCTTTTTGTTTCCTTGATAGTCCCTGGCATGTATTGTCACACCATTGCAGATATTGGCATGTCTTAGCATTTGACACATCTTAGCATATTTTACATGCCTTCGAACTATCTGGCACATGTTATCAATCCCTAACATGCCTTGGCATTCATGCCCTCACAAATATCCTTACATTTTTTCATGACTTGGGAACCCAATCAAGTCCTTAGCTACTCTAGTTCATGTGACATTGGTCTGCTTCAGCCGTAACAACTTGATCAATTGCACCTACTACAAGTAGATTGTGCCTTGTTCACCTAAGAACTTCCTATACCTCATCTTATCCCAGTCATGTCCAAGCTGAACTTTTCTCACTTAAGAACTTACCAAGACAAGGATCATATCTAGCCATGGCCATAAAACAACTAAGAAACATAGCTTACATAGGAAATATTTCACATGTATGTCTAGTTCATATAAATAATAGAGCATTAACTGAGAGTTTGCAAGAACCACATGATACACAAGACACACAAGATATATGTAAAAAAAAGTTGAGTTCCCCAAAACTTATACATAACAATGTACAATATTGAATTGTCTAAAATAGTTTAAAACACGAGCATTCAACCGAAGTGTGCCACATGCCATATAAAAATAATAGATAAAGGAAAAAAAGTGTTGTGCCCAACAAAAAGTCTCCCTTTGTTTAAAATTTCTTTGTCGAGCCTGTTTTCACTCTATAATATAGAAGATTGGCAAAACTAAACTATAAAGCACAACATCAAACCGCTTTGGAGTCCAGGACTTAGCCTTCTTAGACTCTGAGAGGGCTCTCTTTGTTTTATGATTTAAATTGATTTAACTTGCTGGTTATACGTACTGATATTAGGATGGTTAGAGTGATGGGGGTTGTTTGTTTGATTGATTGGACAGATAGGGCTGCGGAAGCTATTCCATTGGGTGATGGAGTCAAAGGCTGGAATGTCACATCAAAATCAGGAGCAAATCACAGGGAAAGCTAACTGTGCTAAATGGATTTTAAGAGTTGTATGAATTATGAGGTGAAAGAAACAGTAAGGTTCCGTAGTGATTAAAGAGTAATTAAGATTTATTTAATTAGACTTCAGCAGAAAACATTTAGATTGTAAATGCAGCCATAATTGAGGCACTCCAATAGCGAATCTTAATCTAAAATTTCTGATTTACAATTAAATGAGCAGATACACAACAAAGAAAACAATGGAGACATTTAAACAAAGATGAAACACATCACCATTTTGACACAACTCAAGAATCTTGTAAACAGTCTTTGATTAATGATGTCCAGCTCCAAAAATTAAAGTGCTTCAATAGTAGTTCTTGCAATACAGGTGATAAAATATCCAACCTTTTATAATGAGAATTCTAGTGGTATTTAACTAACAACTAAGTCGGTTTTCCGTAATCTACCCTGAAAAACTTTCATTGATTACAATTTAAGCAAAAAATGGACAAGTATGGCCATGCAAGGCTATGATGAGGTGAATTTGTTAGCCACAATTGGTTTTATTAACTTCGATGACCCTTCGTGAATTATAAGGTGAACGCAAATGGGCTTTTAAAATTCTGAAAAGGAAAAGTGAGACAAAATTGATGTTTGACCCAGCCTTTCTTGCACCGCCTTGGCTAGATCATTAACTCCAGTGCAGCACCGATTAATTTGTTGTCCTAATGTCATACTGTCTGGGACTATTTTTATGGAAAATGGTTGCCTAAATATATTATCCTTTTTCACATCTAAGAACCATCATAAAAAAAAAAAAATTCCAGAAAATCTTGGGATGTTTGTCATGCCGTGAAAAATGGGCGAAATTACTGAAAATAGGGGTCAAATCAGACATTTTTTGTCCCCAATGGTGACACCTATGAAAAACATGAGAGATTTTATTGTTCTTTGACCCGTGCTAGTCAAAAACCTCTCTCGTATTTTCAAAATTCATCTCCAGCTCTCCACAATAGTTGCCGCAAAATCATGACCAACACAGAAAAAAAGGAAATCCAAAAAATAGGGCTGAGAGATGGCTTTTGATTATCCCAACTGAAGACACTTGTGAAAAATATGGGAGAGTGTTTTGTTCTTCGGCCCATTCTGAATAAAAACCTCTCTCGATTTTTCAAAATTCGTTCCCATTTGCCCGAAATCTCCCTCGAAAATGGACTGGTAAAACTGGCTAAAAAATGTTTTTTCATTTGGGGAAAACGGTTTTGCAGGAGAAAAGTGGTATTTCAGACCCTTATGAAGTGGTAAGTGGTAAAATAAAGGTGGGGAGTTGCGAATTCATGAGAGAGTGACACATAAGGGGGTCCCTTTCTTGAAAACCATTCGTTCTGGACCCCGCCTGCAAGGATAAAGTAAGGATGGTAAAGGGGGGTCGGAATGAAACGTAGGCCATCGGATTTAAAGATGACGATGGCATGATGAGGTGGAAAGCCTTTGCTTATTACTGGGTCTTTTGGCCTATTTATTCATGAAATGAGCTATAAACCTCGTAGTCCCTAATTGACCTATTATACACACAAAACATAGTGACAACTGGTTCACCCAGACCTGAAATTCTGTAGAATTTAGTTATGAAGTGGCATTGCATCCGCGCACTTCGCATTAGTGATCAGTCACCTTGTGATACTGTGAAATACATGAGTCTAACAGAGCCCCTTATTGCAATTGTAGGCTAGCCTCTTACAAATCCTATTATGAACTTTTTCTAACACACTTCATCCTTGGCACACTTGAATTCACTAAGACTCCCTGGAACACACTCTTATTTGTTCATTTCCATGAATTTTGACCTAGTTCTCCCTTGTGATACCTCTAAACTCCTTAACACTCCTCAACATGCATTGACATTGTCCAGCATGTGTTAGCATGCCTTTTCATTCCTTGGCAGTCCCCAACCCTTCCTAGTTATCATGCCCTCACAACTACCCTTACTTAATTTTCAACTTGGGAACCCAACCAAGTCCTCGCTTGACTATAGGAGCTTGACAAAGTTACGGTTACTACAACTAGACTATGTTGTTAAATTGTGTAGCTTGGGAGGTACTCCAAAAGCCTAGTGAGATGGGTTTTTGTGATTTTCACCACAAAATGTTTTGTGCGAAAATAACCCAAGCGAAGGGGCTTTGGACCCAAGATGAGGTTTAAAATCTAAAAGAAATTAAATAGAAAAATACTATTTCCTAAGATCTAAGTATATAAAATTCGTAAGTTCTAGAGCATTCTTAAGAGGCCTAGCTAGGAAAATATATTTAAGGAGGCCTTAATATGAAGGCAAGAACATCAAGTGAGAATGAGCTCATTTTATCAAGGAGGCTAAGAGAGATGTAGTCCTAAAATAGGTCTAGTTAGAGGTCTGAGTAAGCGTTGCTAAAGGGAGGCCATGATCATCCACCAAGAGTAAGATCATCATGTGAGGGTTCACAAGAATGTCACATACCTTAATGGGTTCAAGATAGGAATTTCACACACCTAGAACTCATTGACACTCCATATCACACACTCTTATTCGTTCAATTACATGCATTTTGATCTAGTGCTTCCTTGTGTTTACCCGACACTCCCTAAGACTCCCTAGCATGCATTTGAACACCCTAACACCTGACACATCTTGGCATGCCACCCTAGCACTCTAGCATTCATTGGCACTACCTAGCATACCTTTGGACTCTCCCCTTATCACACCTAGAGCTCATTGAAAATCCCAGTCACAAACTCGTATTCATTCATTTTCATGGATTTTTACCAAGTGCTCCCTTGTGTTTCCATATCATTCCTTGGCACATGGTGGAATACCCTAACACATGGGACATCTTGGCATGTCGCCCTGGCCTCTAGCATGCCTTAACACTGCCTAGCATACGTTGTCAATCCCTTGTTAGCACACCTGGAAGTCACTGACACTTCCAATCCCAAACTCTTATTTGTTCATTTCCATGCATTTTGACGTAGTGTTCCCTTGTGTTTCTCGAGCACTCCTAGTTAAAACTTCCTTGCACGCTTTGGCACATCTTGGCTACATACCACCCTAGCACTCTATCATTCCTTATCACTTCCAATCATGCCTTGTCACTCCTCCTTATCACACATGGAACTCGTTGAAACTCCTTGTCAGACACTATTATTCATTCATTTCCATGCATTGTGACATAGTGCTACCTTGTGTTTCTCTAGCACTCCCTAACACTCCTTGGCACACATTGGCACACCTGGAACTTGGCACAACTTGGCATGCTTTCCTAGCACTCTATCATGCCTTGGAATTGCCTAACATAGCTTGTCACTCCCTCCTTAACACACCTAGAACTTGCTAACACTCCCTCCTTAACACATGGCATGTCTTGGCACTATCTGGAACATATTATCACACCTTGACACTTCTTGAAATGCCATAACATTCCCTAGTATGCCTTATCACTCCCCCCTTGCCACGCCTGACACTCGCTAACACCCCCAACACACCCTCTTATTCATTCATTTCCATTATTTTTGACTCAATGATTTATTTTTGATGGGGTGCATGTCTAGAAAGAGTTCCTTTAAGATAATAAAAAAATGATCTCACCATTACAGACATAAGTAATTGAGAGATTCTACTTGAATGACATTAGGAAACTACACAATAGATTTCCATAATGGCATTTTTATGGTTTTTTGTTATGGTGTGAGAATGGTAAGAATTGAGTGGTTAATAAGGTGTGTGATTGCTTAGAATACCTTCTCACATCCCTCCTTGGCATGACTATCACTCATTTCCACTCCCTATATACCCTCATATTCATTCACTTCCATGTATTTTTACCTAGTATTCACTTGTGTTGTCCTAGTACTCCTTAACACTCCTTAACATGCATTGGCACTCTCTACTTAGCACTTTTCAACATGCCCTGCCACTTCATAACATGCATAACACTCACTGACACACATTGGAACTTGGCTTCTAAGTAATTAAAAACTTAGGAGAAGTTTGAAAAGGTCCAACCTCCTCATCAACAACAACTTCACTATTGAAGCTTACCCTATCAGTGTTAATATCAATCAACCTATAAACCTTATACTGTTGTTGTACCATATAATCATTAGCTTTACTCTTTGGATCTAATTTGGTTATATTCTTAGCTAGAATCCAAGTGTAGGCAATAGAACCAAAAACTTTAAGATGACTTACTTGAACTTTCTTCCAAACCATGGTTCTTTGTGACCTTATACTTCATCACCATCGTGGGAGATATATTCAATAGGTATACTATTGTGAACATTGCCTCAACTCAAAACCTATTTGGAATAGACTTCCTCTGCAACTTAAACCTAGCCATCTTTGTGATAGTACAATTTTTCCTCTCAACCAATATATTTTGTTGTGGAGTGTAAGGTGTAGTATATTGTATTTGGATCCCATGTTTAGCACATAAAATTATTGAAATATTTTAAGTAGAATTCCCCACAAGTATCATATCTAAGAGAGGAAATATGAAAACCTAACTGTTTCTCTATTAATGCTTTGAAATTTTGAAGTTCATTAAACACATCATATTTTAATTATAGAAAATATACCCACATTTTTCTACTGAAATAATCAACAAACAAAAGGAAGTACCTAGCACCAGTGGTTGATGTCATGTTCATTGGTCCAAATATGTCTGAAAGTATCAACTGAAGGACCCTCTACTCTCTCCAAGCTTGTCCTTCATAAAATGGTATTCGATGTAGCTTCCCTTCCTGACAAGCTCTGCAAACACTGTGGATCTTCTACAAAATGTTCGGAAGTCAGTATTGTCACCATGACCTGGACCACCTATATCTAGATCATAAATTACTAGTCTAGGAGACTCATCATGCTCAAAATCTTCCACCCCCCTTCAA
This sequence comes from Pinus albicaulis, assembly GCA_034641835.2. Lineage (NCBI taxonomy): Eukaryota > Viridiplantae > Streptophyta > Pinopsida > Pinales > Pinaceae > Pinus > Pinus albicaulis. The sequence goes on from CM076572.1 coordinate 879,616,745, forward strand.
GTGCAGCTACCTGAAGCTTGACACATGAATCCTCAACCCCTTCCAAATTCTAAGTAATTCAAAACTTAGGAGAAGTTTGGAAAGGTCCAACCTCCTCATCAAAAAAAACTTCACTACTGAAGCTTACCCTATCAGTGTCAATATCAATCAACTTATAAACCTTATAGTGTTGTTTTACCCTATAATAATTATCTTTGCTCTTTGGATCTAATTTGGTTATCTTCTTAGCTAGAATCCAAGTGTAGGCAATAGAACCAAAAACTTTAAGATGACTTACTTGGAATTTCTTCCAAACCATGGTTCTTTGTGACCTTCTACTTAAATTTATTTTAATAATTAATTAATTAATTTCTTTAAAAACTCTTCTAGATAAATCACCATTTTTTTAATGTCTACACCTTTCTATGTGGTTCGTCATCAGTGTTTTTAAAATAAATTTATTAGAATGAAATTGAATTGATTTTTAAAACTTCCTTTTAAACAATTGTTAACATTACAAAGAATCAAGGAGAGCAAAAAAATCAAGGAGTGCACTCACCATCCATCAAAACAAGAATAAGTATGATATTAAAAATGATATTTGGAGATCATAATATTAAAAATGATGTTTTGAAAAATGGAGGAATGAAGTATTCATTTTTGTTTAAATTTTAGACCTCAAGTTAAAAAAACACATCTCCCACCCAAAACACATCTCCTGCTCATCTCCCGATGGCTTAATGATTAGGGCTTTTGTTGTGGGTCTTATTCTATTAGGGCCGGAGGGAAAGCTATCAGTCAACAACATGGAAAAAATTTCATCTCTCTCTGCACATGCAGTAATTTCTTCTTCCATCTACGACAGGAAGGGTCTTGATCTGTGTAAGTTTCGAGCATTAACAACCTCTTTAATATTTTTTAAGCAGCTTCTTTATCTCTGCGTTCATTTCCTATGTATTTCTTAGTATCTGGTTTGGTTTCATAATTTCAAGGAGTATAATTTCGTCCCCTTAAGGGTATTGTATTTTATACAAGGATTTCCTCTGCGGCCAATAGGTTCATTGCTGAATAGTGCGTAATTCAAATAACTCCCTGCGGCATAATTTCTGAGCAACACCCCTGTCTCTGTGATTACTATAAATTGATGAATAGTAAGGGTTAATGATCCATTCAGGATTGTTTGAAAACCTTTTTTTTATATATAATTTCATCCCTCATTAGGACTTTATTACTAAGCATGAAAGGTTTGGTGGTATAAATTGATGACATTTCCAGAATTATAGCGTAAGCCCTCGTCTCTGTGGAATATCACTAAAAAAACTTCAGCTAGGCATCCATGGAGTTAAACTTATATAGATGAAGTGGATGGTTTGCAATTTCCTTCCCAAAAACCCAACCAAAAGCAGCTCCTGCACCGAAGGACAATATAGCTCCGATTCCATGTCTAGAATATTTCCATGAAACCCCAACTGTTGAAACCGCACCAATCAGACTCCCAGTGGCTGCTATCTTGGCAGCTTCTCGCGTGAGCTTTCGCTGAGGGCCATTGATAGGATCCGATTGGATGAACTCCTCCACATCCGCATCGGTCCACTTGGACAGAGGTTTGTCCCTGCTAAGGATCTGCTTATACTTGTTCAAATACACAAACCTCTACTTCAAAAATTCAGCAACTCCTGCACCGAAGGACAATATAGCTCTGATTCCATGTCTAGAATATTTCCATGAAACCCTAGTCATTGAAACCGCATCGATCAGACTAGGCAGGGTGGCCCACATTTAATGAAGGACATCGATTAGATATGTTATCTCCTCATTGCATAAATTCAGATATGAATTCTCACATATAGTAATAGGTGTTATGCAAGGATGTTTTCTCTATCTCTTCAACTTATTGCAAAAGCGTTAATGGTAGACTACCATGGAGATCCCTCTTTTATAGCCTTAATCCTTCTCAATGTCGATTGGAGGTGACTCCAAGAACTCGAAGCGTTGCAATAATCTAGAAAAGTGGCCAAGGGGACCTCATCTTAAGCAAGGTTGTGTGGGTATGGCTCAACACTTTTGATACTGCAGAGTAGGTTGCTCATGCTTACAATGAGGCTACTTGTAGGTTCATAGGCTCGTGAGAAAAACTGAATTTCCCACACGAAATTTTGTGGAATTCTCATCACCCTCGTTGCCCTACAAGTGCAAGGGAATCACAACATTTTTGGTGTAGCTGGTCATTCGAATCCAATCAAAACTGTTAACATAAATTTTCTCAGCTCTAACAATCATGACAACATGATTTTTCGGCCTTTTTATTCGTTGTCTCAATGGCTGACACTAGTTATTCCAATACAAAGCCCTTTTATTAAACACTATTAAACCAAAGCATGACTCGATGCAGATTCATGCTTTTCAAATACAATGCAAAGGAGGCATATATAGGGGTTTCAAAACATGTATGTTTTTCAAATAAAACACAGTCACTGGAACAACACAATCTCCAAAATCATGCAACAACACTTTAACGTTTTACGTTCAACACATAAAGACGATATTAACTAGCTAACAGTATTTGTAATCCAACGCAAGGATCTGCTTATGATTGGATATGCTTATACTTGTTCAAATATGAAAACCTCTTCTTCCAAAATTCCTTCCTCACCCCCAGAATGACGATTCCTATTCTGATGAACTGTTCTCTCCCCCCATTTTTCTCTAACCTCCCAGTGATACTTTTATCTTGCGAACTATTTGAACATTCCCCAAAATATTGTTTACAGCTTCTTGAAGCATTTCAGTCATCTCTGGTTAGGGCAAGGTCATATGACATATTTCATATCTGCGGATAACTGTTTTACTGATATGTCTGCAACCCCTTTTAGATCATGATTCTTTTGCACTTTGTTGGTCATCAATTCAGTCATGTACGGCCCAACACTATTATAAAGATGAATAATTCAAACAATTGATTCAGAATTCTGGAGTTTGAATCTAAATATTTCAAGGTCTATTCATACGTATTATAGTTTTTGAAGCATTAAAACTCTGCAATATGTAAGGTATTCAAGCAGAATTTTGTGTTTAAGTTGGCTTCACTATAGCGTCATTATTGGGAATATAATAATTTTGTCAAAGGCTTCCTTCATATGCAGTAGTATGAATAGACATAGGACTACTATTCATAGTTCTCACGATGCTTCCTTTTTTCTTGTAGTTATCATATAGGTGTCACCACTGCTCTTCATGTTACCCAAACTAAATCTCCAAGGTTACCTCATGATGGCATCAGTGCATCATGGTCTTCAAGAATCTTCAATAAGCTACTCCAAAACCAGTTCAATATGCATATCATTTTTTCTCCAAGAAAATTCAAAGAGCTACTCCAATGCCTTGTCAAAGTTTAGTCTTCACAAGGCTTCAACACTTTAGATCAAGGAATGCCCATAATATCTTCAAGGTATATTCAAATATTTTCTTTGGATATGATTGTTCCAAGTGATTCATAATGCTGCTACTACAGTAAGTACTTTAACCGTTTCTTTTTCTTATTCCAAGACTACTTCATGAGGGATTTTGAAGGTGCCCTTAAAAAATGTTTGCTATAGGCCTGAGCCTTTAAAGGCTAAGTATCCAATGGTCAATGTATAGTTCAAGTTTCCTCTGGTGATTGTCAAATTCTATACTTCAATCCAAGCTTGACTAATTTAGGCTTGCCAGAGAGTATAAGTGTTAAGCCTTCTTGCCAACCCAAATCACGTTTCTTCCACAGTCTAAGGTGAGTGACTATACACAAGTCTTCACTGTAGTAGCAATAAATTTTTGTAATGACAAGCTACAGGACTAGGTGTAGATCCACGTTATTATAGTGGGTGATTGTTCGTTGATTTATTTTTGAGTTCTACACCCACAAGAAACTCACACCTTTCTACTACCGTAATGGAGGAAGCCTTGATCAAATACCAAAATGTATGAACCCTTTTCAAATGTGACTGTATTATTGAGCCTGAAATTCCAAGCTATAGTGAGCCTTCAGGTGGGCTGTCAACTTGCGGCTTGAAGAGAGAGCCTTATACTAGGCCTCTTGGTCGGCACTACAAGAAAAAATGACATTGGTGAGGGTCATGTTTGTGACGGACCTTTAAGGTCTATCACTAATGTCACATATGGTGACGGTCCTTAAAAAGCATCAATGTAACTGTATATAGTGATGGTCCTTTCAGGTTCGTCACCAAAGCCATTTTCAATGATACTTTTGGTGAGGGTTGTCAAAGGCCCATCACTAATCCTCTCTTTGGTGACACTTCTAGTGACGAAATTTTAATGACCCTCACCAATGCTCTTTTTTTTTACTTTTGGTGACGGTAAAAAAATGTTCATCACCATTGATCATTCCAATGAGTTTTTGATGATGCTATATGCATGTTAATATGTTATTTTTCAAAAGGTAACGATTTAAGGCCATTATTGTGGATAATTTTTTATGATATTTCCAAGGCCATAGTGGTTAGAATCAGTCAATTTTTTAAGAAATAATTAGTGTGTATCATTTCCCTCAAGCAATCACTAGTCGAATAGAGTTTTTGTATGATTAAACACATGATTCATATCTATTAAGTTTATTATCTATCAAATCCCATTTAGATAAAGTTCCACTAGTGTGCGTGGGAAATATATTATTTAATACATAATCAAGCTATGAAAATTCTATTAATGAGAAAGACCTAACACTCCTCAACAGTCCGGGCACACCTTAAATTAATGCTTTGTCACACACTAAAATTTCTTAGCACCTCGCATGTCTTGGAACATATTTGTACCTAGAACATCTTGTCATGAAAATGACGCCAAAGCACATGGTGGCATGTGCTAGCACAACATGGAACTCTCCTAGCATGTGTTGGCATGCATGTATTCCCTAGCATGCCCTGGAACACCTTGGTTGAATGCATTGACATACATTAGCACTTGGCACACAATGCCACTTGACATGTATTGGGACCTATTATTAGTGTGACTAGCATGCCCATTTTGAAAAATATAATGTCTCGACTTATTAACCCTCTTATGTGTTCATTTACTTTCATTTTAGCTTGGTTCTTCCTTTTTTTTCCTTGACACTTCTTGACACATATTGACATACTCTGGCACCCTGTACATCGTTAGCACCTGGCATGTATTGGCATATCTTGGAACTATTTGGAACATATAATTAGCACACCCTGGAACTCCCTAGAAAACTTTGGCACTTCTTTACATGCCTTGATATTCCATAGCATGCCTTACCAATGCATAACATACCTTGGCACTCCCTCCTTGGCATGACAACTAGCACTCATTAACACTAGTCCCTGGCACACGTTCCTCATATTCATTAAATTCCATGAATTTTGACCTAGTGCTCCCTTAATGTTTTTTCCTAGTACTCCTTAACACTCCTCAACATGCATTAGCACTCTATAGCACACCTTAGCACTCTTCAACATGTCATTCCACTTAATAGCATGCATAACACTCCCTGACACATATTGGCACTTGGCACGTGTTGGTGCTTGGAAAGTCTTAGCATGTATAGAACACATTGAGATGACTTGGTATGATTTGGCATGGTTTAATATTAAATTTAATTGAGATCAATTTTTGGAAAGTAGATAAGAAGAAAAAAAGGAAGACATGGCACTTAGAATGCACTAAGACTTTGCACTTGGCACCTATTGGTGCCTAGTGTTAGTGTGCCTAGCATGCCCCTGTTATAAAAGGTAAATTGATGACTCATTAACCCTCTTACGTGTTCATTTCCTTGTAGTTTATCTTGTTTCTCCCTTTTGTTTCCTTGACAATCCCTGGCATGCAATGACACACCCTTGCACATCTTAGCATGCCTTATCACTTGGCACATCTTATCATGTTTGACATGCCTTCTCACTATCTGGCACATCTTAGCATTCCCTAACACACCTTGGCACTCATGTCCTCACAACTAGCCTTTACATCTTTTCACAACTTGGAAACCCAATCAAGTCCTTGGCTACTGCAATTCATGTGAAAACATTGGCCTGCTTCAACCGCAACAACCTGAAAAATTACACCTACTACAAGTAGATTGTGCCTTGTTCACCTAAGAACTACCTACAAAATATGCCAACTCCCTACTAAAAGTGACCTAAAACCCACTAAAAATGACCCAAATTGAAATGAAAAAATGAGAAAAAATGAACCAAATTGAAATGAAGAAATTACATCTATAATCTAGCTAATTCCTCTCCAGCCTTAAAGCGCATCATGACTAGAAGAAATGCCAGTTACGAGCTAAATCTATCTATCTCATTTGCATAATCATGAAGTGTAATTACCTATCTCATTCAGGCAGGGAGATCGTCATGAATTCGATCACGACCGTAATGACATATATAATAGATGAATGGCTGCCAGCATTCGAAAGGACAGAGTCGCTCACTCATTCATATGGGCGAGGGGAATTTTATGCTCAAAATATATCATACTAAAAAACAAGAGTTTGATCCTGGCTTAGAACGATAGCGGGGTAGAGTTATTGGTCAACTCGTCAGGCCCATGCCCTGAAGACTGCAGGTTCGAACCCTGCCCCCGCCTCCCAAAACGAGATCTAACACAAGGTCGATCAGATTAGTAAGGTCCTTTCTTTCCCAGTCCAGGCTTTCTTGGAGATGAGGAAGTGAAGACTTAAGGTGTATAACGTATTGACTTTGAGGTATGTAGTTGCTTGACCAAAGGGTGCGTAAGCACACTCGACTGTTAAGGTTGCCATCATGCGTAAGCATGGCTCGACGAATGGGGTGAGGGTGAGCCAGCCAAAATCTCGACCACCGGGCTGCCATCAGCCACCATCGATTTCTCGCTCATCCATCATATGGGTGAGGTTGCGTTAGCACACTCGACACAATGGTAGAGGAAGCGTAAGCAGGTTCAACCATAGAGACCATAAGGGTGAGGGTGAGCCAGCCGAACTCTCGAAAACATGAGAGGTAAACGTGTGAGGATAGGCCCGACAGGCTCGGTAGGGGCTCACTATTCATATGGTGAGGGGCTCACTATTCATATGGTGAAGGACTCACTATTCATATGGTGAGGGGCTCACTATTCATATGGTGAAGGACTCACTATTCATATGGTGAGGAGAAACTCTCTTTTGGGGGAGGGGCCCCAAAAGAGAGGAACTCGAAGAACTAAAAGGTAAGGCTTCCATCGCCGCCATCATGTGAAGCATAGCTCGACCATTAGCCCCCCACCTAATAAGCAATCAAGGAAGGCAGGGTGCTCAATTAAGGGAGAGGATATTTTCATAACGTGAAAATGCCTAGCCCTGGCAGCAAGCATAATATCGTATACATCATATCTCGATACAATCTCCCATGCTTTCCGTTGGTAAAAGAATAACCGACCACCCGAAGCCCTATATCTTATTTATCCCTATACCTTGACTACTCGTACGAGAGTCTATTTCTGGATAGATATAATCTAGGAAAGGGAATAAATATAACTAGAGAAATGATGCCCCAACTCATCTTATGCCACTCATGTCCAAGCTGAACTTGTCCCACTTAACCATTTACCAATACAAGGATCACATGATCTAGCCTGGATGGCCATAAAAAAACTAAGCAACATAGCTTACACAGGCAATATTTCAGATGTATGTTCAGTTCATATAGATAATAGAACATTAACTAAGATTTTGCGAGAACCACAAGATTCACAAGGCACACAAGATATAGGCTGACATAAGCTGAGTGCCCCAAAACTTATACACAACAATGTACAATATGAAATTATCTAGAATAGTTTAAAACATGAGCATGTAGCCAGAGTGTGCCACATCTCATATAAAAAAAATAAGTAAAGGAAAAACAATGTTGTGCCTAGCACAAAGTGATCTCCCTTTGTCTAAAACTGCTATGTCGAGCCCCTTATAACAACCGTAGGCTTGCCTCTTGTAAATCCTATTCTAAAATTCTCCTAACACACTTCTTCCTTAGCACACTTGAATTTGATGACACTCCCTGACACACTCTCTTATTTGTCCATTTCCATGCATTTTGACCTAGTTATCCCTTGATATGCCCTGACACTCCCTAACACTCTAGTTCAACATGCATTTCCATTTTTCGACATGTGTTAGCATGCATTTTCATTGCTTTTCATGCCCTGACCCTCCCTAGTTATCATGCCCTCACAACTACCCTTACTTAATTTTCAACTTGGGAACCTAACCAAGCCCTCGCTTGACAACAAGAGCTTGACCAATTTATCGTTACTACAACTAGACTATGTTGTTGAAGTGTAGCTTGGGAGGTACTCCACAAGCCTAGTGAGATGGCTTTGTGTGAGTTTTGTTGTTACGTGGAATTATGAATTACAGATAAAACACATTCCCTAAATGTCGTGTTATGCATTTGGAACAACAGATCAAAGAATTTGCAGACACTTTCTCTAAGAGTAAATAGACACACAGAAATATAGAGTAACTTACTTGTCATCCAAGCGCTTCCTATTCTTCTTCTATCACTCTTGTCGTAGCTTCCAATCCAACTTAGATCGACATACTAGTTCCTACAAGTATAAACACTAAACAACATAGAGATTGCAATATACAGATTCCTATTTATCTTAATCAGTTAAATTTATTGAACATAAAACATATATATCAGTTAAGAATCCATCATATGAAAATTAGAAACATAAACATATACATATATGAGAAAATGAGTAGCAATATTTATTAATGGATAAAATGGGGAGGTTGCAACCAATGATCTATTTGATGTCACCAGCTCCAGCATCATCCCAGCCTCATCACAATCAACATATCACTAGCATCATATCACTCCTATCACTCTATTAATTGAGAATCCAACAACATTTCTTTACCAAATTTCTTCCTTCCCTAGCACTAGGATCTGTGCTCAATTTATAGGGCAAATGATGGTATTTTCTCAATCAATGACTTTCTAATAATAGGAAAGACATGTTCCCAAGCTTAGAGGTGTTAGATGGACACATGGAATCAAAGTTTGACACACATGGATTCTTCTAGAAGGCACTGGTCATGTGGAGATTCTAGAACAATGAGAATTTCACTCCCATTTGACCAACTCACTCTTAAATGTCTGGAAGTTCTTTGCAGAGCACCCTTGAATGGAGGGAGCTGCATATGCAAAGCAATTAGTCCCTTGAGAGGTAGCGTTGGTGAGCTCATAGGTGATATAACACATACTTCAAACCTTCGAAAACTTGTAATGGAAGTCATGAATGGTTTGTTCTTGTCGTAGGGCATATAGCAATTGAAATGATAGGGGATGATAAACCCTATTTTATTGGTCTTGGGGATCATGTCCAATTTGACCAAGTCATTGGGAATGATGCCCAAATTGACCTATAACGTTGGTCAAAAAAGGCTTTGTGGGAATAGAAGCCAAGCAAAGGGATTTTGGACCCAAGACGAGGTTTAAAATATAAAAGAAAAATAAAAAATAAAATTAATATTTCCTAAGGTCTAAGTGGATAAAACCCGTAAGTTTTAGAGGGTTCCTAAGATGTATAGGAAAAACTATTTAAGGAGTCCTTAGGATGAAGGAAATAAAATCAAGTGAGAAGGAACTCATTTGATAAAGGGGGCGAAGCGCTACGTAGTCCTAAAGAGGCCATGATCAATATCATGTCTAGAATTCATTAAGATGCCTCGTTATGATTTTGCATGGTTTAATATTAAAGTTATTTGAGATCAGTTACTAGAAAGTATAAGAGAAGTAACAGAGGATGATTTGGCACTTATAATGCACTAACACTTGGAACTTGACACTCATTTCCACCTAGTGTTGGTGTGCATAGCATGCCCCTCTTGGGAAATGTAAATTTATGACTTATTAACCCTATGATGTGTTCATTTCCTTGTATTTTAACTTCTTTCTCCTTTTTGTTGCCTTGATAGTCCCTGGCATGTATTTTCACACCATTGTAGATCTTGGCATGCCATATCACTTGACACATCTTAGCATATTTGGAATGCCTTCAAAATATCTAGCACATGTTAGCATTCCCTAGCATGCCTTGGCACTCATGCCCTCACAAATAGCCTTACATTTTTTCACGACTTGGGAACCCAATCAAGTCCTTAGCTACTCTAGTTCATGTGACATTGGTCTACTTTAGCCGTAACAACTTGATCAATTGCACCTACTACAAGTAGATTGTGCCTTGTTCACCTAAGAACTTCCTACACCTCATCTTAGTCCAGTCATGTCCAAGATGAACTTTTCCCACTTAAGAACTTACCAAGACAAGGATCACATCTAGCCATGGCCATAAAAATGTAGAAATTAGTATGCATTAAGCATGCATACATCCATATTCTCCTAATCTCACAATATTTAACTTCTTGCAAAATACAAAATCATTCCACTGTTAATCTTTTGCAGAAAATTAATTGCACACACATGTGAAGCATAAATAAAAACAATCGCACATAACAGAGTTGTTTAACGGGAAATCCTGAAGCTGAAAACCCCAACTATCATATATTATGTATCATGGAGATCATGTAACAATCCTCATACAAATTTTAATACGTCAAACTCTTAGTACAATACAACCGTCACACACTAATCAGGAAAAATCTGCAAATCCATGCACCGATATTTTTGCCCTGCTAGCCTGCCTCCAGTGCACAATCCCTGTTGAAGAATAGATTTGAATGAATTCGAATTACCCTTGCCTTGACTGCGCAATCATCATTGGAAAATCCAATGTGTGTGTGATACAATCAATGCATCACTATAGTCACAATAGATAGTCCATCTTGCCCTTTCACCTATCTCTCCTCTGGGTCTCCACTGGAACTGCCATGAACTGTAGTTAACTGCTGTATTTTTCATTTGATTAATGAGTTATTATTTGTGAATTAATTAAATAATTAATTCACTCCACTCTCACTAGTGTATCATTCAGTTAGACTAGATCCAACTAGCTCAACTGAGTCTAACTGAGTTAAACTTAATACAACTCCATAAACTACTCTTCCAACTCTGTCATAACTTTTCCACTTCAGTTCTAATTGATTCCTCCATGCATGAACTCTAGTAAACCCTTGGGAATTGAGTAATTCACTCAGTCCACTAATTTGCCACATCTGTGCACTGAAACTAAGTGCTCCAAGAGAATAAGTTGTTGTTTAGAGTCTGATTATTATTAAGAGCTAATAATAATAGACATGCATCTATTTTTAGATCAGCGATCTATAAATAGACTTCGCCCAATATTCTAAAATAGAATTTCATCTATTTTTCCAACTTGATCAACCATCCAAAAATAGCATCCTACAACTTCTGAAATATGATCACCATGTCTAAAAATAGACTTGCGCCAAAAATAGCCTGCAGGCCCACTTAGTGAAGGCGAATGTTTTCACTAAGCTCATTATCTTGTTGAATCTAAAAACTCCCTCTCAATAAGATAGGGATTATCCTTCACCCTGATCCTGCCTCTATGGTATTCGAATTTTCTCCTCGTGAGCGCCTTCGTCAAAATATCTGCATCCTGATCCTCGTAGGAATGTACTAAAGCAACATCATCTTCTACTGCACACAATCTCTGATATGATGATACCAGATATCAATATGTTTAGATCTATCATGAAACACAGGATTAACCGAGAGTTTAATGAAACTCTTATTATCACAATGTATCACTCTAAGATATCAATGTGACCCGAACAAACCAACCAGGATCTTCCTCATCCAGATAGCCTCACATGCAGCTTGACTTGCTGCCATGTATTCTGCTTCCGCTGAACTGAGTGCCATGGATCTTTGTTTCCTGTTGTACCAAGAAACTACCGTAGATCCGATACCGAAAATCCCTCCTGATGTGCTCTTTCTGTCTGTTGGGCTTCCTGCCCAATCTACATCCGTGAAGCCATGCAACTTCACCTCATCTGTCTGTCTGTACCATAAACCATACTCATATGTGCCCCTGAGATATCTCAGTGCATGCTTGCCTACCTTCCAAAAGAGCTTGGTAGGCTTAACCATTGCTTGTGAAATTTGGTTCACCGCATAGCATATGTCCAGTCTTGTATTGACTAAATACATGAGCGAACCCACCAACTGTTGATAAATAGTGGCATCCACTACCTCTGCCGATGTAGCATCCTCTTTCTTCCAATTTCCTGGAAGAGGAGTGTCGATAGGCTTGCAGCCTTGCATGTGAAACTTCTCCAGTATCTCCCGGGCATACTTGCCTTGACATACAAACAGTTCACCTTCCCGCTACCATATTTCCAATCCAAGGAAATAATGAAGGAGACCCAAATCCTTCATCTCAAACTCCTTTGCAAGATTTTCCTTGCATGAGTGTATCAACTGCTCATCACCTGTTAGTATTAAATCATCAACATAAATAACAATGATTAAAAGCTTACCCTCCACCACAATCTGGTACAGGTTTGCATCCGCCTCACTCTTAGTGAAGCCAAGTCTAGTGAAATAGCTGTTGATCCGAGTGTATCAAGCACATGGTGCTTGTTTCAGCCCATACATCACTCTTTTTAGCTTGCACACATGCGACTCGCTGTTGAGGATATCAAATCCTTCAGGCTTCTCAATGTACACCTCTTCCTCAATGATCCCATTAAGGAACGTAGTCTTCACATCCATCTGATGAATGTGCCAACCCATCTGCACTGAGAGAGCAAGGATGGTCCGTATGGAAGAATATCGTGCAACAGGTGCAAAGGTTTCTTGATAGTCAATCCCCTCAATCTGTGAGAAGCCCCGGACAACAAATATTGCCTTATAATTCTCGACGCTCCCATCAGTAGCTTGCTTTACCTTGTAGATCCATCTTGATCCTACAATTGATTTTCCCATCGGCCTTGGAACAATCTCCCAAGCACTGTTTCTGACAATGGAGTCATACTCCTCCACCATGGCATCTACCCATGTGGGCTCTTAGACTGCTTCAAAAGAAGATGGCTCTGTTATGATACACTTGCTCATAAGAGCCATGTATCCAGTAAATAATTCAGGTGACTGTCTCTATTTGCGCTGTGATGTAGGGACTCCTACATTCTGTGCTGCATGAAGATTCAGTCTCTTAGCTTCTATGGTACACTTTCTGCCTTATCTGATGTTTGGTTCTGCATGAGTGGACTCCTCCACTCCATGAATCTCCTCCTGTGGCTGATCCACATCTAGAGGCTCATCTTTGGGAACAAGAAGTTCCTCCTCTGCATGCAAGTGTAGTTCCCTCTCAAGTGACAACTTCATGGCTTTCACCTCGTTAAATTTTATATCCTGTCGCACCACAGTCATCTGACTGTCTAGAAAATACACATGATAATTATGGGGTGTTTCTGTGTACCCCACAAATATCCCAACTTCTGCAGTTGGCTCCAACTTCTTCCTGGCGTCCTTTGTCACATGATTGTAAACAGATGAGCCAAAAATCTTCAAATGAGAAATATCAGGCTTCTTACCAGTAAAATATTCTTCGGGTGTACTCATGCCAAGTACTCTATGAGGACAACGGTTTTTCACATAAACCGCAGTGTTGCATGCTTCCGCCCACAAGTGCATCAGTAGGCCCTGGTCATGCAACTTCGCTCGTGCAACACCCACGATCATTCTGTTCTTTCTCTCCATGACCCCATTTTGCTGTGGGTTATGAGGCGCTATGAATTCTCTTCGAATTCCTTCTTTGCTACAGAAGTCTTTGAATTCTCCCAAGATGTATTCACCACCATTATTGCTCCGTAGAGCTTTCACTTGCTTCCCTGACTCCTTCTCCATCAATGCCTTGAACTCACAGAACTTTGAGAACGTTTCACTCTTCTTCTGCATGAAGAAGATCTAGCATCTATGAGAATAGTCATCAAAAAATATAACATAATACCTGTGTTTTTCTATTGAAGCAACTGATAAAGGTCTAGACACGTCTGTGTGAGTTCTCTCCAGACAGTGAAAACACTTCACTTTGGACAAATCCTGCTTCTTGCCTTTAGCTTCTGATTTTGAAGGAAATTTATTCCCCTTCCCTTTCCTTGCTTTGGCAGCCAAAGCGCAATTCTCTTCATATTAATTCTTCAATGAAGATCCATCCCTGGTACCCCGCCTTATCTCCTCCTGCACAAGATCTGACCAAAGTCGCTCCCATCCCAGCAGTTTCTCCCGTCCATTGACAGAGTCTTCGTAGCTATGCCAAATCTTCGGAAGCCCAAGGAGAGCCAAGCTCACCAAGTCTTCATCATCAACATTAACTCCCACACTTCCCAGTTCATCCTTATAGTGGACAAACTTCGTGAGGTATTTTGGAATACTGTCGCCCTTCTCCATTTTTATTTTTCTGAGCTTGTCTTTAAGCGCCAACTTCCTCTGGTCACTTCTGCTTTGGAAAAAATCTGTCAAAGCCTTCCACATTAAGAATGGAGTGGCTTTCCCATGAATGCTGGACACAATATGGTCCTTCACACCTTCCAACAAAATTCTTCTCGTCTTTGCTATCTTCTTTTTCCATGCGTCAAGTAATGCAACATCGCTAGATCCCGGCTTAGGAACATCGCTATCGATGAACTCCTTCAGTCCATTATCCTCCAGCATTGCCTCCATCCTGTCCTTCCAGGCTATGTAATTCGAGCTCCCATCAAGGGCAGACTCCAATCGCAACCCATTGAAAGCCATTTCAATGTATACTCAACTTCTGCACCAAGAATCTTCTGTAACAAATTCGAATTGTCCACCAACACAAACTCACCAATTCTTCACAATTGCAATCTTCAAGAATTAACAATGCTATAATACCATGTATAAATTAGTATACATTAAGCATGCATACATCCATATTCCCCTAATCTCACAATATTTAAATTCTTGCAAAATAAAAAATCATTCCATTGTTAATATTTTGTGGAAAATTAATTGCACACACATGTGAAGCATAAATAAAAACAATTGCACATAACACAATTATTTAACGAGAAAGCCTGAAGCTGAAAACCCCAAATATCATATATTATGTATCATGGAGGTCATGTAACAATACTCATACAAAGCTTAGTACATCAAGCTCTCAGTACAATACAATCGTCACACACTAATAAGGAAAAATCTGCAAATCCATGCACCGATCTTTTCCCCCTGCTAGCCTACCTCCATTGCACAATCCCTACTGAAGAATAGCTCTGAATGAATTTGAATTACCCTTGCCTTGACTGCGCAATCCTCATTGGCAACTCCATTATGTGTGTGATGCAATCAATGCATCACTATAGTCACAACAGATAGTCCATCTTGCCCTTTCACTTATCTCCCCACTGGGTCTCCACTGGAACTACCATGCACTGTAGTTAACTGCTGTATTGTTCAGTTGATTAATGAGTTATTATTTGTGAATTAATTAACTAATTAATTCACTCCACTCTCACTAGTGTATCATTAAGTTAGACTAGATACAACTAGATCAACTGAGTCTAACTGAGTTAAACTTAATACAACTCCATAAAGTACTCTTCCAACTCTGTCATAACTTTTCCACTTCAGTTCTAACTGAGTCCTCCATGCATAAACTCTAGTAAACCCTTGGGAATTGCGTAATTCCCTCAGTCCACTGATTTTCCACATCTGTGCATTGAAACTAAGTGCTCCAAGAGAATAATTTGTTGTTTAGAGTCTGATTATTATTAAGAGTTAATAATAATTGACATGCATCTATTTTTAGATCAACGATCTATAAATAGAATTCGCCCAATATTTTGAAAATAGAATTTCATCAATTTTTCCAACTTGATCAACCATCCACAAATAGCATCCTACAACTTCTAAAATATGATCACCATGTCTAAAAATAGAATTGCGCAAAAAATAGCCTGTGGGCCCACTTAGTGAAGGCGACTCTTTTCACTAAGCTCATCATCTTGTTGAATCTCAACAAAAACAACTAAGAAACATAGCCTACATAGGAAATATTTCGCATGTATGTCCAATTCATATAAATAGTAGAGCATTAACTAAGTGTTTCCAAGAAAGACAAGATACACAAGGCACACAAGATATAGGTCATCACAAGCTGATTTCCCCAAAACTTATACAAAATAATGTACAATATAGAATTGTCTAAAATAGTTTAAAACACGAGCATTCAGCCAAAGTGTGCCACATGTCATATAAAAATAATAGATAAAGGAAAAATAGTGTTGTGCCCAACACAAAGTCTCCCTTTCCTTAAAATTGTTTTTTTGAGCCCCTTATCGCAATCGTAGGCTAGCCTCTTACAAATCCTATTATGAAATTTTTATAACACACTTCATCCTTGGCACACTTGAATTCACTGACACTCCCTAGAACACACTCTTATTTGTTCATTTCCACGCATTTTGAACTAGTTCTCCCTTGTGATGCCTTGAAACTCCTTAACACTCCTCAACATGCAGTGACATTGTCCAACATGTGTTAGCACACCTTTTCATTCCTTGGCATGCCCTAGCCCTTCCTAGTTATCATGCCCTCACAACTAACCTTAATTTTTAACCTGGGAACCCAACCAAGTCCTCGCTTGACTATAGGAGCTTAAGCAAGTTACGATTACTACAACTAGACTATGTTTTTGAATTGTATAGCTTGGGAGGTGCTCCACAAGCCTAGTGAGATGGGTTTGTGTGAGTTTGACAATAAAAGGTTTTGTGGGAAAATAACCCAAGCGAAGGGGATTTGGACTCAAAATGAGGTTTAAAATATAAAATAAAATTAAACAGAAAAATAACATTTACTAATGTATAAGTAGACAAATTTTGTAAGTTCTAGAGCGCTCTTAAGAGGCCTAGCTAGGAAAAGCTATTTAAGGAGGCCTTAGTATGAAGGCAAGAACATCAAGTGAGAAGGAGCTCATTTGATCAAGGAGGCTAGGAGAGATGTAGTCCTAAAGTAGGTAAAGTTAGAGGGCTTAGTAAGTGTTGCTAAAGGGAGGCCATGATCATCCACCAAGAGTAAGATCATCATGTGAGGGTTCACAAGAATGTCACATACCTTAATGGGTTCGAGATAGGAAGTAGGATGTCATATTGTTGTTTCTCTTAGGGAAGATAAAGCTCAGGAGAGGTGAATCATGAGAATTTGGGCATGTGTTTTCAGTGGTATTTCTGTGCGGAGTCCACATCAAATTTTGAAATAGTAGAGAGGGTTGAGACCCTACCTTGTGGTGGTTACTAGGTTGCAAGGTCTGTGATAAAGACCAACAAAAATGGAGGAGGGTGTGCACTAGATTTAGAGCCAGAACAAAAATAGTCACAGGTGTAATACTGACTGAGGTAATCATAGTTTGAGGGTTATAGAGATCTAAAGTTCAGTTCAAGATTCAGTCAAAGAAATGATCAAAATCTATGGATCCATGCTAGTCCGAGTATCTTATGGAGGAAAGAGTTGTCATTTTTTCTATGGGTGGATATGGTTTGTTCTAAATAAATTAGAATAGAAGTATAATTCCTTATTTAGGGAGGTTTCCTAGCATGTTCAATCCATAAGGTATGCCATTAAGACTGTGACAAATCTGCATAGAAGAAGATGGGTTGTGACCCTTAGAGAGAGGTTTATCTCTGCAATATATACCACAAATTTGGAAGATGGTTTGCAGAAGTATGTGTAGAGATAGAAAATCCAAAGGAAGGTGGAACCTGAGTAGAATATGGAGTAGAAGAATGTGCCATATGAGGAATGGATTGACATGAAGAGGAGTTAATTTTTTTGGACTGTCCATAGAGTTTTGGACAGAGATCTGAGGCAGACTATAAATAGCTAGTCAATGGACTGTTAATGGATGATTTGTGACCCTATTTTAGTCATCTACAACTTGTTAGAAGGATGATTTGATGAGTAGTTCAGATTTGTTCATAGATTGGAAAACAAAGAAATTGGTACACAAGAATAGTGATTTTGAGAGGACTCAAATCACTATTCGGCGACACATTTGAAGAGCCCTAGATGAGGGAAGTGTTGTGGGCACTAGATCAGTAAAAAAAATTACTATGGTTGGGAAAATTGATGGCAGTCCAAGTGTAATTGGGGGTTTGTTAGGTGACTATAAAAGAAGAGCTCTAAGTCCTAAACTTGTGAAGGAAAACAAGACTAGTAGAAGAGTAGGTGTATTGGGCCTAAGGACATGCAAAATTTGAAGGACTAAAGTAGCAGTCAAGTGGGATAGCCAACTAGCCCTAGTTCACTATATTGTAGAGGATTGCATCATTGAGAAGAAGGGAAACCTCCATATCCCTAGAATTTTCATCTTGGAGCATCAGTATGGAAAAAGTGGGAAGACCAAAGTGTTGTGAACAACTGATCGAAAACCTTAAGTGTTGCAGACCTTAAAGGAAAAAAGAGGTAGATAGAGGGAAACATGTTTTGAGCCGAGTTCAGTAACATAAAGGAGTTGAGTTCATTGATAGAGGAAAATTGAAGAGTTGCATAATGGGAGGAAAGAGGACCTACGAGATGTGTTCAAGACATGTGGATTGAAAGGGCTATGTGTGTCCACCATCAAAAAATGGGTCAAGTGTTCTCTTGTTCAAGGTATATTGGTTGTCATAGGACTAACACCAAGCCCTAGTTGTATTCCTTGTATCAGTGTGATTGTAAAGGGCCATCATCCTTGGTATGAGAGCTCTAGCCTATTCTATTACAATTTGAAATTTAACGAAGAAAGGCTTGAAAAAGTTTAAAATTTTCATGTGCACTGATTGATTTCTTGATGTGTGTAGATTTCATTGTGCAAAGTTGATGTGTTTTGGCACTTGATTGTGTTTACATCAAAGATTCTAAGACCAAACCCATATTCTCATGTGTCATGGAAATTCAACATATGCCTTGTTCACCTAAGAACTACATGGAGCTCATCTTAGACTACTCATGTCCAATCTCAATTGATCCCACTTAACAAGTTACCAAGGCAATGCTCAACACATCCAATTGTGGTTGTAAAACAACTTATAAGCAACATAGTTTACATCTTGACATGCCATAACACCTGACATGTCTTAAATGCCTTGGAATTATGTGGCATGTGTTAGCATCCCCCACATTCCTTGACATGATTTTACACTCCCTAACACACCGTAGCACTTCTTGACACACTTTTGCAGTTTAAAATACCTTGGCATTGCCTAGCATATAACCTTGTCCCTCCCTCCTTAACACACCTAGAACTCATTAACACACCCTATCACACACTCTTATTTATTCATTTCCATGCTTTTTGATCTAGTGCTTCCTTGTGTTTACCTGACACTCCCTAGCATGCATTAGCACACCCTAATACCTGGCACATCTTGGCATGCCACCCTAGCACTCTCATTCATTGGAACTACCTATCATACCCTTTCCTTCTCTCCTTAGCACACCTAGAGCTCATTGAAACTCCCATTCATAAACTCTTATTCATTCATTTCCATGCATTTTTACCTAGTGCTCCCTTGTGTTTCCATAGCATTCCTTAACACTTCCTGGCACATGTTGGTACACCCTAACACCTAGGACATTTGGCATGTTGCCCTGGCCTCTAGCATGCCTTAACACTGCCTAGCAACCATGTCCCCAATTGGTCTCATGTTCAAACCTTGTGGAAAGTAGTTGTGGATAGAAGCCACTTATGGGGGTTCTTAAAGAACATACATGCTCAACGAAGCTTCACACAATCCTTGGAAGGAACCATGAATCTTATCTTACTGTTATGTTCATTTTAGAGTCTTGCCTACATGCATTCTAGATTCCTTAATAGGTGGAGTTATATATTCTTTATCCAATCTTATAAGAAAAGCCTGCGTGCATTCTAGATTCCTTAATAGGTGAAGTTCTATCTTCTTTATCCAATATTATAAAAAAAAAAGGAGCTAGTGGGAGCTGCACTACCACCCCATGATGGGAGGCACCCAAAAAATGCTTGCAAGCGTTGGAGCCATCAATGCCACAACTCAATATGAAGATAGTTTCCATGAACCCTTAATACTTGTAAATGGTGATAAAACATAGATAAAGGGCCTAATATTTGAAAAAATAAAGGGCCATGCCCATGGAAATAATGTTGTGTTTATGAGTTTTAAAAGTATATATAAATAATAAATGTAAAATGAAATAGGTTGAGAGCAGAGAAATTTGAAGAGGATAGGAGAGAATTTTACTTTAGACACATATATTTTTCCTATGTGTTTCCATAAAAGCTACCATAAAAGGGTTAAATCATTCCTCTCTAACCTGAAAAAACAAAATAGATAAATACAAACAATGAATTAATTAATAGTATTGGAGTAAGAGTAAAAAAAATCAAAAGTAAAAGTGAAAACAATTATCTAGGAATAATAGAAATGCACTAAGCTTATGCATTGGTTTACTTAGGTTCATTTGCTAGAATCCTCAAAAAATCCCCAAAAATTTATGGATTTTGTTGATGATGGCTTTTAATTTCCTTAAAAAAAACCCTAGTATTCCAAATATCATTTTAATTTTAGATTACCAAAATTTTTGAGATCACAAACCATAACAATGTTATAAAACTACTAATGATTAAATTAGATTATTGATTAAATATTTATATTTTTTAAATATAAAAAATTGATTAATTATTAAAAGTCCAAATATTCCTTAAAACGATGAAAATTAAATTCCCGCCCAACAACTTTTAAGTAAACCCAACCCAAAACAAAAACAAAAAAAAATAGTGTTTGCCTAAAGATATTTTGGCAGAACTGCAGGAGGAGTTTATAAAACCCCCCTTTTTAATAATGTTTTAGCTCTTTTGGGATAGGTTGGAGGAGTATTGGCTTCGCCTTAGGCGCTGCGGTGGAAACAGGTTGGAGGAGGATTGGCTTCACCTCATTTTGACTTCTTGCAGGGGGAAGAGAGAAATCGAGAGCAGAACAGATACATAGTTTACCATTGGAAAGAGTAGTTTCGTCAATACATTAAATCTGTGGCAGCTAGGTAGGCTATTAATTTTTCTTGAGCAGGTCCATTTATGTGCTCGGCCTGACACTACACTCACTTTAACACATAAATTCACACACAATCATGTGGATGGAAGAAGGATTAATTCGACATTGGGGTGCTGGCAAGAAACTGGATTCTGTTCGAAACTCACACATGATGGTTGGCTTGCCCTATTCTTTCCATCGTGATCTAGTCCAGTCCTCAAACTTTAAACCGTGCATTTAGTTAATGGATGGGAAGAGCTAGTCTAACCCTGGTTCAGGATGGATCGGTCATTTTACCAGCCAATCTAAGATATTCAATAGAAAGAGAAAATTGATTATAGTTTCGAAACCTTCGAGGGTTGAAAGGGGGGTGGCTTCTAGTCTAGCCAAATAAGTCATTTCAGCAGGATGGGTTATATTCAGTGGGATAAGGTGCCCTACAACAATATTGATGGCCGCTTCGGTGTGTGAAAAGCAAGATGAGTGGAACATCAATGTGAAATTGTGAATCCTCAAGGAAGAACCATTTCGATCTGATTTCCCCCAAACCGTTTTCTATATGAAGTACTGTCTAGCAGCATCATAGGTATGTTGGATTCACAAAAGCCATTTCGATCTGCTTTTAATAATTATCCTTCCCCCAAATCATTTTCTATATGAAGTACTATTCAGCGGCATCACAGGTATGTTGGATTCGCAAAAGCCATTTTGATATGCTTTTAATAATTACCCTTCCCCCAAATCGTTTTCATATGAAGCATTGTCCAGCAGCATCACAGGTATGTTGTTTCTCCCCAGGTTACATTTTTTTGTTTCACATCCAAGTTCTGTTTGGCCTACGCAGAGATTGGGGTTCAATGCACAAGATAAATTTTTTCAGTGTGCTGTTTTAGATTTTATCTACATCTCATTATCTAAATTTTAGCAGATTTTAAGTCATTGCAAGGTGTTTGTATTCTAGATTAGATTTTGGGAACTTCAAAGATGCAATAAATTGTTGATTCTATTCAATTTTGTGTAGAATTGGTTTGGTATTTTCATAATCATTTTTTTTTCTATATATATTTTAATATTTTATCTAAAAATAAAGTAGTTTGATTATGATAAAATAAGGTGCTTAGGAATTTTAGCATATTTTAAGTCATTGCAAGGTGTCTGTATTCTAGATTAGATTTGGGGAAATTAAAAAATGTAATAAATTGTTTATTCTATTCAATTATTTGTAGAATTGGTTTGGTCTTTTCATAAATGCTTTATAAAATAAGGTGCTTAGGATTCCTTTTGTCCAACAGGTTTTTTAATTAAAGTTTATTAGTACAACCTTGCATCAAACTTGTGCGCTATTGTTAATCCTTGTGTCTAAGCTTTAAACATTCACAATATTGCATTAAACATTGTGATTGAATGTTAAAATCTAGTTTTCATTTTTTAATCATTGGGTTTTTTATAAGATCTATTTTCAACCTTTCACATCAATTAAAAAAAAGTGTACACTCACCAATGGTCATTGTTCAACACTCAGGGTTTTATCATTTTACATATTGGGACCATCTTCAGAATTGAATTAGCGCAGTTGTGTTCGTGGTAATCAACTAGGGCTCGATCAACTAGCCCTGTTATTCGTGATGCTTGGTCTCAGTATCACTACTGGACTAAATCTAGGTAGAACAACTGCTTACACTTAGCTCTATTGCTTATGGTGTTGTATAGTCATTTGAGTAAGAAAACCAACTAATTATCTACCTACTTCTTCATTCTATTTGAGCCAAACCCAATTTTTAAAAGGTACATCTAAAATTTTTTAATCACACCTTTACACACAAACATGTAGCATTAATGGGACTCCAAGCCTATAGTAATGTTGAAATGAATATGCAATTTTTTTCTAATCAAATGATGAATTCTAAAATGACAATTCATTTCTCTCTTACGATGTGTTTCTGTATATTTTAGATAGATATTTGGGGTTTAAGAAGATCATTCTTACTCCTTGAGTGGATAGGAATGAGCACCATCCTCATTTTTGTCATGGCAACCAAGGGTATATTCCCAACATTTTTTAATGGATGGTACTATGACACCCCCAACAATACCTTGATATGTATATCTATATGTGTTCTCATTCTCACACTCTCTCACCCGCACAGTATCCTTGTTTATTGTGTTTTTTTCATATTATTATAACCATCTTCATAAAACTGAGAGGCATACTAGCATTCTTTGATAATTATAGCCACACTTTCCTTAATTTACTCTCAAGACAAACATATTTTCCAAAACAAAAGCAATACATATGATTTCTCATGTTCTCAAAAATTAATTACAGTCCATATACATAAGTCTTTCATAAAAAAAACTATTTAAATTTCAACAATTCTAGAAATTAGTAAACCAAAATCTGAACATCCTACTACTCAACACTTAGTAAACAACTTCAAAATCCAACTATTATCTTCAAGCTTTCTAGCTAGTTGATTCCTTCTTCGACCTTCACTACCAAAAGTAATCATTTTGATAAATCATCTTATCTTATGTTATGTTCTCTACAAGCTTGATGATAGGATATGTTGGAGAAGAATGTCTCCATTTTTTTGATCTGATCTAGCTTAAGGTGCAAATTGATATTCCCCATTTTTTAGGATCCCTTCATCTTGTGTATAACCACATCGTAGTCACCAAAAATCAACAATTTTTTCACCTCCATGTCTGTTTCCAATTTCATTAAGATCATTAGATCCATAAAATCATCATAGTTATTAGTACTACACCCAAGCTTGAATTGAAAGTAAGGTGAAGAGAATCATTTATAAATAAGTTACCTCCTGTAGTACAAAGAGTATGTTGCTCTTCGCTAGCACCATACAAGTTGCCCCAATTTATCAATTTATGGTTTCTTCTTCATCCTCGATTTATGTGTATTTTGATGTATTTTTATGCTTCCAAACATTGAACTGATATAAGACTCACATTGAAATGGAGGAATGTATCTCCTAAAATATAGGGATGTAGGCCAAATATGCCAATAGATTGGACTTGCTTCCAAAATTGCCTTGGCCAATGTCAATCTACCTCCCAAGAAAGCCATTGATTAAAGAGTTGGTTAGTTTTTTTTCTATATTCTTTATTAACCACTTCTTGTGATTCTTGAAATGTGGATACGTAAAGCCTTCTTGAAAAGTTGAGCTCTAAAACGAGAAGACATACAAGATCATTCTAAGTTATTCCTCCTCTACCTAATTAAAACCAAGTGAAGATTTCTATATATTGATTTCCATCTCAGAAACTATACAACATGGTCAAGGGTTTATGTTAAATTATTTAAATATTGTCAACGTGAAATTGTTCAACGGTCTGATGAAATTTCTTTGACAAAGGCATGATTCTGCCAATCCAGGTTGCATCTTTCCATTAACAATGTTTACTTGTGTAATACAATGTTGTCTCTTTTTTATGTTATTTTGAATTTTCTTTCAGTGCTGCAATTGGAATATATGATATTAATTTATTCCTTGCAATTATAGTTGTTGAGATACTATTCTTTTTCTATATTGTATTGTTATTTGTGGTCCTTTGGGTGCTTTTTTTTTTCTTTTTCTTTACTAGTTGAAGGGATTGGTAATTTTAGATTTTACCATATTGCTTGTTGGTTCTATGTAGATTTAATTGACATATAATAAGTTGTTTCTGTTTTTGGGATGTCTGTGAAGTTTTTGGTACATGAGATCGACTTTCAATAATGTGCAGCTCCCTAACATTTAGATAGAACCTTCATTGAAAATTGTGAGGGGGGTTTCAAATTCATGTTGGATAACACCCTCCTCTGGGATAAAAAGTTTAAAAAACACAATAACAGATAAACCATTAGTGACATCACCAAAAAGTGTAGCCTTTTCAAGGTCTTTCATCCCTTCATCAAGAGCAAGAATCTATGCACCAAAGACTTCCTATGGCAATGATCGTGTGAGAAACACAACCACACGAAAACCTCTTTTGTGTTGGTATTTATAACCCTTCTATAATCTATCTTTAGAATTTTGTCAAATGGCTTGCAACTATGCTTGGTAATTTTTATTGTGTTATAAGTTTTCAGCCCATGTAGGCCTAGTATTGCAACCTGGGTGCTTTGATACCATTATAACATCCCTAGCCACCTCTGGGCAATGCCACTCACAAAACCCCCAAAATTGCTCCAAAATTAGAAGCATAATTTAACCACATAATATAATTCCAACACATTGGCAAACCCTGATGCATGAAATACATATACAATTCAAACATAACCAAGAATACATATACATACACAGAATTAACCATAACAATAGTTCCATGCACAGGTAGACCATAAATACACAACCCTAGGTAAAATAAAATTACAATTATATGTTTATGTGAATTGACCAGATTCATTTAATCGATTGTATTGTTCCCAAGTATAACCATAAATATATGCTCAACTTAACCATAATATATGTTATTGAGCATAGTCAACCACAATATTACAAAACCATATGTATGCAGCGAGATGAACAATAGCAAGTTATCAAATACTTATCCGTGAATGTTGTTGGTTGGTTGTGAACCTTTAACGTTCCACCCCACCATAGACCGCGTTGTTCACTGTCTTTCAATAGTTGGTCACACCAGAGTTGGCGCATGACTCCATGGCTACCTGAGCCATAACCAAAATTGCCAAGGCTCTCACATCAGGGTCCATCCTCTATGGCACGGTTTACTAAATAACCATGCTTCAATTGGTTACAGAGTCTGTGCACAAGTCTCATTAATTGGTCATTCAGTTACAGAGTCCAAGCCCAGGACTCACTATTTCAAAACTTCATGGCCAACAAGCCATAACTAGAGTCACCAAGCTCTTAGAGCTACCAAGCTCTGGGGGCCACCAAGGCCCACAAAGACTCAGATGCATCCCAACTAGTTAGTTTCAGAGACTAACCCCTAGGAGTCACTGACTCCTCAGTCACCATAACTGCATTCCCTCTCGAGTAACCTATTTCACCCTTTTATAAATATGTTTCCCCTTTATTTCATATTGTATTATAATATCGTAATGTTACTTTTTCATTAAGATGCCTTTTCTAGCTATGGATTCATGGGCCCCTCGTACATCTTTTGTCTGGGTCTGCCAAAAACCATTATGTTTTTATTAGTATACATGGATTAA
The DNA here is from genome assembly GCA_034641835.2 of Pinus albicaulis. Taxonomy (NCBI): domain Eukaryota; kingdom Viridiplantae; phylum Streptophyta; class Pinopsida; order Pinales; family Pinaceae; genus Pinus; species Pinus albicaulis. The sequence continues at coordinate 879,642,871 of CM076572.1, forward strand.
ACATATTTAACACACCACACCTCCCAATCTCATAACATATAAGAGCATAAACACGCAGGCACAATGAACCCAACACATAGTACACATACACATGGGCGTAAAGCCCTGGAAGCAACTCTCCCTAGCCTAATTATGTCTCGACTCACTAGCCCAAAAGTCACAGTCCTCAAACCCATTACATAGGCACACCAACCTTAATCATATTCATAACTTGGCCCCATTGGCCTAACATGTATATACATAAAGAGGCACACAAGCCTCAATGAGTCTTAGGCTCACCACCTAACACATATTATACATGGCTATTACATTAATAATCCGGGGTGGAACTAGGGGTGTTATAGTTATGTTCAATGTTATTGCTGTCTCTATCGAGGCGATATAGGACTTTTAACAAACCTTTGTTATGTATACTGTAAGCATTGTAGTCTGTGACACCAAATCCCCATGCCCAACATAAGAAATGTTCGTGGCATATACATTAATGAAAGATTGCAATTGGAAAACCTTTGTAATGTTGATGTAAATTTCATGAGTGTAAAATTGAGTGGGGTATTTTCAAGTTTGAGCCAATTATTTTCCCCTCAAACCGAGCCTCAATAGAATTTTACCACTAGTAAAGAGAATTTTCAACACTACATTCAAGTTAATAATGGCTTGACATGCCTTCACAATTTCCTCCATGAGCATATAATGAAGATTGAAAACTTGGTCATGACCACTTTTTCTCTAATGATGGTAGTCTGGTTAGGGAAAAACCCTCTTCAACTAAACCAAAATATGTCTGCAAAAAAAATACAATACAGATTGTTGTTGAGGTATAAAAGGTGTCTTTTTAACTCCTATCTATCTCACATTAATTATCAATCCAGGAACGAATTTTTATCTCAAAAGTGTACTTTGTCTGAGGCTGCAATTCAATCTAAGAGTAATCCTTGTAATATGTAGTACAGTGTTCTAAATACAAGAGTAAATGGATGCTTGGAAAAGAAATATAATTACAATAACATGAACTCAAATGCTCTAAAATCCAACTACTCACTCAGCAAACATCAATCGAGGATACAATAGCAATAACTCATTCCTCTAGAAATTGATGCAATTGAAATCAAACTGAAACAAGACAATCAATTTGGGAAAGTGGAAGCAATAACCATTATTCTCTACAGTTGACAGTCCTGCTTTAAAGCAATCAAAGGGAAATAGAAATTGAACTAAATCATTAATGCTGCTAATGAAAGGAAACTAGGGAAGCTCTCAAAACTAAACTCTTTGCAATTAATCAACTGAAATGAACAACAACTCTAGAATTGAACATAAATGTAAATGAACATCAAACTATAATCAAAGGAATTTGACAACAAATCCTATTTAATAAATCTGAACATCAAGCTCTAACTAATGGAATCAAATAACAAATTCTATTATATAGCAAATCATATCAACAACAAACTCTCTTGATTAACAATATGAAATGAACAACAATCAAATGAGACAGCAAATGGAACACGCCAACGGAAACACAATTCACCAATGTAACACACCAATATTAAATAAGGAATGAACAATAAACCACTTACTTGCAAACCGTGATGAAAACAATTAGAAACTGTCACACAATAATAATGAAAAGATAGAGATACAAATAGCAGATCAATCCACCAGGGTCGGGCCCTCAACCACCGGTGAAACATCGCTGGGCTTTAATCCAGAGTTAAGAAATGGAACAGAAACACATTCTTGTATTAATAAAACATAAATAATGTTTGCATCAGTTGCTCTTCGATCACGAGAGTCAAGGAATTACAGAGTTACAAAAGAAATTCAATAATCATCCATTGTCTTTTTCTACAACAATACATGCTTCTCCTTTTATAATCAGAAAGAGGAGAATGTAAATAGTAAATGTGATCCCTCATAACAATATTTTATTATTCCCAACAACTTGATCAACAAGAAAAGATATTTCCATCAATATTTAAACATGAACAAGTCGAATTTGGATTTGCAGCTGAGATAATTTGGAGGACGACCGCAATAGTAAATCTGAGAAAATCGTGCTCAAAGAACCTTCTTTTTCTCTCAATAAAGGCCGAATTTGGGCAAAATATTTTTAATAAAGTTAACTCGGTCTGTTTTGGACAAAACCCATGTTCCGGATTTTCTAGATTCTTCTCCATTTTCCCAGAATATCAACCACAAAACTGTCACATCTTATTCCAACAAATTTCTGAGTTGGAATATTGAATGATGTGCTGGAGATCAAATATGCAATCTAGCAAATATATTGGAGGTTAAAATGGTGAGTGTTGTTACAAAATATATTAATAAACCATCATTGATAAAATTATGCATAATAATCATCAATTTATTAAAAATAAAGGAGAAGAAAAATATTTATCCATAAGAGCATAAATAATTATAAAATGGATTTATATGATAAATTACATGATAAAGAAGAGTAGAAATGGATGAAATAAGTGTTAAAAAGTGGTCGTATTCACAGCCCAACATACCCCCAAACTGAATATATTGCATGTCCTTATGCAACCCAGAACTGAATATATTGCATGTCCTCATGCAACCCAAAGACAAAACCCATGTGTTAACCAAGAAAAGAAAATTGTTCATCTCAACTCATGAAATGGAAGGAACAAATGAATTTTTCTTCAAATAATGAATATTCGATTTTAGCAATCTTGACGAAGGAATAACAATTTTTACAGTTGACGTTCAACTATATGTATATGAAGTTGCAGAAAAATGTGATATAAGTAACAACAAACTTCATTAATCATTTTCTCAAAAATCAGATCATTTTGATGCACGGATCATGAGATATAAAAAAAATGGTTGTAGGTGATAGTGCATAATTTTCGGAGTTTTATGAACTAATTTAGCATGAAATTATGTGGGTTTGTCTATTTTAATGATACCTCCTTGTTATCTAGAAATCACAAGAATTCAGTTCATATTTTTAAAGATATATGCAAATCAATTTTTGCACTGTATAAAAATGAAATTGTATGCTTTAAATGAGAAAGAAAGTAGAAAACATCCATCATGTGTAGCAATTCCTCCCCCAAACTGAAGAATTAGCATGTCTTCATGCAATGCTAGAAAACAAAGAGAGGTGGTTGCTACAATCTGTTGAAATCGATGCTTGGTATAAAATAACATGGAATAAGGGAGGTCTTGAGAATGAATAAGAATATCAATAGATGATAAAGAATATTACTGACATGGTCATAAGAAAAAAGTGAAAGAAAGCAACACTCTCCCAAACTAAAAGATGAGATGTCTCTGAAAAATGGGAAGTGGTAAAGATGTGGAACGAATGATTATAAATAATGCTCAATGGATTTTCATGAAATTCTCCTAAATTCGTAATAAATCAGAAAATTATGCTATTTTACCTCCAAGTTTTACCTCCAAAAAGAAAAATGTGGAATGACATATATGGACTGGCATTTGTTGAAGCTAATCGTGGCGCAGTTGAGTCTTGAAAGTGATACAAAAGGTGGAATCCGGAGCACATCATATATCGAAGAATTGTTCACGTGCGCGAGCCTCTTCTCGTATAAGTGCAATAGTGTGGTCATGCTATGAATAGAATTCCGCCCATACTTGTTGTTCTCATGTAAACAAAGCACTATTTTGCATACAATGTTCTTGAATCCATAGTGTTAGTTTTGAATAGAAATAGATAAGGATGCATGCAAAACTTTCACTCGTAAAAACTTTTGTCAAATCAACAAGTTATGGCAGAGTGTAGTAATCATATCGCAGCCTATCCCATAATGCATACATTCCCCCTCTAATTGGAGAAGTAATTCCATGACCATAAAGCGTATGAGAGGTGTTGTGCTGAGAGCAAGGCAAGGGAATGAACAATATTGCGATAGAATAAAGCAAAGTACACATATCAATGATAGGCAAACGGAGAGTTATGGTTATAATGAGAGCGAGAGTGTGTAAAGATAGTTATTGAATAAAAGATAGGACGCTTTGGATTGATGATAAGTTATGAAAAAAGAGAAAAAGGACGACAATATGCCAAAAAAATGCTTTTACCGACGATATTCTAGCTGAAAATGATGCGATTGATCATAAAAAAATTTCTCATGCATAAAGGTTCAAAACAGTGGAAAATTAAGGAAATCAACTTCTCCGATAAAAAGAAAAAAAAATAAGAAAAGGGTATTATAGTAATAATTGATGATAAGATATAACTTCAATACCACAAGCAGCAGCCTCTCGCTCGCCACAGGGCGTCATAGCTCCCTACGAGGTTGCTTTTTAACCCATATGAGCCAGGGATCCTCAATTTATAAATGGAGAGATACAAATGTTGTTCTACGTAAGAGATCACAGGCCGTGGGCGTGGTAACCAGGATAACCACACCTTTGCCATTCTATCGGGGATGTAGCAAAAGTGATCGAGCCGGCTCGTGATGAGACCTCCTTTGTTCCAAGGATAATTTGACTATCCAATGGATCATATACCCCGGTGTGGTGGCCATAATGGGAATGTCACTTTCTTACAACCTTATGAACATAGTAGATCTGGCTCGTAATGAGACCCCCTATCCTCCATCTGTGAACAAAATTTTGTTGTTATTACACAATTTTATGATAAAAAGAGGGAGGCTCAAAGTACTCTCTTAAGAGCGAGGGATGGTGGAAGAAGTTGAACATGTCAATAGAAAAATATACCCATAATCTCTATTTATTCACAGTACTGAAAGAGAAGATTATAATCCAGAAGGGTGGAACCAAAGCATGGTGATTAAGATGATCAATCAATATCATGTTCAACTAAAGAAAAATGATGCAGAGAAAGTGAGCTATAAATAATTGTGTCCCTTTTAGAAAATAATCTATCATCAAGGGAGTACAGCTCATAGTTTAAAGATCATAACGTGAATGATATTAACTCACTTCAATAGAATCCATAATTTCTCGATCCTTATAAAAATAGTGTACTTCATGCCATGAAGGGGAATCGATAAAATGTGGTTGAGATGAACTAGGGAATAGTCCCACAAGAGGAAGAAAGGTTGCTCTCAAAAATACTCCCAAAGGGTTGCTGCTCTTTTGAAGGAACAAGCAAAAAACACTCAAAAAGTGGTGTCACATGTGTAGGGAACAAAGAAAGGAAATGCACACCAAAAAGCAAAATACACATAAAAAAAATGTGAAAAATGCAAATGTCGTTCCTTTGGAAAAAGGAATAGCAAAAACTAAAAGCTGTCGTTACCCTTTGGAAAAGTGAACACCGGAACGTCAAGTGCCATCTCCTTTGGAAAAGGAACAATAGAAAAATGAAAAGTGCGAAGTCTTGTTCCATTCGAAAGGAACAACAAAATGGACAATCATAAAATGCAAACATGCAGCAAATTCATTGTTCACAACATTGATCGCACGAGTGATAGAGTTACACTTTGAATGAAGCAACACACGAAACACAAAAATATAAGAGAAATTAGAAAAGAAACAACATTTTATTTAAAAACAATATGTAAATTAAGTTACAACAAATATGATATTATGTAAAAAAAATGATCTTTTTCTGAAGAATGTTTCTGCTAAAGCGGTGACAAGACATGAATCTTCAAACTAAATCAATTCTTCATTTATTCTATTATGAATTCGTTGGGTAAATGACTTAGATGAAATTCCTTTGTTTCGTTATTTCAAGAATCACTCGCATCCATAAATTTCGACCTTTCTATTTTCGGACTCGCAAAAAAGCGAGTGTCATACACGCAATAAAACATTAAATCATGGAGAAAGAGAGGTGATCGGGCTCCCCTAATCCAAGAATGATTCAAAAACAACAATTAGATTACTCTATATAACAAATCCATTGAGAAAATAACAAAGTAAAATTTTTTTTGTCTACCTCGGCGAGAGACGGTGGTCGACCATACTATCTGCCGAGTTGTTTTAATCACAACTTCTTTGTTTTTCATCGAAATTGAGTGATTCCAAAGCCAAATGAGAGACTAATTCAAAGTTTTTATCTCCAGTAGCAACAGGTTTTAGAGAATTAAATGATACTTGATATGTCAATTTTAGTTGAGAACAACCTACATAACATAGTCATTTTCAATTACCCATGCGCATCAACGATTAATGTTTTAAGCGTAACATTTTTCGTTTCAAAGCTGATGTCGGGATTCGAATGATTCAAATTGGAAATGAAATTAGATTCATTTATTTATTTCAAATAGAAACAGGTTTTGAAGACAATAAGAATTGATAGGTCAAATACTGTAAGGAACAGCCGGAAAGACATAGTTTTAAGGGTGCTGATTTACGATACAGACAATCAAGTATTTTGATCATAAATTCCCCATACGATATCAAAAATGAGTGATTCCACTGCATTGTAAACTAGATTCATAGGGGAATCTACCATAGTAACAGGGTTTAAAAATTCAAAAATTTAGGCCTCCAAAAACTGACTGTCCCAACTCTGTTCCTGAGCTGCCCACTGGGCACATCCGTTAATGTTTGGTTCTAACTTTTTCGTTTTCAAATCCAAATTGACCGATTCAAATTGGATAGAAATTATACATCAAGGGCTACCGAGGGTAGAAATAGGTTTTAAAAAATATTCACTTTGGTCCCTCAAAACATGACTGTCCCAGACTGTTTTTCCGTAAAGTTCATCAAGCCCGCAAGCCAAAAAATGATATTCAAGCATTTTTTTCAAATTGGTGATAAAAATGAAAAATGAGTTTGTAGAACTTATTTATTTCTATTATGATTCATCTACATACACAAATAAATTGAAATATTTATCACCGATAGTTGATTTCGATAATAAAGTATGCAACAACAAAAAAAACAACTATTTTTACAAAAAAAACAAAATGCATTTATTTATGTTCTTATTTTATTTTATTTTATTTTTTCACTAACCTACTTTGATTGAAATATGAATAAGTGACTATGTATAGGAGTACTTCCAATGGAAATCCATTTTCGAAATAAGGCTTCAAATATGTACATACCCAAATTTGAAAAATGCATGTTGATAAAAATTAGGGTATGAGAAGCCAACATCCCTTGAAAAGATGTTGTCAAAAATTGTTGAAGTGATAGAGTGATGCTGCAAACAAGTGATGGAATGAAACCAATCTTCAATATATCCTTTACTTTCTTGATTTTCCCATAGCCATCATATCATAGCAAGTTCTTGAGCTTTAAAAATGACTTGTTGATGCATACTAAAAGAAACCTCTCATTTTCTTCCATAACTTCTACAATGTTTGAATTTGAAACATTACTGAATCTCATTTCGTAAGTTTTCTCCATTGGTGCATGTGAGATAGAATGGGTGGGAAGGATGGGTAAATTTTTGCAGTTCAACATTGTACTAGCATGTTTAGTACTTGGTGATTGTGGTGAGGGTGTGGAATTAGTTGAGCGAGAAATTGTGTATGGAATGGAGCATTGTGATGATGTGGTTGGTTGGGTTGAGTGGATAAATTTGATATGCATGCAAGCGGATGTTGTGAAAGAGCCGGGTGGAGAATATGGAGAATGTGCTTGTGCTACAAGATGAGGGAGAGTAGTCATGCAATCATAAGGGTGAACCATGCCAAACTTGTAGATAAGATTGGTGGTTATATTGAAATTGACATGGCTGCCCTAGAACATGAGTATTCCATAATGGATTATGCAAGTAAGAGAATGGAGAAGAAGTGTTTTGAACCATACCGTAGAGCCATGATTTCCATGAGTTTTGACCTTGTCTGCAGGCTTCCTCACCCCTTTGATATGATACTTCCATCCTAGATAAGGAAGAGTAACCATCTATGGTGCCTCCTCCTTTCGGTCATGAGGGAAAAACACTTCATCAGAATTCTTCATTTTCTATGAACCTCGCAAAACGTCCAATTTTGAGCTTAGAGAGCTAATAAAATCAACTTTAAAATTTTCAAATAAATCATTGATTTCAGTCCTCTTATGTCTCCTATTCTTGTAGTGAGATTTGGAAAAGAAAGAACAAACATCTCTAGAATTCTTACCAGACTTGGAGATTCCTCTTGAATACCTTATGCACAACTCACAAACATCATCATATGATAACCGAAAAACATCACCTTTTCCCTATCGCATTTAAGAGTTCTAAAAAATTCATCTTTGATTCCTTTAAGAAGGAGTGTTTTTTTTAAGATCTCTTTTTCCAAATGCTTATGCTTTGATTTTTTGAAGGTTATAATGAAATCGATCTACATAGTCCTCCAAACTTTCATCTTCCCCTTGTATCATCACCAAAGAAAATATCTTCATTGGATTTGCGATAGTCTCGTACTTCTTCAAGAATATGTTCTTCATGTCCTCCCATGATTGGATGCAATTCCCACCTAGGCTCATAGAACCATCTGAGAGTCAAGCTCCTTTTAGAGTAAGAGGAAACACTTTTCAATCTTTTGATCATTAGTACAATAATCATATCCTCTACAAAGTATTTCGAACTCAAATAAGAATCGTATCTGGATTTTCATTTGCTAAACCATGAAAATTTGGTAAAGATGGGGGAATTATGTGCATTTGTGTCACTCCTCCTAGATCTTTGATAGGAAATTCAAAAGTAGAAACGTGATCCATTTCTTACCATAATATAAGATGTTTTTCATGTGTTTCTTCGAGGGCTCCTTCTTCAAATGTTCACGTCAATTAGTTAGTGAAATGGGTGGTGCTTACATCACCACTTGAGTGAAAATCATGTGATTCGTTTTTTTTAAATTTCTATATTTTTTCTAGTCATTCACACAAAAATTCAAACATCTATTTCTACACAAAAAAATTAACAAATCTGCCGAGAAGCGGTGCGTGGGAGCAGAAGCCGTTACATGTACTCTCGATACGTAAGTTCTGTATCCTTTCCGTTTTAATACCCAATTCTCTCCTAGAGTGCACTCATCGCGATTCACACTACTCTTTTATTTGAAATTGCTACACTCTCGCAAAGCATCTGCGCCCGAGGAAATGTGGAGCGATAAAGAGGGTCTTTTTAACTCCTAATTACCTTCACATTAATTATCAACCAGTGTGACGATTTCTTATTTCAAGAGAGTGTACTCGATCTCGAGGCGGCTATTTACTCAAGAGTAATGTTTTGCAATATAGTGCTTAAAATCCAAAAGTAAATGAAAAGTCTAGGAAACAAAATCTAATTGGGAACAATGAAGAAATTGAAATGTTCTAAACTAAATCATTCACTCAAACAACCATCAATCGAGGATACAAGTAGCAATAACTCATTCACATCGCGGATATTGATGCTAATTGAAATCAAACCGGAACAAGACAATCAATTGAACAAGGAAGCAATAACCAATGTTCTCTGCAGCTGAGAGTCCTAGCTGTAAAGTAATTAAAAGGAAATCGAAATTGAACTAAAAAGCTGCTAGTTGAAAGTAAACTAGAGAAAACTCTTTAAAAGCACTCTTGCAATGAATCACCGAGAAATGAACAACAAAGCTTCATCTAACAAAAATAGATTTATTAATGGAAAGGAATAGCAATGCTGCTAAAATACTAGAATTAAACAACAATCTTAAATGGAACCGAGCAATAGAAACTAAGTCATTAGAAAGACACAAGTAACTATAAATGTAATTGAATCAGCAACCTATCGAAAGCATGAACATTAATCACAGGTTATTGAAGCTAAACAACAATCGTAGTTATAATTGAATAGTAACTTAATTGAACAACCATTGCAATTATAATCGAGCGTCAATTAAATGAACCATAGTCTTAATTAGATAAATACGGCATTAGATCAGTAATTATATTAAAGAAGACATTTCAAGTTATAATTAATAATTCTATCACTCACTTAATCCAATTATGATTTCAATATAACAAAGAAAGTTCTCTGTGAAATGTTCATAAACAAAAAGATTACTCGAACAAAACAATTTAAAGAAATGAAAAGGAAATCAAACCATCACACCACAGTAATTGTAAAGATATGATACACGCATGCCAGTCACATCCCACCGCAGGTCGGGGTTCTTGTACAGCCAAAGATATCGCTCATACGGTTACTTCGAATGAATGAAAGAATAAACAACAACTCCCAAATCATGTATGAATCAGACAAATTGTGGAATCATTACAACAAAGAAAGGCTTGAGTAATGCTAGCATGCAACAATCCTTATCCTATCATGAATAATCCACCATCATTCTTCATATCATTTTTTCCATCATTTTTCATCCCCTAAATCATCCCTATCTCACGATCTCTCCGTTTTTCATTTAAATAGAGAGAGATCAGAGAAAAGTTACAATAAAGATAAGTATAACATGATTTCTATTACAAAATTGGTTTGCTTCTAACCATTTGATCAACAAGAACAAGGCGAATTTGGCTTTGCAGCTGAGATTTGGAGGACGACCGCAACAACAAATCTGAGAAAATCATGCTCAAAGAACCCTGCGTTTCTCTCAGTACAAGCCGAATTTGGGCAAACCGTTTTCTGAATAAAGTTAATTGGGTCCGTTCTGGACAAAACCCATGTTCCGGATTTTCCAGATTCTGCTTCATTTGCTCGAAATCTCAACCGCAAAACCGTCACTTCTTATTCCAGCGAATTTCTGAGTTGGCACTTTTAATGATCAAATCTTCAATCCGGAAATTATCTTGGAGGCTAAAAATGGTGAATAATGTTACAACTGATTTATTAAAACTATCATTGATAAAATCATGCATAATCATCAATTTATTATAAATAAAGGAGAATAAATAACATTCATTCATAAGAGCATAAATCATTATAAAATGGATTTATGTAATAAATTATAATAAATGACATGATGAAGAATAATAGAAATGGGTGGAATAAGCGTTCAAAAGTGATAATAATAATGGTATATTAACGACCCAACAGATGCCATCCACAAACAATGTGAAAACTAGAGAGCCATTTGGATACAGAAACTTCAAAAAAGTTTCCTCTAGATTCATTTTATACAACAATCTAATCTTCAACATGGGCCCTGCATTGAGAGGATGCAGGTATACATGCCCTCTCATTTGGTACCCCCCTCAGGGTTATGATCATGATTACGAGCTGCTAGAGGGGCACAAAAACCCCTCCTTTGCAAAGATCAGACAGAAACATGGCTTTAGATCCTATAAATAAGAAGTCTACCCTGCATATTCTCTGACCCAGTTACACCTCTATCATTTGTTTCCATGGGGACCTGCAAATAGGTAAGCAGGGGTGTATGTTGGGCCGAGAATAAGGTACGTTTTCACCCTACCTTTACCACAAATTGTTATGCACTTTTATGAATTTTTCCTCATCTTAACAGTAAAGGAAAGGAAATTAATGTAAAGTTAGGACAAAATGAACTGACGATAAAAGGGATGTTTAACAACGGGAAATTGACTTGTTGTATATTTTTTTATAGGGAAACAAAGCAGCTAAACCAATGATAACCAGAAGAAAGCTGACAAAGAGAAACAAACATGATGATGATGGCTCCCATGGGCTGGTGGAAGACGGAAAGGCACCTACACATTTGAAGAACTGAAACGATAGCCATGAGCAGTAGGATCCCGTATGGAAAATGCCATTACCACTGGTTGAAATCACCTTTAAAAGGCCGAAGACAAACAAAATAGATAGATATGAATAGATATTTTCCTCTATAATAGATGTATCGGCACATAATTTTCCAGTTATATCAATGCATTAAATTTCATCTTAATAAAGGTCTTTGCATTTTTTAATATTCAATATCTGAGTTTTCCTTAGCGGTAGACTTTTGGTTGCTCTGGGGCTAGCCCTGGGAGTTTCTTCATTAATCTCTATGCTATACGTTCAATTACAGAACTTGTGTATTAGTCATCTAATGCATTTAGTGAGATATCATTCAATTGGTTGAATTGTTAACATAAGATGCTCCATCTTTATCTCTCACTATAATAGTTCATCATTCATGCTTTCTTGCTTACCGTCAATATTTTCATAATTTTTTAGATGCTTTCATCATCTCCCCATGCTTTATACTCGTTTCATTAGTTTTAGCATGATTGCTGTTCAATTTGTATATAGTTAAAGACTGGACCTTTTCATTAATATTCAAACGTGTCTAGTTGTTGTTTGATTCAGAGAGATATTATTTCTTAATTTAAAAAGAGAATTCCATTGAAAAATTTAGATAAATAATTGTTGTTCAATTTCTTTAAGTTGTTGTTCAATTCATTAGGATTGTTGTTCAAGTGATCACAATATGCTATTGAATTATACGTTGCTCTTTTTTGTACTTACTTAGAAAAAATATTAAAAAGCATTCTATGATCCCATTTCAATTCGAATTGATTGAACATTTAGAATTAGATAGTCTTCCTTATAATAATTTAGAGTAGGTTTCCTTTGATATCACTTGCATATAATTTTCTCACACTCTTGAAAAAACAAGACTTTCCCTGGGTTGATAATTGAATGAGAAGGAGTGAAGTTGCCTGTAACAGTCACCTTTATGATCCAATGGGCACTAAAAAAGAAAATGATTTCAAGAGTAATTCTGATGCAATAAATTATTAAAAATAATATTCAAGGTATATTTAGTAATACCTCGAGGGACATTATTAAGAATTATTAATTCTCAAAATTATTATACCTAAAATTAAATGAAAGAAATGTGCAATATTAATCATCTTGAAAACTATTGAGAAGATTATGTCCCTTCTTCATAACCAACTAATTACTAATATATAATTACATACACATATAAAAATATAATGCAACAATTTTAACATTCACAAACATTACCAATGAAATTCAAACACATAAACACACAAACCACTCAAAGAATACAAGCTTAGTCAAGGCAAGAAACATAAAAAAAAATTAAAGAATATAATGATATAGTCATGTCAAATAAACAAAACATAATGTATATTTCAAAGTATGAAGTTTATCTCAAACATATACATAATAATGCTAATACAAAAATGTGTCATTTTTTCTCTCAACTGGAACCATCCTCGATCCAGCTAACTCTGAACCTATCATGTGCGGGGAGGGACCTTTCTTCAAATATACACTCCAAAAATAAGGTTTGAACCTTGAGGGATTTGATCCCTCTTGACACATGGTAGATCTAGAGTTAGATAGATATAGGCTGGTACTAGTTTTTAGTTGAGTAAGAAGTCACTAGTCTTGTAGGGCTAAGTAACCACCTCAAAAATATTTCTAATGGTAGGAATAAATAAAGGTAATTCTTTTCCATAAATAACTAGCATAAATATAAATAACAATATGAATATGAATTTACCAATACCCGAAAATGTTTATATAAAATATTTAAATAAAACTAAAGACTAACTAGGAACTATATGTTTATTAAAATAGTTTATATACTCTCTTCCATAAAAAGGGAAATTCCCAAATTGTGCATAGAAATAGCACTCATAGTCATAAAGGTGTAAATAAAAAATAAATTAATAATTACACTTTATCTTTCACATTGATAGACTAAAATTTATGGGATATTATCTTTCAGTCGTCTTAAGACATTGAAAGAACCATAACCCTGATATTATCAGAATATGGACATATATATAATGGGAATGCATTCCTTATTGATATACGTTTACAGAGTAAGGCTCCTGATCGTGAAAACAACCAATTTTTCTGTATTAAAATAAAAGTAAGCTACGACCACGGTACACGAACTACTAAGAGAAAATTGACGTACTCAATCAATAGTTAATAAGTGACAATTGTCCTTCACGGCGATGAAGAGCCACATTCCTGTATCATACAATAATCTCATGAAAATTTGATACTGATGTGAAACTAGTGAGAAGAGCGAGCCTAGCCCCATGTCCCTTATAGATGAACAACATGGAATCCTACTTGGAATACTTGTTCAAACACACACACACACACACAGATTGTAACAACTCTACTTATCCATTTTTTTTTCTAGTTATAGTCTTATACATGAACAACATGAAATCTTACTTGAAATACTTGTTCACACACACACGCACACACACATAGATTATAACAACTCTACTTATCCATTTTTTTTCTAGTTATAGCTTTATACTACTTTTTCGTCATTGAATTTATTTAATTCCGACACCTTACCACCTCTTACGAAATTTTATTCAACCTTTTACTTTATGTCTTCGACATCTTTTATTACAACATAATTATTTACAGAATTATGCTTATAATGACATTCACACCACAACATAATTTTTCCATATTTCCTCCTTCAAAATATTACTACTTTTTCTGATCTTCATGGTATTCCTACATTTCTGTCAATGTACATGAAGTCCTCTTTAATAGTTTCTATTAATATTATTTTATTAATTTTATACCCTTTCCATCAATATCCTTTGATATAATTTTGATTAATTTTATAACATTAATAATTATTAAAATTAAAGTTACATATTAGGACATATCCTGTACATCCTAATTTCATAACTATTACCTTAGGCTATAACTTTGGATTAGTATAGTCATGATCATATGAATTTCCTATGTCTATATCTGGAAAGTACCTGTTAACATTGGAAAATTGAACAAGCAGAAGACAACATTAATTAATGTCGGGCAGAAGGATTTACAAGGCTGAAATACATTAGAGAATATGGACAGTATTTAAAAATCTCTAAAGTCTGAGGAAAAATAAAATATGAGCAAGTTATAAATGCTTTTTTGCACATAATCCTTCGTGAAGAGTGATTTTGCGCACCTTAAGACCCAAAATGCATGAAATCCTGGGAATGGTGAATGTAACTTTTCGGGACCAAAAAAAGCACACTCCAAGACAATGATTTCTCACTTGAACCTACCTAAGGATATCCACCAAGGCCTCCTTTGACATCAAGTGAGCATACAATGGAACATTTGTGGCACACAAAGGAATCATCACCCTCTCTTGGGTTACAATAGAAAATGTACCAAGAGAGGGAAGAAGGATTTGAATTCTCCTATATAAGGCCACCATGAGATGAAGAATTTGAGAACACATTGTTATGTTGGCCAGAATTTCCCAAGAAATACCAGCAGTGTGTGATATGGAGCTGAAGATAGAGGGGAATCAATTGTTGTCCATCAAACAATTTCAGTCCACCATAGTAGAGAGAGAGAGACTTTGCATCGAGGCAAGCTTGGAAGTAAAAAAATCCTGGAATCAGGACTTAGAACCCATGTTCTAGTGGCCTTTTGGCAAGAGGGTTAAAGTTTCATCCTTATTTCCTACCAGCACTCAATAAGAGGTGCCAAAGAGCCATCGTTTGGATTATTGCAGTTGGCTGACTCTATTTATATCTTTTGTTTATTTATTTTAGTTTTAGTTTAGTTTTAGTTTATATATGCATGCAATCTCTCTATCTAGTATGTTTATGATTCTATCTTCATCCACCAACTTGCTTGATTCCACTTCTTTTTCTGCCTGTAACCAATAACTCAAGTGGGTAAACCACACCCCTTAAGTTGGTGTGATTTCATTCATGCGTGCACCAAACACACTAAAATAGTACCCTTTAGGGATTTTGTTGTTATTGCATGGTCAACAAGTTTATTTCCACTCACCATGGCATTATAACCATTATGAAATTAAAACTATACATAGCACACGTTATCATTAAACTTTCTTATATGACAATAACTATCTCAGGTTATTTATTTTGATTTATAATGCATTGTTTAAATGACATACTATATAGTTTTTAATCTCATAAACTTCCATATGGATACTCGAACATACTTTGTTGATTTGGTCGTATCTACCATAATTAATTTGTGACATATCTACCTGTAGCATTTCTTAGTTCAATGCTATCATTGATTAATTGATTGTACTGCCTATTAACTTGGTCACGTGGCCATATTAATTTTTACAACTCGTTGGAGCTTGGATATCACGCCTCTTTGATGGTAGAGATTAGATCATACTTTCTCCCTCAATCATTCTCATTTAGGGTTTTATGGTAACTCGTTTCACTTTGTTTCATTTTCATTTGGAAAGTTTCATATGAGGGCTTTGGCTCTGGTTCCTTACTGTAATGATTATGGCTTCCCTCTCCCATTATTTTCCTCACATCGATACTTACATATCTAGGTATAATTATTCCCCTATTTTATGATGCTAAATCATTTTTATTTATTGTCAAAGCTATTTACAGAGTTCATTTTACACTTGTTAATTTATGAGTTAGTTAGTCACTTCACTTAGGGATTTACTCTGCATTTTTCTTTAATTTTTGAGGAAGAATGGAATTCCTTTCTCCCTTTGCATCGGGGAGTAGGGGAGTTTTTTTAACAAAAAATGCTCCGGGGGCATCCACCAGGTAATATTGCTTCATTCCACTCTGGTAAGTTGTATTTTCCTTATGACAATGATTACGTCTTCCTCTATTTCATTATAATCTCCAATTCTATTCTTGTATTTTTCAATTTTTCATACTCCAGTAACATTGAGCTTTACTGCGTCATATAATTTTGGGTTTGTATCGTTATACGATTTCACTATACAATTTGTTTTAATGTTTTTCACTAAAATTCATACTCTTCCACGAGGTTGTGGATTTTTCTCATTTCATTTTCAGTTGTATTCGTTTTCTTATACATAGGTTACAAACTTCATTTCTAAGTCTCTGTGAATAACTAACCATTCTAACTCCAATTTTTCTTTCAATTTGATCTAGATTTAGTATTGGTTTTCTGTGTGCATAGAAATTAATATTTTTCATTCGAAATTTACTTTCTAGCATTCATCCTTTTTATGCCTCTTGAATAATATGGTATCGAATGTGTTGTATTCTGGAATATACTATTGTTTTATAATTAAAAAATGACTCACCTCTGATATACGTTAGGGATACCGTGAATTTTCCTTCAATTTACACAAATTTATTTTCGCATTCAACTCTCATAACATGATAATATATGTTCAACAATTAAATTAACTTTCGTTTACCCTCAACAATTTTTTTTAATTAGTTTTCATTGTTCCTTACTGCCCACAATGTATGCAAAATTATTTGTAATTTCATTCATTGAATTAGTTTTATAATTCCTTAATCTTTATAATATGTTTATAATCTTTGTGTGTCAACAAAATTGAATTAAAGTCATGACTCTGCCTTCCTTGGTTTACTGAAGTTGAAGTATATATATATATATTTTTCCAACTTACTCAATATATATTTTAATTTCATTTCCCTGTCTGTATTTTGTTAAATCAAGACTTACATTCCTATTATTGTAGATATATTATGTCTGTCTTATAAAATTTTGTAAACATTCACAATAATAATAATAATTTGTAAAAGATATATAAATACTTATGTTATGAATTAGTGATCAGTATGTTAATTTCCCCAATTAACAAAGTGTTTTTTTACACCGGAACTCCTCTTCTTCTTGCTTCTGTACCATTCATGGTTTTACACCAATTACCTAGTATGCCACAATTTAGGTAATTTATTTTTATAATTTCAATAATGTTACAAAATTACAATATCTTTTTATATTCTCTCCACCATCATAGCTAATTGATTTTCATGTTTATACACATTAAGGATTCCACTGCATCCACTTGACTAACAAGTTAAATTCATGTTTTAACTAAAATTGTCAATTTCCAATATTTTGTGTATTTATTTTAATTATCCTATTACATATAATTCTAACCCCTCTTTCTGTGGGTTTGTTTTATAGGTATTTCACATCTAGTAATTTGCAACAAAACTACTTGTGCCTTATTTCTCAATTTCATTGAGAATTAATTTCGTTCTATCTATTTACATGTTGGTCGCTATCATTCCCACAATTCAGTCTATTGAATTCAAGGATATTTATTCACGTATACAATATGTAATTAATACTGAGAACATTTGACTTTCAATCACTATAACTGTGACAATATGTGATGACATTGTCTATAAATATTAATACATATTTTTGTTTTTATTGAATTGATGAAAGTTCATCCTTATAATAAGTTTATATATGTTTTTTCCCTAGTTGTTTATAGTATTTAAACTACATGTATAAATTATTCATAATTCCTAATCGACCTTATGTTTGCAATTGTACTATCCACATAGATCTATAATATGTAACTGATATTGTATTTCTTATTTGGGCATAAGAAGTAAATGGATTTATATTGATTTTTGTATTTTATGTAGAGTATAAGTTTTTATACTTAATTTGTACAAAGTATTTTCTTCTAGATATACAAATAAATCCCATTGTATATATATCTCTCTATTTCATTATTGTTTACAGAATCATTAATTATGTGTAATCTTTTTGTTAACATCTTTAGAATATTCTTCACTCCTAATGATGTAATTTATTCTTGTAATATATTTATTCCTACAAACCTAACAACAAGTTTAAACCCTCATAATTGGGTTTAGAAATTCTACTTGTTGGCTAACTAATTTAACTAGTCTATGTAACTATACAAAACTAAACTATACCTGCTATATTTATGTCTTGTTAAATACATCACACACTTGACAATTAATAATAAAATAATTTATTATACAAATTAATAATTCAGAAGATATACAGTTCCACTTATCTTCCTAATTAAAACACAATAAATTTTATACCATCATCATCTTCATATCAACATAATAACAAGAGAGAATTCAATAACAGTGCATACCAAATTTGGTAAATACTATTTTCCACCCAACTGTGAACTTTCATCAACAACTCCCCCTAAGCAGAGACCAATTCCTCCAAGGTGTAGAAAACCTTATCTACCAAGGAATGGCTTATTTAAGCCTAACTTCACTTCAGCATGTTTCCATAACTACGTCTAGTTAAATCAAGATGTTTTTTTCCTTGAGCCTAGCCTTTACTTTTGTTTTTTCCCCAAAAGCTTTTTAAAATGAGATCTTTCCTCTTTCTAGTTTTATTTCACCTATTCTTAGTAACTTTCCACTTTATTGATGTATCTTTTAGATTTTAATCTCCAATATAATATTTTTAATTTATCTTATTTTCTCCAAGGATTTTTGGAGATTTTGGGAAAGACTTTGGATTTAATTCCATCCTCATGGTCTTGAAATCCTATTCTCCAATTTACTCTATTCTTTGCACAATAATTAAAATTCCACATTTTTTAATAAAAATAATATGTCCACACTTATAGTTTTCCTTTAGATCCACTTAACCTTTAGGATTTTCAACTGTCTAAATAAAATAACTAAAATAGGGACATTACATATTCCCCCTCTAAAACAAAACATCGTCCTCGGTGTTGAAAAATATCATATCACTTCTCAAACAATGATGGAATTTCTCTTTAATTTCCTCTTCTCGCTCCCACGTAGCTTCCTCAGGTGTAAAGTGCCTCCATTTCACTTTCACCCTAGCTATGGTCCTATTCCGGTGCTCAATTTCTTCTCATGCCAGTATACGGAGGGGCTCCGAAAGAAATTCCCCTTCAGTTTCCACCTATATCACAATCTAGTCAATTACATGAGTAGGATCATGTACATATCTTTTCAATAAGGAAACACGTAAAATCTTGTGAACCTTAATATGACTAGGTAGAGCCAATTTATAAGCTACTGGGCCCACTCTTTCTAGAACTTCAAATGGTCCACAGTAGCGTGGTGCTAACTTAGCATAGCTACCAGTATATAATGTACTCATTTAAGGTTTAATTCTCAAATAAACATGATCTCCCACTTTGAATTCTCTATGAGTTATCTTTTTGTCTGCATTGCTCTTTTGTCGATCTTGAGCTATTTTAATATTTTGTTGAATTTTCTTCACATTTCTTTCCATCTCTTGCAATGCATCAGGTCCAAGAATTAACTTATCTTCTGGTTGACTCCAAATAAGAGGCATGTGGAATTTTTTTCCATACAACACTTCAAAAGGACTCATCTTAATTAAATCTTGATAACTATTATTATATGAAAATTCTACTAGATGTAGAAAATCTTCCCATCTTGTAGGTCTCTCCATCACATACATGCACAACATGTCTTCTAAAATCTGGTTCATTCTTTCAATTTTCCCATCTATTTGAGGATTCTATGCCATACTAAAGTTCAATTTGGTACCTATTCCTCCAAACGAAGTTTTCTAAAAGGTTGAAGTAAATTTTGCGTCTCTGATAGATATAATCATTTTTGGAATTCCATGTAATTTCACAATTTATTTCATGAATTCATTGGCTACTTGTGTTGTGCCAAAAGTGGATTTTACTAGTAAAAAGTGTGTTTCCTTTGTTAATGTGTCCACAACCACCGTTATAGATTCATGTTGATACTTATTTCTAGGCAATCCAATAATAAAATCTATGGAAACCACTTCCCACATCCATTCCAGAATAGGTAGAGGGTTCAGTAATCTTTTTGGATGTTGATGTTCCACTTTTACTTGATGATATTCTAAAAATCTAGCTAGATAATCAGCAACATATTTTTTCATACCCGGAAAAAACATGTTCTTCATCAATGCTGAAATCAAATTTTGATAACCGGGATTACCTACATACGGTTTTTTATAACACTCATCTAAAATTTATTGTTTTAAATATGTCACATTTGGAATATACAATGTTTTTTTATAATAAATCAATCCTTTATGTTTTTAGTATATCCCACAAATTCATTTTTTTGCAATTTCTCTTGCAATTTCAGATATTGTTGATCTTGCATCAACACTTCCTGTAATAGTTATTCTATTTGAAATTTCACACTACTTCGTGCATTAGTCATAATTTGATCAGCATTCCTACTCAGACAATTAGCAATCATATTTCCTTTTCCTTTAATGTGTTTGATTTCCATATCGAAATCATTAAGGAAAGATAACCATATATCTTGTCTAGCATTTAAATCGGGTTGAGTAAAGAAATATTTCACACTTATGCAATTAGTCATTAGTATGAACTTCTTTCCCAATAGATAATGTCTCAATATCTTCAATGCATGTATCTCAGTAGCTAGTTCTAAGTCATATACAGTATAATTATGTTAATGTTTCTTCTATTTTCTTGACTCATATGCCATTACTGAATTATCGTGTAGCAACACTCCTAATCCTTCTGCACATCCATCTGTACATACTACACATTATTCTTTTAGATCACCAATCTTAAATATGTGGGCAGTTGTTAATTTCAATTTTAATTATTCAAAACTACTTTTACACTTTAGTTTACATTCAAACGTCACTCTTTTTTTTTGTAAAGAGGTAATAGGATAGGCCAAAGCTAAAAATCCCTCCACAAACCTACGGTAGTATCGAGCAATACCCATAAAGGATCGTATGGCTAAGACATTAGTAGGTACAGGCCAATCCATTATTGCTTCTATTCTCTTTGGGTCTAATGCTAAGCCATCCTTTGAGATCACATGACCTAAATATTGAATTTTATCCTTGTAAAATTCGCATTTGTTGATTTTTTCATATAACTTATGTTCTCTAATGGTTTGTAGGAATATTCTGAGATGTTCTCTATGTTCTCCTTAATTTTTTTGAAAACACAAAAATGACGTCAATAACACTAGTACAAACATATGTAGATACTTTTGCAGTCCATTATTCATTAAACATATGAATATAGCAGGTGCATTAGTAAGTTCAAACAGTAGGACTACAAATTCATAGTGTCCATATCCAGTACTGAATAGTGTTTTTTTTATGTCTTCATCCTTAATTCTGAGTTGGTGATATCCTGTTCCTAAATAAATATCTGAGAAGATAGTGGCTCCTCTTGCTTGATAAAATAAATCATCTATCCTTGGCAGACACTATCTATTCTTTATATTCAATTTATTTAGGTGTCTATAATCTATGCACATTCTCAATGTGCCATCCTTCTTTTTAATAAATAGTATCGGTGCTCCCCAAGCAGACACACTTGGTCTGATGTACCCTCTATCTAACAATTCTTGCAATTGTAATTTCATCTTTAATAGTTGAGGAGTACTCATTATATAGGGTGTTCTATAGACAAGTGTACCTCCTGGTACTAGTTAAATTAAGAAATCAATTTGTCTTTTCGGGGGTAAATGGGGAATTTCCTCTGGAAATACATCTTTGAACTCTCAGATTAGTGATAAATTTTCTACATCCTCTTTTTCAGTTCGCCATCCCAATTCTTCCACTTGTACAGTAAACATTTGAAAACTCCTTCTTGTTGTCCTTTTTAGCTATAGTGGAGAAATTTGTTTGATTGATATTGGTCTTGGTTTTCCTTTCACTATCACAGCTCTTCCCTCACCATCTATACAATGAGTTGTTTATCGAAGCAATTAACTATTGTGTTCTTCTTCTCTAACCAGTCAATTCCTAATAATAAGTCATATGATCCTAGAGGAAAAATATTTAGATGTATTTTAGTTTCTATTAGTATGAATCCTTTGTCGAAGTGTACGAAAAAGGACCACTTTAGCTACGCATAACTAATAGCCCTAACAACAAAAGTGGCTGCCAATATCTTCAGATCTGCTATTAGTTGAACAAGAAAAGAGCTGCAAGAACCAGATCTATGCATGAAAAGACATTAAGCAGTAAAAACAAGGGTTTGCTCCATATACCAATAGACAAGACAAGAACAATTTTTGAAAGAATTTTTGTATTAATTGGGCACCTGGGAGGAAAACAAGAAGGCGTATCCAATTCTCCTCAGTGGGATGGGTTCTTGGAAGTCCTCGGCACTTCAGATCTAAGATTTCTCTCTCTTGTTGGTGTAGAAAACCCAATGCAAAGAATAGAGCTCAATGGGAGCTCACACAGCAAATGATGGAAAAATGTGACCAAGTGTATAGATCCAGAGTGATCTAATAGGCAACAAAAGGTGAATAATGGTAGGAAAAACCCTCCTATTTATAACAAAATACTGGGTCATTCTAGATCCTGGTGCATGATTAAATAATGTTAACCAAATCTAGATCCACCTTTTATGGAATATTTTATTATATTTGTTGGAGGGAAAAGGTATTTGACTTGGGTCAAATCCCTTGATTTGTCAAAAATAAATAAATAAATGATTTATTTATCTTTTTAAGAAAGCGGTTAGAAGATAATCAAATAAATAATGATTTATTTAATTATTTGTGGGTGATTTGGTCATATTTAACAAGGAATATTATCTAAATAAGGTTTAAATAATTATTCCTAGAAAATAATAAGATAAACAAAGATTTATCTAATTAATTTCTTTGTTTTTGGGTTAAACATGACTGGGAATAATAATTAAATTATGGTTTAATTAATTATTCCATGAGGAAAATAAAACAAATATATGTTTGTTTAATATTTCCTTTTGGGGTTTCCTATTTAGACCATAAACAACCTAATAAATGTGGTTTATTAAGTTATTTAACATAGTGAAGGCAATTTTACTTAGGGTAAAATTGGTCTTACATGGTGTACTTGGGTCCATCTAATAATAATAGGTTAGATGACCAAAAAATGGTGTAACAGATTGCCCCCCAGCGTGCGAGTGTCAGGAGCAAATCGTATGACCGAAGTACGTTGTAAGAACTCAATCACTAGACAACAAAAGGGAAGTCGGAGAGAGAAATGCAAGGTAGATAGTGTGCTGAAGAACTAGACCCTGAGGAGACGAGACTCGTAGGTGCAACAAGTCTCTTTTTATGAGAGGGTACCTGTGTTGAAGGCGGCGGGGGAGGCATACCTATGCCCGCCGAGACAAAGTACAAAAGAATAGTGTGTCCAGTAAACAAGGGACCGAACCATAAAGTACAGCCGGCATAATCATGAGCCGGATAAAAATACAATGAGGAATCCCATATACATGATGTGCCTGGGATAACAGCCAGGACTTGTAAAATAATATCTAAGTACATGAGATACAAATACAACCCAAATGCTCCCTGGAAATGGGGAAGGGCTCACAAAATCTGATTGATACATGCAAATCAAAGAGGCACTGCAAGTGGCGAAGGCCAACATCATCAAATATCTGGAGCTACATCGAAGGCTGCAAAGAGGAGGTCATCCGGGCATGTGGGGGGCTACCTGCAGGGCCACCCCCTCATGAGGGTTGAGACATCTCACACACACCCGGGAATCATCAAGAGCTGCTGCTGTATCACTGAACCATCAAGTATATGGATCTCGGTCATGCTGAAAGGAGCTGGCGTGGAGAAACAACCAAGTCAAAGGGAAATGAGAGATCCCTTTGCCTGATCCGAGGCACCGAACAAGAGTGGAAGCTGGAACCAAGGTACACCGCCCTCTAGACCTGGCTTCTGGAATGAATGAGCTGATGTCGACAGAAGAAGGTCCGCCATAGGTGAGGCGATGAGAGATCCTCAACTAAGGCACGAGAGAAAATAGTAGAGCGACGGATAGACTGACACTAATGGTGATAGTGAAGTGGAAAGGACTGAGTAGCGAATGGACGACTTCCCTTGTTAGAGCATAAAGGGCATGAATGACATGGCAGCGACTGACACAATATCATAAGGGATAGGGGACAGTGGGACTGAAGGTCATAAAGTGTGACACAAGAGAGAGACCAAGCAATGAAGGATGGAGGGCTATAGCGGGGTACAAAGGGACTCAGGATAGACTCCATGAATGCGATGATGACTCAACTTGGATGCTCTAAACAAGGGCGACTCGATGGTGCTGCCACATAGTAAAGGCCCAATGGGGGACCATAAAAACATGAGTACAAGATGGTAACTCATGACGAAAATCGACATGAACAAACACAAGTAAGGAGGAAAAATGGTGCCCTAAGTACAAGTGTCGTAAGTGAGGAAATTCGATTTTAAGGAGGGGTGAAGTGACCCTTCTTGGACAAAATATGTCCTGGTGAAGTATCAAATCACAAAAAACTAACAGATACCCATTTGAGGGCTCAGTGAGAGCTTTCCAACGGTGCAGACAGTTTTTCAAACAGGGCTACGCTATGATCGCAGTAGTCGAAAGAAGAAACAGGGGTTCTCTTTTAATAAGGCAGTTTTCCCTCCAAATTCACTCATTTGCTATTGTTGCTGTGGTGAATGTAGAGAGGAGAGAAGGCCCTAAATCTTGTTGCGAGTGTAGCGGACAAACGGACCGTTGGAATCGAGATCCGTCAGTTGCAGGTAAGAGGCCTAACCTTACTCTTTCATTTTGATGGATTGAAAGTTCAGTTTAGGGCCCAAAATCTCAGAAATAGACCCTCCTTCATCTCTACGGCTGGGTCACACTTTTTGGGCCAAAAAGTATGACCTGGGACGTAGGTTTCAGGGCAAAAACTACGACCTGGTCCAGAATTGGGCAGAAAACTGCGACCTGGGAGATGAGGGGGTTGTGGTGTTGTTTTATGGCTGAGAGTTGGGTTTTTGTGTTTGGTTATGGTATTCCTGATCTGTATGCTGACAAAGATGATGTTTTTATGCAGGTATGGAAGATTTATGGGATAACTGGAGAGAGAGAGACCTGGGTGCATTACGGGCAGAGATCCAGGCGGATCAGGGTGTCTGTCGTGTGTTGGCCAGGTTTGGGGTTCTAAAGTTTTTGGAGAACCCTTTGATGAGGGCAGGAGAGCCTTTGTTGGCCCGGATTATCAGTTACTGGGATCCAGAGCATGAGGTCTTTGTAGTGCAGGGGGACAGGATCGAACTGACAGTCCAGGATGTGTATTTCCTGACAGGCCTCCCACCACTGGGGATGGTGGGAAACACTCAGCCAGTATTACCGCGGGGGCGGCATATCATGGAGTTTGTGGAATGACATTGTCGACTGGGTCTCCAAGTCAAGGGGACTCGGATACCGATCGGGGATCTAGAGAGGCTAGAGACCCGTGTAGTGGCCGCAGTTGTGCTGCGTATCCTCGGCAACCAGGCGTTCCATCACATCACCGGGGGGCAGATGATGCTTGTAGAGAGTGTGTTGAGTGGGACCTACTATGGGTGGGCCCAAATGATGTTGGTGTCGTTAAAACGACAGTTGTCGCTCTGCAAGCGGCAAGTGAACCACGATTTCTCGTATGGGACTTTATTGTGCGCCTTCTTCTTTGAGAAGATCCCAACCTTGTGGCCTCATATACAGCTTCCCGATGGGGGCCCGAGAGAGCCCAGGATGCGCTGGTGGGGGCGGCTACTGTACAGAGGAGGAGGAGGGGCGGTCGGGCGAGTGTTTCGACCTGAGTTCTTTTCCCATTGGGATCATATGTCGTTATACATAGACGACTATCCCTATAGTGGGATGAGTTATTGTGGAGATCCGAACCTGCCACTTCTGCCTGGTCGAGTATGGGGGCCCGATGGTAAGTGACAGATAGCTATTCTTGTATGGGCATGTTAAATTTTTTGAATAGTAGATAGGGTACAATTCATGTACTTTTGGTATGCAGATATAGCTCCGGTAAAACCGGCTAGATATATGGGACGACCGGCAGCATCTGGAGCTGCAGGTCCGAGTGGGTCGAGAGTAGCGCATAATGAGGATGCAGCCGCCCTTCTGGAGGACATCCATTGTAGATGCGAAAGGTTGCTGACTGGAGTATAAGAGCGCGGGTGGTAGGACTTAGATGACCAGTACATAGAGCCATGTATTGGTCTACCCTCGGAATGGCGAGGTGTCATGTGGTGCATGGCGATGGCCGTTCAGGGGATGCGTGATCTACAGGCTGCAGGGGCAGAGCCATTAGCTCGGGATCTGCCAGATAGTGATTAGGTGGGGGCATGTGGTGCCCCCTAGTGTGTATGTAGGGGCAGGTGGTGCCCCCAGTTTTGAGTTTTTTGTAACATGCTATGGGCATGTCATATGTATCAGAGTAGATGGACTCTAAACACATGTTTCTGCGACACATATTATGGATATGCATCATTTTTAATGATTATGAGTGTTATTGTCTTGTATTAAATGCGTGTGATAAATGCCAATCTAGAACATGGTTTGCAATACTATCTACATAGTGATTCTTTTCTCGAGGTACATGGTTGAAAGTGATGGTTTAAAATGCACGTATCAAGAGTTTCACTCGTAAATAGCGTCTAAACAGCACAGGGTTATGCACACGATAAACACCATTTAATTGCATGACAAGAAGTAGGGAATCCAAACGAACGTGCAGATGGAGGATGTGATGGAAGAGGGCATCGGCTAAGAGACCACGCACTGCATCATATTTGGCCTGATTGTTGGTGGAAGAACCAATGCAGACCTCGTTGGAAAGAACAAGGGCATGCAAGGGGGTGAAAACGGCCCAACCTGCCGAGGCTAGATTCCGGGAGTAACGACTTGCACCATCGGTGTAACCGATAAAGGGTGTGGACGGGGGGTCCTGCGGAATGGTGTTACAAGAAAACAAATGAGGGGAGGAGAGGCAATGACGGCAGCATGAGTGTATAGAAGACATCGAGCGGCAACTACGGGAGGGAGTGCAAGGAGCACGATGACTATGACTCATATACAAACTAGAGGGTGGTATATGAGGGCTATCGGAAGTATGGTGAGGACTCGGGCTACGGAGGTCAACAGAGATACAAGTGGAGTGATCTCGTGTATGGGTAGAAAAGGGGTGGTCAGGTGACACAATAGGGGAGGATGTAGGGGGACTAGTCTCCAAGTGTCTCGCAGAGGAGCATAGGTAAAGAATGGTTGTAGTAGACTCCGTCATCTGAACATCAGGGGGGGAATCTCGATGGGAGCGGGGGGATCCTCAGGCTGACCTGAAGCATACTACGCGAGGATGGAAGAGGCGGATTGATTTTTTTCAACCTCATACTCTCGGACTACCTCTAAAGAGGCGCGGTAATGCGTCAGGTGAGGAAAATGGTGGGAGTAATGGCCATGAACGCCGCACAAAGCATAGGGTTTCTTGGTGGAGAGAGTCTTGGGGTTCTTGGTTACAGACGAAGAAGGAATGGAGGCTTCAGGGACCATATACTTGGGGAATGTGACTTTAACCATGGGCTAAATACGGGGCAACTCGGGACAAGCATGGGTGGCATGACCGGTGACATAACACAAGGCACAAGGCTTTGCGGGCGGAGGAGGGGCCGGGTCAGTCATGGTGGTCTTGTCTTTGGGTGCCCCCTTGCAGGCTTTTCCTT
The DNA here is from genome assembly GCA_034641835.2 of Pinus albicaulis. NCBI lineage: Eukaryota > Viridiplantae > Streptophyta > Pinopsida > Pinales > Pinaceae > Pinus > Pinus albicaulis. The sequence continues at coordinate 879,670,945 of CM076572.1, forward strand.
TCTTCCCGGGAGCCGTCACGACAGGAGAAGGGTCCTGTGGAGGTGTTGGGGGCACAGTGGCAACAGAGTAAGCGAGGGGGGTTTGGGGTGACCAGGAGGGGTGGCGGCTGGGGGATCAAGGTACCAGACCGGTATGCCCAAGATCAAGTTAGGGAGAGAGAGGGTGGCCATGACGGGGACGAGGTATATGGGAGGGGGCCGGGGAAAGGGATGCCGCCGGCGGGGGTAATGACCGAGGAGGGACGGCTCCGGGAATGGTTGGGGCTAGGGGGGAAAGGGGGAACCAATCCGGGAGGATAAGGGGTTCGGGGAAACCGGTGTGAGGGAGGGCCGGAGAAGGAGGAGTCGGGGTGGTGAGATGAATTGCTAGGAGCGGGTTGCGAAGGGCGAGGGGGAGGTTGCTGACTAGCCGAGGCAGGCCGCTTACGGGCAGCCTGAGATGATTGCATCATGCAAACATTCGATAAGCTGGGATCAGTGATGGGAGGAGGAGGGAGATTAGGAAAAGTTCCAAGTAGGGAGGAATCTTTGTAAACACCGGGGGAGACACTGGTCAAGGAATCAATGATTTTCTTGTTGGCTACAGAAGAGATAGTCTAGCGGGGCGTCTATGACTTCGACGTCAACGCAAACAGTCTTACCGGTGAGGGTGATAGGACAATTACGAAACAGGCCAATGGGCTGGGAGGCATGGCCGTCCCACGCTCGAAGGGTGATCGTGGAAGGGGCCAGCTCAGGGGATCCGAGTTGCTTCCAAACCGAAGCGGACATCACGCAGGTGGATGCCCCCTCATCAATTATACACCGGGACACGTTGGTGTTTTGGATTTTGACGGGGATTTGGAAGGCGACGGAAGGAGGAAGAGGAGGATGGTTCGATTGAGTGGCGTTGAAAACAATCATTTGGTCATCAGCAGGATCTACAGCACCCACGGCAGATAGTAGAGCCTTCTTTTGGGAAGGGCACGACTGGAGGAGTTCCAGTGTGGAAATGGCAGCAAGAGATTGCGCCAAATCATCTACTATGCTATATGAATGGGCAGCTCGACCGGAAGCATCGTTTCGACGTAATGGTCCCTTAGGAATCTTGGTATGAACCTCAACTTTGGGTTGAGGGATATGTAAGGGGCCATTGGATGTCGAAAGAGGCTCTATAGAACCTGAAGAAGGAGGCTCGGGGACAGACGGAGCGGGAGGCTTGGGGTACTGGCGAGACCGAGTTTGAAGGTGAAGATCAATGGATGGGGAAGGATAAGAGCTCATCATGAGGATCTGGTAATCGGAGGAACCAGAAATGGAAGGTGGAGTGGAGACCCGCCCGTCAGGTGGTTGGGTAGCCACGAATCCTTGCTGAGGGAAAGGATCAGTAAAAACAGCTGGTTGGGTAGTGGCCACATTAGGAGGAGCATGAGGGGAGGTGTGTTGTCCGCGCAATGTGGCTTGAGACTCCCACATCTGCCGCATCTGTGGTAAGATGGGACAATCGTGGGTATAATGACCGTAAACACCGCAACACGAACAAGGTTTATTGGTGCGAAGAGGCCTGTCCGGCTTGGGCTGAGTGCCCTGTTGCTGGTTAGCAATGTTAGGGTCAAAACCCTGAGGATTGGGTCCACGAGTACCAGGGGCAGATTGATTTGGATTTCCTCTCCGCCTTCTTTGAGAAGAAGGGGGATTAGTCGCGCCCTCCTATGCAAATACTTGCCCTGGAGGGGGCTGTAGGTGCTGGTGCTGGGTTTGAGGAGGCAAGGGAGGAGGAAGCACATATGCTGGAGGAGATGGTGCACCAGGCTGCGGATAAGGGTAATGGGTAGGTTGGGAAACATTGAGGTACGGAAGAGGTTGGGCAAAAGGAGGAGGCATGCCGTATCCTGGATACATGCTACTGGGAGGGGGAAGAGTGCTAGAGGTGTTGGCCCCTCCGTGAGGGAGACCATAGCCCATAGGAGGTTGAGCATATGGATGGGAAAGGGCTCCAACGATACCGTCGGTGGAATGAGATGCCCCCGGGGCGTTAGCGCCGCCGGTCCTGGAGAGGTCAGGAAGAACGGTATAAACAGAACCAGACTGAGCATAGATCAGGTCATATTTCAAGGTTATTTAGAGGGCGGGTTCTTCGGTTTGAGGAAAATGGGAGGCGACATCTTTGCCAATGGGGGCTAAGAGAGAGAGAAGGAACCAGTCCATGTAGATCCGATATTCGAAGGGGGGAGCTTGACATAAGCTTCGTCTTCGTCGCCATTCCTGAACATGGGTGGAAAGGCGGGTCGAAGATGTTTTCTTAAAGGACATCAAGAGCTCTGTACCGATATCGTATTGGAGAGGGAGCTAGAAGTAAGATAAAAAGGCTTGGGCAATGGTCGCAAAGGTGGTATGGGAAGAGGTGGATTGGTCGACATACCATTTAAAAGCTTCGCCAGTAAGCGTGCATTGGAACAAACAAAGACGGATGGAGCCATCGGTAATGGAATTGGAGGAACACCACATGTGGAAAGATCAGACAAGGCCTTCAAGGCTTAGGGATGTCGGAGGGGAGCTTGGTTGGCATAGCAGGCCAACCAACATCGTGGCAAATAGGGTCATTGATCAACTGATTGAAATCGGAGAGGCTGAGGCCTGCAATGTACGGCAACAAGGGTATGGTCGAGGTAGTTCCTGTGGCGGTTCCGCTAGTAGTGGTTCTGGCATTAGGGCTTGGAGCACCGTTAACGTTAGGCACTGGACCAGACATAGTGAAGGTGACAGTGGGAGAATCAGGAGGAGAAGGAGAACCCAATGAATCAGGAGAGAAGTCGGAGTGCGGACTCGGAGGAGGACTGGCTCGACGACGGCGGGACAGAGCAGGTTGATCGACCGGAAACTGAGGGTGAAGGCCAAGAAGTCTCTGGGAAAGGTGCCTTGGGGGCGCAATGATGACAGGAAGAAGGAAACCGACAAGGGCAGAAAGGGACAGGATCAAGTGAGGTCAAGGGCAGAAAAGGTGCAGTGACAATTTATTTTAGAGTCTTTTCCATGCGGTGTTAACCAGACGCTTCTTCACTTAGGGTCAGTGTGTGGCGTGCATTAATTTTAATTTTTAAACCCTTTCCGTTTTGAGAGCAAGAAAGAAGTGTGTTGCGTAACTGAAAATAAATCTGCATAGAACAGTATATAATGCTGAAATAACAGAAAATTAACAGCTACTTGTGCATCTATCTAACCCAAGAAGGTGGGTCTCTCAAAACTAATCTAAAAAAAAGGGAAAAATCTAGGCAAAACACATGGAAAATAGGCCAATAGATCTAAGGTCAAAAGGGACAGGGATCTATAGGATAAAAGCTGCTGAAAAGAGGTGCAAATCACAGCCAAGAGACAGAGGCAAGGTGGCTGGAAAAAGGGAGGAAATCAGCAAGAACCGGAAAGGAGAGGGAGGAGGTCCTAAAGAGAGGTCCAAACAAAACGACAAAAGGTGATTTGAAAGGAAGAGAGGCTGATTTAAAGGGATCTGAGGAGGAGGTTTCAGATCTGAAAAAGGGAAGGCTGAAACTCTGAAAAACAGACGGCTGAAACAGCTAAAACTCTTCCACAAAAAGTGGAGGGTACTAAAGCCCTAGGGGGCTAGGTTCCCACTTAGATGAGTAAAACCAGATCAGAACTAGGTCAAAGAGGGCTGAGACAGAGGCTGGAAAACCCTGACAGAAGCTGTAGCAAAACCCACAAAAATTGCAGGAAAACCACTGAAAAATTGGCAGGTCGCAGGTTCTGACCTATTTTCAGTGCAGGTCGCAGAAAAGAGGCTGAAAAGTGCGACCTGGAGGTCTAGGTTGCACTTATTGGGCTGAAAAGTACGACCTCCCGTTCCGGTTGTCTCGGCGGGAGATTTTCGGAAAAGTTGCCATCTCAGTTGCGGTTGGTGTCGCTTACCTGCGCAATAGGGCCAGAAACACACGGAAGTTAAAATTTTTAATGTTTTAGGGTTTTAGGTGAGAAAAACAACATAAAAATAGGAAAAATAAACAGCTAAAAAGAAACCCTAGGGTCTGAAGTAGCTGGATATGTAGGAATATGAAAAACGACAGCGGTCGTAATTTAAAACCCGTGTGGAGTCGCCATTTGTTAGTATGAATCCTTTGTCGAAGTGTACGAAAAAGGACCACTTTAGCTACGCATAACTAATAGCCCTAACAACAAAATTGGATGCCAATATCTTCAGATCTGCTGTTAGTTGAACAAGAAAGGAGCTACAAAAACCAGATCTATGCATGGAAAGACATTAAGCAGTAAAAACAAGGGTTTGCTCCATATACCAATAGACAAGACAAGAACAATTTTTGAAAGAATTTTTGTATTAATTGGGCACCCGGGAGGAAAACAAGAAGGCATATCCAATTCTCCTCAGTGGGATGGGTTCTTGGAAGTCCTCAGCACTTTAGATCTAAGATTTCTCTCTCTTGTTGGTGTAGAAAACCCAATGCAAAGAATAGAGCTCAATGGGAGCTCACACAGCAAATGATGGAAAAATGGGACCAAGTGTATAGATCCAGAGTGATCTAATAGGCAACAAAAGGTGAAGAATGGTAGGGAAAAACCCTCCTATTTATAACAAAATATTGGGTCATTCTAGATCTTGGTGCATGATTAAAATAATGTTAACCAAATCTAGATCCACCTTTTATGGAATATTTTATTATATTTGTTGGAGGGAAAAAGTATTTGACTTGGGTCAAATCCCTTTATTTGTTAATAAAAAACAAATAAATGATTTATTTATCTTTTTAAGGAAGCGGTTAGAAGATAATCAAATAAATAATGATTTATTTAATTATTTGTGGGTGATTTGGTCATATTTAACAAGGAATATTATCTAAATAAGATTTAAATAATTATTCCTAGAAAAAAATAAGATAAATAAAGGTTTATCTAATTAATTTCTTTGTTTTTGGGTTAAACATGATTGGGAATAATAATTAAATTATGGTTTAATTAATTATTCCATGAGAAAAATCAAACAAATATAGGTTTGTTTAATATTTCCTTTTGGGGTTTCCTGTTTAGACCATAAACAACCTAATAAATGTGGTTTATTAAGTTATTTAACATAGTGAAGGCAATTTTACTTAGGGTAAAATTGGTCTTACATGGTGTACTTGGGTCCATCTAATGATAATAGGTTAGATGACCAAAAAATGGTGTAACAGTTTCATAGCCATTTCAATATATAGCAGTTTTCGGAATTTTATGGGACACTTACCTTTTTGTTTAGGAAGCTAACTGCACTAACCATGCTTGCTGAAATTTTTTTTATTTTTAACTTGCAGTTTTCCATCATATGTGGATTGACAGAACTTAAATTTTCTTCCGGATCAATCAAAACAGAAACATATTATTCAGGAATCATACCTTTGATTTCTATCATGATTTATTGGTGTTCAACATGGCGATCTTTGAGTGTAGAACTGATGCTAGGAATTTTTTGAGAAATGTCGTTTACAGTATTTGACTCTCATAACACCTGAATTGTTAGGTCCCTATATTACTAGTTTAGTCACTTATTGTTGTTAGTGTATCCCCATTATTGTTATTATTGTACCTATGTAACCCCAATATTGTTATTATTGTGCCTTTACATTATTATTTTTAGGTTGACTAAGATTATATTGTGACCCTATGGACTCCTATATATAGAAAGAGGTTTCCCACTCAAAGTGGTTTATTTATAAGGCATTTATCTCTCTTTTATTCCATTTTTGGAGCCGGTTTCATAACATTTGGTATCATAGCTTTGGATTCTAGGGTTTCGCTACTCCAAATAGGTCATCGTGGAATTTTCGCTATAAATTTTTTTCTATGAAGGTTAAAAAGCTGAAATTATTAGCACAAGAAGCTGAAATCCCAAGGAACATTGTGTAAAAATTTCATATCTTGGTTGGCAATATTTTCAGAGATATGATCCGTGGAAGTTAGGGTTTTTGCAGGCTCCTGAATTTCATCTAAACGAAGTGACCATGGTAAAATCATCATAACTTTGTCTCTTGGCATTAGACTTGAATTATGTAAAAAGTGGCCATAATCACACAAACTGTAGTTTTATGTTTATCTATTTCAGAGCTAAAGGACAAAACAATGACATGCATCACGTCATACAATTTCTCTCTACTGAACCAATCCATAATTAGGTCATTGTAGGAGATTGGGCATAACTTTGCCTTGAAGAATCCAAATCAGGTCATACCTGTGGCATTGGAAAGAATATTCAGGGGGCTACTACAAGAAATAGTTTCATATATTGAAGATCCGAAATCACAGAGATAATTTTGTTTCAATATAGAGCTCCTCAATAGAAAGAAAAAGGTATGTATTTGTTTTCAAATTGCATAAGTCTTTTTTGAAAATTTAGTTTTGAAATTCAGTTTGAATTGATTCCAAGAGAATATTGAAGCATAGATATCAGTATTGGGTTCTAAAATTCCCCCTAAAAATAATTCAACACCCATTAAACCCTCACAATACTCTACTATGACTCATGGAGATGAAGAAGTGAACCAAATTTCGCTCTCGCAAAGAGCAACAAAAAATGAAACGGACATTTTGAAAAAATGTGTGGAAGCTAATATGGATGGTTTGAGGAAGGGCATGGAAGCTAATATTCATGGTTTGAAGAAAGGCGTGGAAGCTAATATGGATGGTTTGAAGAATGGCATGGAAAACATGGAATAAAATATGGAAAACATGAAGAATGATATAAAAACAAACATGGAAGGCTTGACAAAGTTGATACAACAAACGATTCCTAATGGCAAAAATATAGTAGAGGAAACTCATTATGAGACCAAAATAAATGTTAATCATGATTTCATAAACTGTAATTTTGGATGGAAGACCCACCATATTCCAGATATCGATATGAGGAAGTTTGATGGCAAGGATCCAATAACATAGATACTACATATCAATCAATATTTTGATCTCAATAATGTGAAAAACACACAAAAGGTACGCATTGAAAATTTGTATTTAGAACAAAATACATTTGTATGATATTGATGGCTTTGCTCCCGTAAAAAAATTATCACTTGGTCAATTTTTACGGAGTAAATGATAGCACATTATGAGGATACAAAGAGCAACACATTTTTTAGCCAATGGATAAATATAAAAAAAAAGGGTTCAGTGGTGGAGCACATTGAATACTTCAAAAAATTGGATACAAGGGTAACTGATATTCCAAAGGAACACACGATTGATGCCTTCGTAGGCACTTTAAAGGATAACATCGAACATGAGGTTCGCGTTTGGGAACCTAATTCATTGGAGAAGGCATTCAGGTTGGCAAGAAAAATTGAATGTATAATTATGGCGACAAGGAAGCCTACCACTCACATCTATAAAGATGGAAGTGTTGCTACTCCTAGAATTCCACAACCTGCAAGGTTGACACCACAATAATTGGAAGAAAAAAGAGAAAAAGGGCTTTTCCACAGTTGTGATAGAAAATACACTAAAGGTCATAAGTGTGTTGAGAAGAAATTATTTTACATAAATTGTGAAGAGGAGGATGAAAATGAACAAGAAATTTCAAGAGAAGATGATATACACCAGGAAACAACCCTAGAATAAGAATAAATTAGTTCGACCATATCATGTAATGCATTGGAAGGAATTACCACTCTTCAAACTCTCAAGATAGAAGGACATATCGAGAAGAAGAACTTAATAGTGTTGATTGATTCAGGTAGTACACATAATTTTATTCATTATAGGGTATCCAAGGAATTGAATTGTTTCCTATACCCAGCGCCAGAATGTCGAGTGATGGTTGCAAATGGAGGAACTATAAATTTCTCTCGAAAATGTGATAGTATCAAGCTAGCCATGGGGTGATATGTATTGAATAGTCCTATTATTTCCATTCCAATGGGAGGTGTTGATGTTGTACTAGGAGTACAATCGTTACAATCTTTAGGGACGTTAGCTTTTAATTTTCAAGAAAAAAAATTTAATTTTTTTTTTTCAGAAGGAAAGGAAGTCAAATTACCAGGTATTGTAGGGAATCCGAGAAAGATAATAAGCTCTAATGTCATGAAAAAGATTCTGAAGAAAGAACAATGAGGCATAATTGCACAATTATGCTCACTAGAAGTTCCAACATCAAAATCATCTATTTCTCCAGATCTCCAAAATGTCTTGGACAATCATTCCAAGGTGTTTGAAACTCCCAAAGGACTCCCACCCATTCATGATCATGATCATGTTATTCATTTTATTCCAGGAAGTTTTTCCTCCAAACATCAGGCCTTATAGATATCCTTATGTCCAAAAGAAAGAAATTGAATGTATGATTGCAGAAATATTAGAGGCTGGTATAATTCATACTATTCAAAGTTCCTTTTTTTCTCTAGTAGTATTGATACACAAGAAGGATGGATCATGGTACATGTTTCCAAATTATAGGGAGCTCAATAAGATCACTATTAAAGATAAATCTCCCATTCCTCTGATTGATGAATTATTTGATGAATTACATGGAGATATTTATTTTACCAAGTTGGATCTTCGTTCAGGATATCATAAAATTAGAATGAAGACTGAAGATATTCTGAAAACAAAATTTCGAACTCATGAGGGTCATTATGATTTTTTGGTCATGCCTTTTGGCCTACCAATGCACCTTCTAAATTTCAAGAGTTGATGAATTCCATTTTCAAACCCTTAGAAAATTTGTGCTACTATTTTTTGGTGATATACTAATCTACAACAGGTCTTGGAAGGATCATGTCCAACATGTTGACAAGGTTCTCAAACTATTGGAGGAGAAACAATTATATGAAAAAACATCCAAATGTTTCTTTGGAGTACAAGAGGTGGAATATTTGGGTCATATTGTATCTCATGAGGGTGTTAAGGTAGACCGTAACAAAATTAAAGCCATTAAGGAATGAAAAATCCCCACAACCATAAAGAAGTTGCGAGGATTTCTCTGGTTAATAGGGTATTATCACAAGTTTGTTAAGAATTATGGGAGAATAGAAGCACCTCTAACAACATTATCGAAGAAATATGCATTTTCATGGACTCCTGAAGAAACTAAGGACTTTGAATATCTCAAAGAGTAAATGTGCCTAGCACCGGTCTTATCTACGCTAGACTTCACAAAAACCTTTATTGCAGAATGTGATGCCTCAAGAAATGGAATTGGTGCTATTTTAATGCAAGAAGGAAGACCCATTTCTTTTGAAAGTCTCCCAATCAAAGGAAAGTATTTACAGAAAGATATTTATGAGAAGGAAATGTTAGCAATAATACATGCACTGAAAAAATGGTGATCTTACCTAATGGTAAGACACTTCAAGGTAAAAAATGATCATGATAGTCTTAAACACTTTTTGGAACAAAGACTATATTCAGAAGAGGAAAAAAATGGTTCACAAAAATGTTGGGTTATTACTTTGAAAACATCTACAAAAAAGGGAAGCTAAATGTTGTTGTAGATGCACTCTGAAGAAATAATGAGGAGGTGGAAGCATTGCTTTGTCCCATTTCTATTATCCAACGAGATTGGATAATCGAAGAAAGGGATGAATTGAAGAAGGATGAAAAAGTGTGGAAACTCATTCAAAAGTTCCTGCAAGATCAGATTACATCTCATACATTTAGTTGGAAAAAATATTCCTTATGGTACAAATATTTCTTATATATTTTTAAGAATTCCCAACTAAAACAAAATATTCTTTTGGAATTACACACTTCTCCTTTATGAGGACACTTACGATTTTTTTAAAATTACCACAAGGTGAAAAAAGAAATTTTTTGGGATGGCCTTAAATATGATACTCAAATGTTTAGAGCAAAATCTTTGGTTTTCCAGTGAAATAAAATTGACACAATTAAGATGCTAGGTCTTCTAGAGCCTTTATCCATTCCAATTCAACATTTGGAGGAGATTTCAACAGATTTTTATCATAGGTTTACCTAAGTCTGACGGAAAGAGTGTCATCATGATGGTAGTTGATACACTTACCAAGTATGCACACTTTTGTGCATTATCTCATCCATTTGAAGAAAGTATAGTTTCTACTGCATTTATGGAAAAAATTCGAAAGCTACATGGAAACCCAAATATTATTGTAAGTGAGAGAGATCTGATTTTTACTGGAAATTTTTGGATGGAATTATTTTCTTGTTTGGGTACTCAACTAGCTCATAGCTTATCTTATCATCCTCAATCTGATGATCAAACTGAGATAGTGAATAGATGTTTGGAAGGATTTCTTCATTGTTTTGTATCTGATAAAAAAACACAATGGTTCAAATGTTTACCTCTCGCTAAATGGTGGTATAACACTTGCTTCCATACTATAGCAAAAATGACCCCATTTATGGCACTTTATGGATATCATCCACCATCCATCACATCATCTTTAAGAGAAAATGCTAAGGTTCAAGCAGTCGAAGATTAGATCAAGCATCAAAAAGAAGCTCTCCAACTCTTAAAGGATAACCTAAATTTGGCACAAAATCGAATGAAACAACATGTTGATCAACTTCGCGAGGAGAGAATTTATGATGTAGGAGACTGGGTATTTTAACAGCAAGAATCATACAAAAAAATGTCCCTCAATCCAACTAAGAAGGATAATAAATTATCACCAAAGTACTATGGTCCTTACAAGGTGTTGCAAAAGATTGGTACTTTGGCATACAAATTGGAGCTTCCTTCTTCTTTTTGAGTGCATCTAGTTTTCGATGTTTCATGCTTAAAGAAGGTTATAGGTGAAAATTTTCTAGTTCAAACAATATTTCCATAACTTGATGAGGAAGGAAAAATCATATTGGAACCTGAAGCAATCACAAAAACAAGAACTCGATAGCTACGAAATCGACCAATTTCAGAGTATCTCATCAAGTGGAAGAACTTACCCACTTAATATTCTACATGGGAGGACGAGAATTTTATACAGAAGCACCTAGAGTTAGTCAATCATTGATGACAACACATTTTTTCGAGGAGAGGGGCATGTTAGATCCCTATATTACTAGTGTAGTCCCTTATTGTTGTTAGTGTATCCCCCTTATTGTTGTTTTTGTACCCCTGTAACCCGAATATTGTTATTATTGTGCCTTTATATTATTATTGTTAGGTCATCTAGGATTATATTGTGACCCCATGGACTCCTATATATAGAATGAGATTTTGTCATCTATATCATCTGAGAATTGTTCATTTATGTAATGTAAACGAGGTTGACCCCTCAAAGTGGATTATTTCTAAGGCATTTATTTCTCTTTTCGTCCATTTTTTGAGCTGGTTTCATAACATGAATATTCTGAATTGTTCTATGACGACAGTGACATAGCAGGTGAGGTTCTCCACATCCCCATCACTTTAGTGGTACTTTCATTTTTACATCACTTTCCTTTTTACTATTTGAATCCATCTGTTTAGACCCAGTCTCTGACTATGCAGGTTGGTTTTCTCCAGTTTTATTAAATTTATTCCTTTGATGCTTATTCCGAAAAAATTTCAAATAGGTTGGTTTTACACTTTTTACATTATAGTCACTCTTCCCCTTCTCTTTGTTTTTCCAAATTTCAGCTGATCATTTCTTCCTTTAAACAACTGATAACATAGTCTTTCTTTGCGATCAACTTCATCCATTGTCTTAGGATTGTCAAATTCAATTCTCTCTTTATAGATAGTAAGCAGGAAGTTTAAAAATAGTTTTACTTTTGCCTTTTCCTCTCTGATATAAGGAACATAGGGAAGAAATTTAGTGAATTTGGTAACAAATTCATCAATTGTGAGCTATCCAGATCTTAGCTCATGGAATTCTTTGGCTTTGTCATCATAATATCTCTCATTCAGATACCTAGAATTAAATTTGGTTTAAAAGTCTTCCCAGGTAATATTTTTTTCATCTAACACATTACCATTTTTTTTCTTCCCACGAAAGGGTAGATTTACCCTAGATTTGGTAAATTTCAAATCTGGCTTTCAAGTTACTTCCGTATTCAATTACCTGGAAGTATTTAACCATGTTCAGGAGCCAAAATTTTGCATCCTCCTCCTTTTCCCAATCAAAAGTAGGAGGTTTGATTTTTCAGAATTCTCCTTGCAATTCCTTTTTCTTTGTGGAATGTTGTTGAGATGCTTCCCCACCCTCAGATCCCTCTGAGTTGGTTTCATATTCTTTTCTCTTTTTCCCATGATCTTCACTTTCATGACTAGACCTTGAGGTTAACTCTTTGATCAACCTCTCTTCATTTTCACTGACTTGCAACAATCGTTCATTTCTTGTTCTCAACTGAAACATTTCTCATTGTATATCTCTTATCATGTCCAGCAAATGAGAATTTTGATCTAGTGGATTTCCCTCACCCCCCAGATCCACGTACATCCCTCCTCCGTCACTCATAATAAAAGTTGTCCTTTTCTGCACTTAATCATTGTACACAAAAATAAATTAGTGCATCATTTTATGAAAAAAAATAATTAATTTATAGCCGCATAATTTTAGGTTTTTTATTTTTTTTTTCTGTGTTGGGACATATAGGCCGAGTATTTTCAACATGGGCTTAGATATCATTTGTAACAACTCTAGTTATCCAATTTTTTTTCTAGTCATAGTCTTATACTACTTTTTTCGTCATTCAATTTATTTAATTCCGACACCTTACCACCTCATACAACATTTTATTCAAGCTTTTACTATCAGTCATCCACATATTTTACTACGACATAATTGTTTACAGAATTATGCTTATAATGACATTCACACCACAACATAATTTTTCCATATTTCCTCTAAAATATTACTACGTTGTCTGACCTTCATGACATTCCTACATTTCTGTCAATGTACATGAATTCCTTTATAAAATTTTATTTTACTATTATTTGTTAATTTTATACCCTTTCCATCACTATTCCTTTGATAGAATTTTGATTAATTTTATAAATTTAATAATTATTAAAATTAAAGTTACATATTAGGACATATGCCCTACATCCTAATTTCTTAAGTATTATCTAAGAGTATAACTTCAAATTAGTATAGTCATGCTCGTATGAGTTTCGTATGTCTATATTTGGAAAGTACCCGTTAAGGGTTTCGTTTCTATTGCATGATCAATGAGTTTATTTCCACCCACCATGGCATTATAACCATTATGAAATTCAAATTATACACACAACACATTATCATTAAATTTTCTTATATGAAAATACCTACCTCATGTTATCTATTTTTATTTATTATGCATTGTTTAAATGACATAGTATATACTTTTTAATGTCATAACGTCCCATATCGATATTCGGCCATACTTTGTGGCTTTGGTTGTATCTTTCATAATTAATTTGTGACAGATCTACCTGTAACGTTTCTTAGTTCAATTATATCAATAATGAATTGATTGCAATCCCCATTAACTCGGTCACATGGCCATATTAATTTTCACGACTCAATGGAACTTGGATCTCACACCACTTTGATGGTAGAGATTAGCTCCTACTTTATCCCTCCGTCATTCTCATTTTGGGTTTTATGGTAACTCGTTTCACTTGGTTTCATTTCCATTTGGAAAGTTTCATATAAGGGTTTCAACTCTGGTTCCTTACTGTAACGATTGTGGCTTCCCTCTGCCATTATTTTCCTCACGAAAATACTTATAGATCCAGCTATAATTATTCCCTTCTTTTACGATGTTAATTCATTTTTATTTATTGTGAAAGCTATTTACATAGTTCGTTTTACACTTATTAATGTTTGAGTTAGTATTTCACTTCACTCAGGGATTTACTCTATGTTTTTCTATTATTTTGGAGGAATAATGGAGTTCCCCTCTTCCTTTGCATTTGGGAATAAGAGAGGGTTTTTAACACGAAATTCTTCCGGTGCATCCACCAGGCAATATTGCTTCATTCCACTGTGGTAAGTTGTATTTCCCTTATGATAGTGACTATGTCTTCTTCTATTTTGTTATAATTTCCAATTCCCTTCTTGTATTTTCGATTTTTCATACTCTGGTAATGTTGAGCTTTATTGCTTCATATAATTTTTGGTTCGAATCGTTATAAATTTTCACTATACAATTCCTTTTAACATTTTTCCCTAAAATTCGTACTCTTCCACGAGGTTATGAATTTTTCTCATTTGATTTTTAGTTGTATTCATTTTTCTCTATATAGGTTACAAACTTTGCTTCTAATTATTTTTCTGTAACTGTCAATTCTAACTCAAATTTTTGTTTCAGTTCGATCTATATTTAGTAATGGTTTTCTGTGTGCATAGGAATTGTTGAGAAATCAACTCCAAAAATAGAAGAAAAGATATATAAACACCTTATAAATAAGCCACTTCAAGGGGGCAACCTCCAATACATTACATGAATGAAAAATTCTTGGATCATACAAATGACAAAACCTCCTTTCTATATATAGGAGTCCATGGGGCCACAATGTAACCCTAGCCAACCTAACAATAATAATTTAAGGGCACAATAATAACAATATGGTGGTTATAGGGGTACAACAATAACAATAAGGGGGGATACACTAACATAATAAGATAATACACTATTAATATAGGGACTTAACATGCCCCTCTCCTTCAAACAAGTGTTGTCCTCAACGCTTGACTATTTCTTTATGCTTCTGTATAAAATTAGCATCCTCCCATGTGGAAAATTCTACAGTAAAGTTCTTCCACTTGCTGAGATACTTTGAAATTTATTGTGCTTGTTAAGTTCTTGTTTCTGTGACTGCTTCAAAACTTCTTTTTATGTGATGTTGATCTTCTTGTTGTTTCATTAGATTCTGCACCAAATTAAGGGTATCCTTTGAGAGTTGGAGAACTTGCTGTTAACGGTCGATGTGATATTCCACTAGTTTATCATCCATATTAGCTATTATTTGATCCTTCAAACCATCTATGTAATCTTTGGTTTCTCTTTGTAAGATTGAAATTTGTTGCACTTGGTACCGTAATTTTGATATCTCATACTGCAATTCTTCGTCTTCATGCATCATAGTATAGCATTTTGAGGGCTTAATGGGTATGGAATTAGTTTTTTGGAGGAATTATAGAACCCAATACTTATAAAAATTCTAAAATATTCCCTTTCAATCACTTCAGACTATTTTTTCAAACAAACTTTATGCAATTTTAAAAGCCAAATACACACCTTTTTCTTACTTTTGCGGAGCTTGATATTGAAACTAAATTATCTCTGTGATTTAAAATCTTCAATATCGAACATTTTGCATTATAGTATTCCTCTGAAGCTTCTTTCAAATGCCACATGTCTGACTTGATTTGGATTCTTCAAGGAAAATTTATGTCCAATCTCCCACAATCACCTAATTATGGACTGGTTCAGTAGAGCGAACTTGTACGACTTTCCACATGTCACTATTTCCTCCTTTGGCTCTGAAATTTATAGATAGGAAAATATAGTCTGTGTACTTCTAGTCACTTTTTACAGAATTCGAATCCGATGCTCAGAGAGAGAGTTATGAAGATTTCCCGACAATCACCTCTTTGAGATGAAATGCAGGAGCCTGACAAAGACCTAACTTCCACAGATAATATCTCCAAAAATGTTGTGAACCAAGCTCTGAAATTTTGCGAAGATTGTTCTCAGGATTTCTGATTCTCTCCCTAAAAATTTTTGCTTCTGAACCTTCGTAGAAAAAACTTTATAGCGAAAATTCCATGATGACCTGTTTAGGTCAAATTCAGGAGCCTGCAAAAAGCCCTAACTTCCACAGGTCATATCTCCTAAAATATTGCAAACCAAGCTATGAAATTTTTTGACAATTTTCCTCCTGACTTCGGCTTCGCACGCTAAATATTTCATCTTCCGAACCTTCCTAGAAAATAATTTATAGCAAAAATTCCATGATGACCTGTTTGGAGCAGCGAAACCCTAGAATCCAAAGCTCTGATACCAAATGTTGAGAAACTAGCTCGAAAAATATAAGAAAATATATATCAATGCCTTATAAATAAGCCACTTCGAGGGGGCAACCTCCAATACATTACATGAATGAAAATTCTTGAATCATACAAATGAAAAAACCTCCTTTCTATATATAGGAGTCCATGGGGCCACATTGTAATCCTAGTGGGGCCACAATGTAACCCTAGCCGACCTAACAATAATAATGTAAGGGAACAATAATAACAATATTGGAGTTATAGGGGTACAACAATAACAATAAGGGGGGATACACTAACATAATAACGGACTACACTATTAATACAGGGACTTAACAGGAATTAATAGTTTTCATTTGAAATTTACTTTCTAGCATTCATCCTTGCTATGTCTCTTGAATAATACGGTATCGAATACGATGTATTCTAGATTATACTATGGCTTTATAATTAAAAAACGACTCACCTCTAAGATACCTTAGGGATACCTTGAATTTTTCTTCAATTTACGCAGATGTATTTGCTCATTCAACTCTCATAACAGATAATCTATGTTCCACAATTAAATTAACCATCATTTACCCTCAAAGATTCTAGTTAATTATATTTCATATCGATTAAATACACTGTCGTTTATCCAAAATGATTCTGGTTATTTGGTTTTCATTGTTCCTTACGACCCACAATGTATGGAAAATGATTTGTATTTTCTCTCATTGAATTAGTTTTCTAATTCCTTAATGTTTATAATATGTGTATAATCTCTGTGTGTCAACAAAATTGAATTAAAGGCCTGACTCTTTCTTCCTTGGTTTAATAAAGTGAAAGTATATATATATTTTTCCAACTCACGCAATATATATTTTGATTTCGTTTTGTTGTCTATATTTTATTAAATCAAGACTTACATTTTTGTTATTGTATATATATTTTGCATGTCTTATAAAATTTTGTAATAATTCAAAATAATAATAATAATTTGTAAAATATATATAAATACTTATTTTATGAAGTAATGATCATTTTTTTAATTTCCCCAATTAACAAAGTGTTTTATTACATAGGAACTCCTCTTCTTCCTGCTTCTTTACCATTCATGGTTTTACACCAATTTCCCAGTATGCAATGATCTTGGTAATTTATTTTTATAATTTCAATATTGTTACAAAATTATAATATCTTAGTTTGTCCTCTCCACTGTCATAGCTAATTGATTTTCCTGTTTATACATAGAAAGGATTCCACTGCATCAACTTGACTAACAAGGTAAATTCCTATTTTAACTAAAATTTTCAATTTCAAATATTGTGTGTATTTATTTTAATTGTCCTATTAGATATAATTTAAATCCCTCTTTATATGAGTTTTTTGTATAGGTATTTCACTTCTCGTAATTTACAATACAACTACTTATGACTTCTTTCTCAATTACATTGAAAATTAATTTAGTTTCGCCTATGTACAGGTTGGTCACTATCATTCTCACAATTGAGTCCACTAAATTCAAGGATATTTATTCATGTATACAATATCTAATTAATACTGAGAAAATTTGACTTTTAGTCACTCTAACTGTAACAGTATGTGATGACATTTTATATAAATATTAATACATATTTATGTTCTTATTGAATTCATGAAAGTGCATCCCTATAATAACTTTATACATGTTTTTTCCTTAGTTTTTTACAGTATTTCAACTACATGTATATACTAGGCATAATTCAAAACTGATGCTATGTTTACAAGTGTACTATCCACATATTAGTTCAATATGTAACAGATACTATATTTCTTATTTGAGCATAAGAAGTAAATGGATGTATATTGATTTTTGTGTTTTATGTACAATATAAGTTTCTATACTTAATTTGTACAAAGTATTTTCTTCTAGATTTACAAATAAATCCCACTGTATATATATATATATATATATATATATATATATATATATATATATATATATATATATACGATGGGATTTATTTGTAAATCTAGAAGATATATATATATATATATATATATATAGAGAGAGAGAGAGAGAGAGGGAGAGAGATCTGTTTCATTATTGTTTACAGAATAATTAATTATGTGTAGTCTTTGTTAACATCTTTAGAATATTCTCCACTCCTAATGATGTAATTTCTTCTTGTAATATATTAATTCTTACAAACCTAACAACAAATTTAAACCCTCATAATTGGTTTTAGACATTATACTTGTTGGTTAACTAATTTAACTAGTCTACGTAACTATATAGAACTAAACTATACCTACTATACTTATGTTCTATTAAATACATCAAACAATTCACTATTAATAATAAAATAATTTATTATACATATTAAAAATTGATAATATATACTTTTCCACTCATCTTCCTAATTAAAGCACAATTACTCTTATACCATCATCATCATCATCATAAAAACATAATAACTAGACATAATTCAATAACTATGCATACCAATTCTGGTAAACACTATTTACAACCCAACCTTGAGCTTTCATCCACAGCTCCCCCTGAGAAAGACCAATTCCTCCAAGGTGTGGACAACCTCTTTTCTACCCAGTGACAGCTTACCTGCTTTCCCTTCAGCATGTTTCCATAACTGTGTCCAGCTAAATCAGGATGTTGTTCTCCTTTAGCCTAGGCTTTACTTTTTTTTTTACCACAAAATCTCTTTAAAACTATATTTTTCCTCTTTCTATTTTTATTTCACCTCTTCTCAGTAAATTTCCACTTTACTAAGGCATATTTTAGATTTTTATCTCCAATCTAATATTTTTAACTTATTTAATTTTCTCCAAGGATTTTGAAGATTTTGGGAAAGAATTTGGATTTAATTCCATCCTCATTGACTTGAAATTCTGGTCTCCAATTTACTCTATTTTTTGCGCAAGAATTAAAATTCCACACATATAACTGGACCTAACCTTTAGGATTTTAAACTTTCTAAATAAAATCAATAAAATAGGGATATTACACACACAGAGATAAATATATATATAAGGGGCATCAGTAAGGAAATTCAAGTTTGCAGGTTTATTTTAGAATACAAAAAATAATAGAGGGTTTCATTCTTATTTGAAAAGTTTTTCATTCTACATGGGGAAAGTAAATAAGAGAAGATGTTGTTTCCATAGTCACGCCAAATTGTGTGAGGATATAAAATAAATAAAAATAACACAAAGAAAGAAACCTCATATTTAGTATCTTTCTGATATTGTGAAGTAAAACCCCTTAGAGAATAAGAAATAAGTTTTGACTAGTACATAGGGTTCAGTAAAGAGGACATACTTTTGAAAAGAAGAAGTTATTGAAAAGCATGGAGGTTAATCGATCAAAGAAACCTCAAGCTAGGTAATAAGCCAGAGTATTTTCATGGAAACCCTCCTTCGCATTCCTTGAATCACCTTACAAGTAAACAATTGGCATAAACATTACAGGGAAAATGTCCTAGTAAAGAGAAAATGAAAACAACGAAATTTTTTTAAGAGAAACATAGAATGTGTGGGAAAGAAAATAAAGCAATTTAACTAAATGTGTTATGAAATTTGATACCTTCAAATGCGTCCAAGATACAGTAGGCCACGCCATCAAATATTAAGACTATTATTCCATGGTCACAAGCTAAAACTCATTCAATCCTTACAGCCAGAATAACATTAGTGTTTTCAATATAGTCAATAAAATAGTAGAGTGATTTTTCTACAAGCTTTATGTAAAATGAGAGTGATTCAGTGGGGTTGGGGTAGGGTCATTACCCTAATACCCTTCATCTAAAAACTTGATTGAATCCAAAGATATTTAATGCTAGTCACTATAATTACTATCAAGATATTAAATAACCAAATGACAAATCTACAATTTTTATGAGTTTTGTATTGAGGTGGATGCCAACTCAGATCCAGGCGTAATGCCTACCAACATCCTTTTTGTGTGTTTGTAGGAAATATGCTATGACGAAAATCCATATCCAAGAACATGCAACATTGAAAAACTATGAATCATAGTATATAGCATATCTATATTAAACATATACATGTTAAAATTCCCCACCTTGAGCATGGATTTGTTACATATCGATTGATGAGTGTTATATATTTTATAGAAAAAAATATATATGTACACACTACAACACGTGTAATGTTACGGTGGATGTGATTCAATGTGAGTCCAGGTGAAAAGTTAGCCAATCCTTTGGTATCATATTTTGTTATCCCTCCTTGGGTATCACCCTTATTTTGTAATGACTATGTGAGACCAAATCAGTTGATAATACGATGGAAAAATTAAGAACCAAGGATTATCATAGGTAAGTATGAGTGCATTTAAATTTTTAAAAGCCCCATTTTAAATTTTTAAAAGCCCCAAGTTTTCTTCAAAGAGTTCACATGCATATATGTAAACACAATGTTGAAAAAAAATACCATATGTTTCATGTAATTTTTGTATATAAATATACATATACAATAAGTTGTCACGAGAAAATGAAGACATGTTATGGTTGTTACCATGGTTTTCCTTTAGAAGTTATATAAATTATATCTCCCTCCCTTTAAGCTCACTTTTGTTTTCTTTAATCTCTTTAATTAGTTCGTATATTTTCCGAATTTCTACAAATACATGTATAAACCTAAAAGTGACCAATATTTTCAAATTATATCTAAAACAATAAAAAATGACATTCAAAATCTCTAAATTTTCACTAAATTTTCACTAGAAACTAACAAAAACTAGTTATGAATAATATAGAAAAAAAACATTAATATTTTGTAAGATAAACCAAGATAACTTTATTAATATCCAACGAAGCAACAAAAGAATATTACCATGGGAACAAAATTACAACTAGTGTAATACATTGCAAAAACACATGAGTGCACCAACAACTCTTATGCCCATTCCAACAATAGAATAATAAGATATTATATATAAAAAGAAAGCCACAAAAGGATAAAATAATAACTCAAAGAATGAATTATGCAGATAAATAAAATAGATACATTTAGGAAAAATCACATCGGGAACATATCAAGTGGAGTTGAAACTAGTCCAAGGGGTTAGCACAATTGGCTGCTCCCAATTCCATTATGCATTTTTAAAGAGTTGTGCCAACATGTAACTAGGTTAAATCCACATAGTTTTGGCATACTAGGCTAGGCCAATAACTTTATTAAGTATTCCATCGACAACACCACTTGAGTTTCTTCAAAAGGTTTTCTTTGGATTTAAAAATGATAAAGAAAATGTGGCAGTGGAATTAGAATTTGATGATGAAAGAGTGGGACAAAATAAATTGTATTCTCATCTAAGTTGTCAAAATGCACGATTACCTTATAGATTTTTTTGAAACAACTTATTCAAGGATCCACCTTGTTGCTTCTTATATAAGTCCACACGTTACTCTTTTCACTTACAGTTTCGTTCTCTAGTGTAATTCTACCAATTATTGTTTGATTTCCATATTCCAAGAAATAAATTATAATTCATAAGAGAATTTAAAAACTACATTCTACCTACATAAATCCTATATCAAGCCACTCCTCATATCTCATCAATGTAACTAGAAACTGTGAACTGCAAATCCACTTCAGCATCTTAATTTAGATTCTCTTTATCCATAAATCTCAAACAAATTTATATCCAAGAAACATGAAACTTAGTGTAAATTTGGAAAAATATCAAAAATTTCCACTAATTAAAGGCTAATATATACATCTTAAAATAGAAACTATAAAATAAAAATAAAAAGAATCTAAATTGAAGAAAAGAAAAACATGCCTATACCTTCTTTTTAATCATACCTACATTTTATAGATCGGTGGGTCAGAAAATTTTTAAATTTTCGATGAATTTGTTTCTCACAATGGTTTTTTAACTTGAGCGTAAATCCATTTTGTTCCAAATATGGACATAGAAATTAAATTATGACACTCTCTTCAAAGGATGAGCTATGTGTTGAAATATATTAATACAAAAAATCTAATACCAAATATTTAGAGAAGTTTTTATTTTATTCCAATAAAATATCTCACAATTTTCTTTTACATTAATGAAATAGGTAATTTAACTATAGAGGAATTGTAAGTGAACATTGTCTTATTACTTGAAGCTTTAATTTTTGTCTTTATTAGGAAGTAGTGCGGGGTCACTATGTGAAAATTTCTATTTCTTTATGTTACAGTGATAATATGTTCTCACATATTTAGATTGATTTTGTTATTATGTAGTTCCTATGCACGAATATGCCATAAATTTAGGGTTTTCTTACCCATTGGTTGACATATGTGTGTGTGTGTGTGTGTGTACCCATTTCATTGTGAATTAAAGTGGTATATCATAGTGCTTGAATTATTAATATTTTAGAGATTTATATTTAACATCAAATCCTAAGTGTTTAATGCTGTTGGTTTCAATTAATATATTATCAATCATTCTCTTATGACCCTTGTGATCCAACGACCCAAATGTTTCCACGTGGTTCATTACTAGTCTTAAAATGTTAACACCTCTCTGCATTAGAGGAATTTTTAACCTAAAAGTGCCCTTATAAGGAAAAGTAATGAAATAATATTTAAATCAATAAAAAAAATTATGAATTTTGGAGGGGAAAAAAAAACCTACTTTTTAAAATTGTATTTTTGGCTTATCTCCTTATATATTTACTCAAATTTCAAGTGTAGACACTCATTGGATGGGGAATGAAATCCCACATCCAATTAGTACCCAGTATGGATAGTTTTGAGAAGAACCACATTGAGAAACATATTTAATATGTAGTAATATAAACCAGGATAAATTTATTAATATTCAATGAAGGCCCAAAAAATGTCTATGGGAACAAAATTACAACTAGTGTAATACCTAAGAAAGAAGAATGGGTGTGAAAAAAACTCCTATAGCTATGCCAAAAATAGAAGAAAAATATCTAATATCTAAAAGGAAATTAAGAAAAGTATAAAATAATAACTCAAATAAGTAAATATGGAGAGAGATAAAATGGATACATTTAAGAGAAATCTCATCAAGAACATGTTAAGTGGAGTTCAAACTATTTCAAAGGGTTAGCTCAATTGGTTTCTCCCAATTTCATTATGAATTTTTATATATTTGTACCAACATGTGTCTAGGTTAAATCCACATAGGTTTGGAACACTAGGAAAAGTGTTATGAAACAATCTCCCAAAATATAAGAAAAGATATATAAATTCCTTAGAAATAAGCCACTTCGAGGGGGGAACCTCCTTTACATTACATAAATGATAAATTATTGGATGGTTCAAATGAAAAAACCTCCTTTCTATATATAAGAGTCCATGGGGTCATAGTATAATCCTACCCGACCTAACAATAATAATGTAATGACACAACAGTAACAATAGTGGTGTTTTATGGGGCACAATAATAGCAATATGGGTACTATAGTGTACAAAAATAAAAATAAGGGGGTTACACTAACAACAATAAGGGACTACAATAGTGATATAGGGACCTAACATGGCCCTCTCCTTCAAAAAAGGGTTTTCATCAACGCTTGAGTAGCTCTGAATTCTTCTATGTAAAATTTTCATCCATCCATGTGGAATCTCGAGTGGGTTAGTTCTTCCACTTGATGAGATACTCTGAAATTGATCGATTTCAAATTTGTTATGAAATCAAATCCAAAAATAGAAGAAAAGAGATATCCATGCTTTAGAAATAAGCCACTTCGAGGGGGAAACCTCCTTTACGTTACAAAAATGAACAATTCTTGGATGATACGAATGACAAAACCTCCTTCTATATATAGGAATTCATGGGGTCACAATATAATCCTAGCTGACCTAACAATAATAATGTAAAGGCACAATAATAAGAATATTGGGGTTACAAGGGTACAACAATAATAATAAGGGGGCTACACTAGCAACAATAATGGACTACACTAGTAATATATGGGCCTAACATGCCCCTCTCCTTCAAAAAAGTGTTGTCCTCAACGCTTGAGTATCTTTGGTTTCTATTATTTAAAATTATCATCCTCCAATGTAGAATCTTCAGAGGGTAAGCTCTTCCACTTAATGAGATACTATGAAATTGATCGATTTTGTAGCTGTCAAGTTCTTATTTCCGTCACTACTTCAGGTTCCAATATGATTTTTCCTTCCTCATCAAGTTCTGGTAATGTTGTTTGAATTGGAATTTTTTCACCTAAAACCTTCTTTAAGCATGAAAAATAGAAAACCGAATGCACTTGCAAAGAAGCAGGAAGCTCCAATTTGTATGCCATAGTACCAATCTTTTGGAACAACTTGTAAGGACCATAGTACTTTGGCTATAATTTATTATCCTTCTTAGCTTGCTTGAGGGAAATTTGTTTGTATGGTTGTAGCTGTAAAAATACCCAGTGTCCCACATCAAAACTTCTCTCACTATGATGTTGATATGCCTATTGTTTCATTCAATTTTGTTGTAAATATAGGTTATCCTTTAAGAGTTGGAGAAGTTATTGTTGATGCTCGATATGATCTTCCACTTCTTGAACCTTAGAAATTTCTCTAAAAGATGATGTGATGGATGGTGGATGATATCCATAAAGTGCCATAAATGGGGTCCTTTTTTCTACAATATGGACGAAAGTTTTATACCACCATTCAGTGAGAGGTAACCACTTGACCCATCGTGTTTGTTTATCAGATACAAAATAACGAAGATATTCTTCCAAACATTTGTTCTTTGTCTCCGTTTGACCATTAGATTGAGGATGATAATATGATTTATGAGCTAGTTGACTACCCAAACGAGAAAATAATTTCGTCCAAAATTTTCCAGTAAAAATGGGATCTCTGTCACTTACAATAATCTTTGGGTATCCATGTACCTTTTGAAATGTTTCCATAAATGTAGTAGCAACTATACTTTCTTTAAATGTATCAAATAATGCACAAAAGTGTGCATACTTGCTAAGTCTATCAACTACCACTATGATGATGCTCTTTATTTCGCACTTAGGTAAACATGTGATAAAACCCATTGAAATCTCCTCCCAATGTTGACTTGGAATGGATAAAGGTTGTAGAAGGCCCGAGGTCTTAATTGTCTCAACTTTATTTTTTTGGCAAGCCAAACATTTTGGCACAAACTTTTGAATATCAGATATAAGGCCATCCCAAAAAAAATATTTCTTCACCCTATGGTAAGTTTTTAAAAATCCCGAGTGTCCTCCTAAAGGAGAAGTGTGCAATTCCAAAAGAATATTTTGTTTTAGATGGGAATTCTTACAAAGATGTAAGTTATCTTTGTAACATAAGGAATCATTATTCCAACGAAATGTATCATATGTACTAGGATCTTGCTGCAACTTTTAAATGAGTGTCCACACTTCTTCATCCTTCTTCCATTCATCCCTTGATTTGGTTATCATCCCTGGTTGGATACTAGAAATGGCACAAATCAATTCTTCCACCTCTTTGTTCTTTCTTAAGAGTGCATCTGCAACAACATTTAGCTTCCCTTTTATGTAGATGATTTCAAAGTCATAACCCAACATCTTTCTGACCTATTTTTACTTTCTTTTGAAGATTGTCTTTGTTCCAAAAAGTATTTAAGACAATCACAATCGGTTTTTACCTTGAAGTGTCTTCCAATTAGGTAAGGCCACCATTTCTTTACTGCATGTTTTATTGCTAAAATTTCCTTCTCATAAATAGTTTTTTGTAAATAATTTCGTTTGATTGGAGGACTTTCAAAAGAAATGGGTCTTCATTCTTGCATTAAAACAACACCAATTCCATTTCTTGAGGCATCACATTCCACAATAAAGGTTTTTGTGAGGTCTGGCGTAGCTAAGACCGGTGCTAGGCACATTTCCTCTTTAAGGTGTTCAAAGGTCTTAGTTGCTTCAGGAGTCCTTGAAAATGCATATTTCTTCAATAATCTTATCAGAGGTGCTCCTATTCTCCCATAATTATTAAAAAAATTGCAATAATACCCTATTAATTCGAGAAATCCTCACAACTTCTTTATCATTGTGTGGACTTTCCATTCCTTAACTGCTTTAATTTTGTTAGGGTCTACCTTAACACCCTCATGAGATACAATATGACCCAAATGTTCCACCTCTTGTACTCCAAAAAAAATTTTGGATGTTTTTTCATATAATTGTTTCTTCTCCAATAGTTTGAGCACCCTATCAACATTTTAAACATGACCCTTCCAAGACCTATTGTAGATTGGTATATCATAAAAATTACTAGCACAAATTTCCTAAGGGTTCGAAAATGGAATTCATGAAAGCTTGAAATGTAGAAGGTGCATTGGTAATGCCAAAAGGCATGACCAAAAATTCATAATGACCCTCATGAGTTCGAAGTTTTGTTTTCAGAATATCTTTAGTCTTAATTCTAATTTGATGTTATCATGAACGAAGATCCAACTTGGTAAAATAAATTTCTCCATGTAATTCGTCCAATAATTCATCAATCACAAGAATGGGAAATTTCTCTTTAATAGTGATTTTATAGAGCTCCCTATAACTTGGACACATGCACCATGATCCAATATTCTTGTGCACCAATACTACTAGAGAAGAGAAAGAGATTTGACTAGGTTGAATTATAGTAGCCTCTAACATTTCTGCAATCATGCTTTCAATTTATCTCATTGGACATAAGGATATCTATAAGTTCTGATATTTGGAGGAACACTTCTTGGAATAAAATTAATAGAATGATCGTGATCACGAATAGTTGGGTGTCCTTTGGGAGTTTCAAACACCTTAGAATCATTGTCCAATTATTCTTAGAGGTCTGGAGAAACATACGATTTTGATGTTGGAAACTCTAGTGAGCATAATTGTGCAATTAAGCCTTGTTTTTATTTCTTCAGAATATTTTTCATTACATTAGATATTATTATCTTTCTCGACCTTCCTATGA
This sequence comes from Pinus albicaulis, assembly GCA_034641835.2. NCBI lineage: Eukaryota > Viridiplantae > Streptophyta > Pinopsida > Pinales > Pinaceae > Pinus > Pinus albicaulis. Next base: position 879,697,785 of record CM076572.1, read on the forward strand.
TACCCTATAATTCGACTTCCTTTCCTTTCGAAAAAAATTCGATAAAGGTTCTTGAAAATTAAAAGCTACTGTCCTTGAAGATTGTAACGATTGTACTCCTAGTACAACATCAACACCTCCCATTGGAATGGAAAGCATTGGACTATTAAATACATATTCCCCCATGGTTGAATTGATATTATGGCATTTTCTAGAGAAATTTATAGTTCCTCCATTTTCAACTATCACTTGAAATTCTGGTGCTGGATATAGGAAACAATTCAATTCCTTCGTGTTGTGAAACCAGCTCCAAAAATAGAAGAAAAGAGATATCAACGCCTTAGAAATAAACCATTTCGAGGGGAAAACCTCCAATACATTACATGAATGAAAAATTCTTGGATGATACAAATTACAAAACCTTATATCTATATATAGGAGTTCATGGGGCCACAATGTAATCCTAGCCAATGTAACAATAGTAATTTAAGGGCACAATAATAACAATATGGGGGTTATAGGGGTACAATAATAAAAATAAGGGGTTACACTAACAACAATAACAGACCGTGCTAGTAATATAGGGACCTAACATGCCCCTCTCCATCAAAAAAGTGTTGTCCTCAATGCTTGAGTAGCTCTGGGTGCTTTTGTATAAAATTCTCATCCTCCCATTTAGAATATTCAATGGGTAAGTTCTTCCACTTCATGAGATACTCTAAAATTGATTGATTCTATAGTTGTCGAGTTCTTGTTTCCGTGGACGCTTCAGGTTCCAATATGATTTTCCTTTCCTCATCAAGCTCTGGCAATATTGTTTGAACTGGAATATTTTCACATATAACCTTCTTTAAGCATGAAGCATGGAAAAATAGATGCACTCGTGAAGAAGCAGGAAGCTCCAATTTGTATGCCATAGTACCAATCATATTGGAACACCTTGTAAGGACCATAGTACTTTGGTGATAATTTATTATCCTTCTTAGCTTGCTTGAGGGACATTTTTTTGTATTGTTGTAGCCATAAAAATACCTAGTCCCCTACATCAAAACTTTTCTCGCTATAATGTTGATCTGCTTGTTGTTTCACTCGATTTTGAGCCAAATTCAGGTTAACCTTTAAGAGTTGGAGAACTTCTTGTTGATGCCCGATGTGATCTTCCACCTCTTGAACCTTTGAATTTTCTCTTAAAGATGATGTGATGGATGGTGGATGATATCCATAAAGTGCCAGAAATGGGGTCATTTTTGCTGCAGTATGGAAGGAAGTGTTATACCACCATTTAGTGATACGTAACCACTTGACCCATTGTGTTTGTTTATCAGATACAAAACAATAAATATATCCTTCCAAACATTTATTTACTATCTCAGTTTGACCATCAGATTGAGGATGATAAGATGAGCTATGAGGTAATTGAGTACCCAAACAAGGAAATAACTCCGTCGAAAAATTCCCAGTAAAAATGTGATCTCTGTCGCACAAAATAACCCTTGGATTTCCATGTAGCTTTTGAATTGTGTGCATAAATGTAGTAGCAACTGTACTTTCTTTAAATGGATGAGATAATGTACAAAAGTATGCATACTTGGTTAGTATATCAACTACCACCATGATGAAACTCTTTCCTTCGAACTTAGGTAAACCTGTGATAAAATCCATTGAAATATCCTCCCAACGTTGACTTGGAATAGATATAGGTTGTAGAATACCCGGGGTCTTAATTATCTCAACTTTATTCTATTGGAAAACCAAACATTCTGCCACAAACTTCTAAATATCAGATTTAAGGCCATCCCAAAAAAAATCTTTCTTCACCCTGTGGTAAGTTTTTAAAAATCCTCAGTGTCCTCCTAAAGGAGAAGTGTAAAATTCCAAAAGAATCTCCTATTTTAGTTGGGGATTCTTACAAATATATAAGCAATATTTGTACCACAAGGAATCATTTTTCCAACTAAATGTATCACATGTACTAGGATCTTGCTACAACTTTTGAATGAGTGTCCACACCTCTTCATCCTTCTTCCATTCATCTCTTGCGTCGGTTATCTAATCTAGTTGGATAATAGAAATGGCATAAAGCAATGTTTCCACCTCTTCATTATTTCTTGAGAGTGCATCCACAACAACATTTAGCTTCCATTTTTTGTACATTATTTCAAAGTCATAACCCAAAATCTTTGTGACCCATTTTTTCTGCTCTTCTAAAGATAGTCCTTTTTCCAAAAAGTGTTTAAGACTATCATGATCAGTTTTTACCTTGAAGTGTCTTCCCATTAGGTAAGTTCACCATTTCTTTAGTGCATGCAGTATTGCTAACATTTTCTTCTCATAAATAGGTTTCTGTAAATACTTTCCTTTGATTGGACGACTTTAAAAAGCAACGGGTCTTCCTTCTTTCATTAAAACAACACCAATTCCATTTCCTAGGGCATCACTTTCCACAATAAAGGTTTTTGTGAAGTTTGGCGTAGCTAATACTGGTGCTAGGCACATTGCCTCTTTAAGATGTTAAAAGGCCTTAGCTGATTCAGGAGTCCATGAAAATTCATCTTTCATCAATAGTGTTGTTAGAGGTATTGCTATTCTCCCATAATTCCTAACAAACTTGGGATAATACCGTGTTAAGTGGAGAAATACTCACAAATTCTTTATGGTTGTGGGGACTTTCCATTCCTTAATAGCTTTAATTTTGCTAGGTTCTACCTTAACACCCTCGTGACATATAATATGACCCATATATTCCACCTCTTGTACTCCAAAGAAAAATTTGGATGATTTTGCATATAATTGTATCTACTGCAATAGTATGAGCACCCTATCAACATGTTGAACATGATCCTTCCAAGACCTACTGTAGATTAGTATATCATCAAAAAATACTAGCAAAAATTTTCTAAGGAAGGGTTTGAAAATGGAATTCATCAACCCTTGAAATGTAGAAGGTGCATTGGTAAGGCCAAAAGACATGACCAAATATTTTTAATGCCCTTCATGAGTTCGAAATGTTGTTTTCAGAATATCTTCAGTCTTAATTCTAATTTGATGATATCCTGAATGAAAATCAAACTTGGTAAAATAAAATTCTCCATGAAATTCATCCAATAATTCTTCAATTACAGGAATGGGAAATTTATCTTTAATGGTGAGGTTATTGATCTCCCTATAATCCAGACACATGCACCATGATCCATCCTTCTTGTGTACCAATACAATAGGAGCAGAGAAAGAACTTTGATTAGGTTGAATTATACCCGCCTCTAAAATTTCTGCAATCATACATTCAATTTCACTCTTTTGGACATAAGGATATCTATAAGGCTTGATGTTTGGAGGAACACTTCTTGGAATCAAATGAATAGCATGATCATGATCACAAATAGATGGAAGTCATTTGGGAGTTTGAAACACCTTGGAATGATTGTCCAAGACTTTTTGGAGATCTACAGAAATAGATTATTTTGATGTTGGAACTTCTAGTGAGCATAGTTGTGCAATTACGCCTTTTTTTTCTTTATTTAGAAGCTTTTTCATGACATGAGAGCTTATTATCTTTCCTGGATTCCCTGCAATACCCCGTAATTAGACTTCCTTTCCTTCTGAAAAAAATTATATGAAAATTTGTTGAAAATTAAAAGCTACCTTCCCCAAAGATTGTAACCATTATATTCCTAGTACAACATCAACACCTCCCATAGGAATGGAAAGCATTGGAATATTCAATACATATTCCACCATGGTTAGCTTGATATTATGGAATTTTCCAAAGAAATTTATAGTTCCTCCATTTTCTATCATTACTTGACATTTTGGTGTTGGTTATACGAAACAATTCAATTCCTTGGATACCTTACAATGAATAAAATTATTGGTGCTACCTGAATCAATCAACATTATTACCTTTTTATTCTTGATATGCCCTTCTATCTTGAGCGTTTGAGGAGTGGTAATTCCTGCAAATGCATTACACGATATGGTCGGAATCATTTCTTCCTCTTCTAGGGCTGGTTCCTGGTGTATAACCTCTTCTTGTTCATTTTCTCCTTCCTCTTCACAATCTATGTAAAATAATTTCTTCTAAGCACACTTACGACCTTTAGTGTATTTTCTATCACAACTGTAGCAATGCCCTTTTTCTCTTTTTTCTTCCAATTGTTGTGGTGTCAACCTTGTAGGTTTTGGAAATCTAGGAGTAGCAACACTTCCATATTTATAGAAGTGAGTGGTAGGCTTCCTTGTCGCCATAATTTTACATTTAATTTTTCTTTCCAACCTGAATGCCTTCTCCAATGAATCAAGTTCCAAAATGCGAACTTCATGTCGGATGTTATCCTTTAAAGTAACTATGAAGAGCTCAATCATGTGTTCCTTTGGAATATCAATTACCCTTATATTCAATTTTTGGAAGTCCTCAATGTGCTCCCCCACTGAACACTTTTGTTTGAGATTTATCAATTGGCTAAAGAAATTTTTGCTCTTTGTATCCACATAATGTGTTGTCATTTCCTCCGTAAAAATTGACAAAGTGACAATTTTTTTACAGGGGCAAAGCCATCGATACCATACAAATGTATTTTGTTCTAAATGTAATGTTGAAATGCGTACCTTTTGTGTGTTTTGCACATTATTGAGATCAAAATATTGCTCCATCTGTAGTATCCATGTTATAGGATCCTTTCCATCAAACTTATTCATATCCCTTTTTGGAATATGGTGGTCCTTCCCTCCAATGTTAGAGTTTATGAAATCATGATTAACATTTATTTTGTTCTCATCAAGAGTTTCTTCTACTATATTTTCACCATTAGGAAACATTTGTTGTATCAACTTTGTCAAACCTTCCATGTCTGCTTTTAGATCATTCTTCATGTTTTCCATCTTAGCTTCCATGTCATCCATCTTATATTCCATGCCAGCTTCCATGCTATCAATCTTAGCTTAGATTTTATTCTTCAAACCATCCATCTTAGATTCCACGCCTTTCTTCAAAACTTCCATGTCATTTTTTGTTGTTCTTTGCAAGAGAGAAATTTGTTTCACTTGCTCTTGTAATTTTGATATGTCATGTTTCCATTCTTCATCTTCATGAGTCATAGTAGAGCCTTATAAAGGCTTAATGGGTGTTGAATTATTTTTAGGGGCCCTTTAAGAATCCAATACTGATATCTATTCTATAATATGCCCTTGGAATCAATTCAACTTGATTCTTCAAACAAGACTTATGCAATTCGGAAAAAAATACACACCTTTTACTTGATTTTGAGGAGCTCAATATTGAAATTGACTTATATCTATAATTGCAGATCTGCAATGTCTAAAATTCGCCCCTGTAGTAGTCCTTTGAAGCATATTTCAAATGCCACAAGTCTGACTTGATTTGGATTCTTCAATTTATATTTATGTCCAATCTCCCACAATGACCTAATTATGGACTGGTTCAATAGAGCGAAATTGTACGACTTGACACATTTCATTGTTTTCTCCTTTGGCTTTCAAATGTATAGAAAGGAAACTAAATTATGTGTACTTCTAGTCATGTTTTATATAATCCCAATCCAATGCTCAGAGAGGGAGTTATAAAGATTTTCCCACGCTCACTTCTTTGAGATGAAATTCCGAAGCCTGAAACAGACCTAAATTCCACTGGTAATATCTCTAGAAATATTGTGAACCAAGATCTAAATGTTTGTGAAGATGTTCCTTAGGGTTTTGTCTTCACGCTCTAAAAATTTTAGCTTCTGAACCTTCTTATAAAAAAAAATTATAGCGCAAATTCCGCGATGACCTTTTTAAGTGAAATTCAGGAGCCTACAAAAAGCCCTAACTTCCATAGATCATATCCCTGAAAATAGTGCGAACCAAGCTATAAAATTTTTCGGTGAGGTTCCTCAGTCTTTTTGGTTCACACTATAAAAGTGTTAGCTTCTAAAACTTCGTAGAAAATAGGTTATAGTGAAACTTCCACGATGACTTTCTTGGAGAAGATAAACCATAGAATCCAAAGCTCTGATACCAAATGTTATGAAACTAGCTCTAAGAATAGAAGAAAAGAGATATCAACACCTTAGAAATAAGCCACTTTGAGGGGGAAACCTCCAATACATTACATGAATGAACAATTCTTGGATGATACAAGTTACAAAACCTCCTTTCTATATTTAGGAGTCCATGGGGCCACAATGTAATCCTAGTCGACCTAACAATAATAATTTAAGGGCACAATAATAACAATATGCGGGTTAAAGGGGTACAATAATAACAATAAGGGGGTTACACTAACAACAATAAGGGACTATACTACTAATATAGGGAACTAACACTTGGCTACCTTATAATGAATGAAATTATGGGTACTACCCAAATCAATCAACACTATCACCTTTTTCTTCTTGATATGTCCTTCTATATTGAGAGTTTGAGGAGTCGTAATTCCTGCCAATGCATTACACAATATGGTCAGACTCATTTCTTCTTCTATAGTTAGTTGTTGGTGTATATCCTCTTCTTTTGAATTTTCTTATTCATTTTCATCCTCCTCTTCACAATCTATGTAAAATAATTTATTCTCAGCACAGTTATGACCTTTAGTGTATTTTATATCACAACCGTAGAAAAACTCTTTTTGTATTTTTTCTTCCAATTTTTGTGGTGTCAACCTTGTAGGCTGTGAAAGTCTAGCAATAGCAACACTTCCACCTTTATATATATGAGTGGTAAGCTTCTTTCTCACCATATTTTTACATTCAATTTTTCTTGCGAACTTGAGTGCCTTATCCAGTGAATCATGTTCCCAAATGTAAACCTCATGTTGGATGTTATCCTTTAAAGTCCCTATGACGATATCAAGCTTGGGTTCCTATGGAATATCATTTACCCTTATATTCAATTTTTAGAAGTCATCAATGTGCTCCACCACTGAACCCTTTTGTTTGCGATTTATCAATTTGCTAAAAAAGGTGTTTCTCTTTGTATCCTCATAATATTCTATCATTGACCAAGTGACAATTTTTTTAGGCGAAAAAAGCCATATATACTATACAAATGTATTTTGTTCTAAATATAAAGTTGCAGTGCCTACCTTTTGTGTTATTTTCACATTATTGAGATCAAAGTATTGCTCCATCTGTAGTATCCGCGTTACGGGATCCTTGCCATCAAAATTCTTCATATCGATCTTTGGAATATGGTGGGTCTTCCATCCAACATTAGAATCTATGAAATTAGGTTTAACATTTATTCTTATCTCATCATGAATTTCCTCTACTATCTTTTTTCCATTAGGAAACATTTCTTCTATCAACTTTGCCAAACCTTCCATGTATTCTTTTAGATCATCTTTCATGTACTCCATTTTTTCTTCCATGTCATCCATCTTAGCTTCCATGCCAGATTCCATGCCATCCATGCCATTCTTGAAACCATCCATCTTAGTGTCCATGCCTTTCTTGTGAGAGCCAAATTTTGTGCACTTGCTCTTGTAATCTTGATATGTCATGTTGCATTTCTCCATCTTCATGAGTCATAGTAGAGCCTTCTGAAGACTTAATGTGTGTTGAATTATTTTTAGGAGGCATTTTAGAACCCAATAGTGATATATATTCTACAATATGCCCTTGGAACAAATTCAAACTGATTCTTCAAGCAAGACTTATGCAATTCAAAAAAAAATACACACCTCTTTCTTGATTTTGAGGAGCTCGATATTTAAACTGAATTATATTTTTAATTAAATATCTTCAATATCTGAAATTTGGTCATGTTGTAGCCCTCTGAATATTCTATAGAATGCCATGGTTCTGACTGGATTTGGATTCTTTAAGGAAATTTATGCCCAATCTCCCAGAATGACCTAATTATGGACTCGTTTAGTTGAGAAAACTTGTATGGTATGCCACGTGTCACTATTTCCTCCTTCAACTCTCAAATTGATACAAAAATAAACTACAGTCCATGTACTTGCAACCACTTTTTACATAATTTCTATCTAATGCTCAGAGAAAGAGTTATGATGATTTTCCCTCAATCACCTCTTTGAGATGAAATTTTGGATCCTAAAAAAAACCCTAACTTCCACAGATCATATCTCCTAATGTATTCTGAACCAAGATCTGAAATCTCTACAAGACGTTCCTCCAGATTGCAGATTCACTCTGTAATAATTTCATCTTCTGAACCTTCATAGAAAAAAAATGTTAGGTCCCTATATTACTAGTATAGTCCCTTATTGTTGTTAGTTTAACCCCATTATTGTTATTATTGTACCCTTGTAACCCCCATTTTTTTATTATTGTGCCCTTAAATTATTATTGTTAGGTCGGCTAGGATTACATTGTGGCCCACTAGGATTACATTATGGCCCCATGGACTCCTATATATAGAAAGGAGGTTTTGTAAATTGTATCATCCAAGAATTGTGCATTTTTGTAATGTATTGGAGGTTGCCCCCTCGAAATGGCTTATTTCTAAGGCGTTGATATCTCTTTTCTTCTATTTTTGAAGCTGGTTACACAACATTTGGTATCAGAGCTTTGGATTCTATGGTTTCACTGCTCCAAACATGTCATCGTGGAATTTTCTCTATAAATTTTTTTCTACGAAGTTTCAGAAGCTGAAATTTTTAGGGTGCGAAGCGGAAATCCTAAGCAATATTTTCTAAAAACTTCAGAGCTTGGTTCGCAATATTTTCGGAGATATCATCTGTGGAAGTTAGGTATTTTTTCAAGCTCCTAAACAGGTCATCATGGAATTTTCGCTATAAAGTTTTTTCTACGAAGGTTCAGAATCTGAAATTCATATGGTGAGAAGCTGAAATCCTAAGGAAAGTTGTAAAAAAATTTCAGAGCTTGGTTCGAAACATTTTTGGAGATATGATCTGTGGAAGGTAGTGCTTTTTCAGGCTCCTGAATTTCATCTCAAAGAGGTGATCGTGGGAAAAGTTCAATAACTCTCTTTCTGAGCAGTGGATTTGAGTGCCGTTAAAATTGGTCGCAAGTACATGGACTGTAGTTTCTTGGCTATCAATTTCAGAGACAAAGGACGAAAAAATGACATGTGGCAAGTCCTACAAGTTTGCTCTACTAAACCAGTCCAGAATTAGGTCATTGTGGGAGATTGGACACAACTTTGTCTTGGAGAATCCAAATCAAGTCATACATGTGGCATTCAAAATATAACTCAGAGGGCTACTTCAGTGATGAATATTAGATATTTAAGAGTCACAATCAGATATATAATACAATTTCAATATCGATCTCCTCAAAAGCAAGAAAAGGGTGTGTATTTTTCCGAATTGCATAAGCCTTGTTTGAAGAATAAATTTGAATTGATTCCAAGGGCATATTTTAGAATTTTTATCAGTATTGAGTTCTATAATGCCTCAAAAAAATAATTCCATACCCATTAATCCCTCAAAAAGCTATACTATGACGCATGAAGAGGAAGAGTTGCAGTATGAGATATCAAAATTACGGTACCAAGTGCAACAAGTTTCAATCTTACGAAGAGCAATCGAAGATGAAATAGATGGTTTAAAATAAAAAATGGAGGCTAAGTTGGATGGTTTGAAGGATCAAATAATAGCAAATATGGATGATAAATTAATGGAAGATCACATCGAGCATCAACAACAAGTTCTCCAACTCTCAAAGGATAACCCAACTTTGGTGCAGAATCTAATGAAACAACATGAAGATCAACATCACATCGAAACAAGTTATGAAGCAGTCATAGAAACAAGAACTCGACAAGTACGATCAATTTCAGAGTATCTCAGCAAGTGGAAGAACTTTCTTGTAAAATATTTCACATGGGAGGATGAGAATTTTATACAGAAGCATCAAGAAATAATCAAGCGTTGAGGACAACACTTGTTTGAAGGAGAGGGGCATGTTAGGTCCCTATATTACTAGTATAGTCCCTTATTGTTGTTATTTTAACCCCGTTATTGTTATTATTGTACCCTTGTAACCCCCATTTTGTTATTATTGTGCCCTTAAATTATTATTGTTAGGTCGGATAGGATTACATTGTGGCCCACTAGGATTACATTATGGCCCCATGGACTCCTATATATAGAAAGGAGGTTTTGTAAATTGCATCATCCAAGAATTGTGCATTTATGTAATGTATTGGAGGTTGCCCCCTCGAAGTGGCTTATTTCTAAGGTGTTGATATCTCTTTTCTTCTATTTTTGAATTATAGTGAAATGCCATGATGGCCTATTTAGGTGAAATTTAGGAGCCTAAAAAAACCCTAACTTCCACAGATCATATCTACAAAAATATTTCAAAACAAGATCTGAAATTTTTACACGATGTTCCCTCATATTTCAACTTCTCTATGTAGGCATTTCATCTTTTTAACCTTCCTATAAAAAACATTATAGAAAAAATTCCGCAATGCCCTTTTTGGAGTAGCAAAATCCTAGAATCCAAAGCTCTGATACCAAATGTTATGAAACCAAGTCCAAAAATAGAAGAAAAGAGAGATTAACGCCTTATAAATAAGCCACTTAGAGGGGGAAACCTCCTTTACATTACATAAATGAACAATTCTTGGATGATAGAAATGAAAAAACCTCCTTATATATATAGCAGTCCATGGGGTCACAATATAATCCTAGCCGACCTAACAATAATGATGTAAGGGCACAATAATAACAATATTTGGGTTACAGGGGTACATAAATAAAAATAGGCGGGGTACACGAACAACAAGAAGGGACTACACTAATAATATAGGGACTTAACAGTAGCTGTCAACTTCTTGTTTCCATGACTGCTTCAGGTTCCAATATGATATTTCCTTCCTCATCAAGCTCAGGCAATAATGTTTGAACTAGAAGTTTTTCACCTATAACCTTCTTTAAGCATGAAAAATGGAAAATATCGAGAAGAAGAAGGAAGCTCCAACTTGTATCCCATAGTACCAATATTTTTAAACACCTTTTAAGGACCAAAGTATGGCGATAATTTATTACCCTTCTTAGCTTGCTTGAGGTATATTTGTTTGTATGGTTTTAGCAATAAAAATACCCAGTCTCCAACATAAAAAATTCTCTCACTGTGATGCTTATATGCCTGTAGTTTCATTCGATTTTGTGCCAAATTTAGATTATCCTTTAAGATTTGGATAAATTGTTGTTGATGATCGATGTGATCTTCCACTTCTTGAACCTTATAATTTTCTTTTAAATATGATGTGATGGGCCATGGATGATATCCATAAAGTGACATAAATGGGGTTGTTTTTTCTGCAATATGGAAGGAAGTGTTATACTTCCTTTCAGCGAGAGGGAACTACTTGACCCATTGTGTTTGTTTCTCAGATACAAAACAACGAATATATCCTGACAAACATGTTTTCACTATCTCATTTTTCCCATCAGATTGAGGATGATGAGATGAGATATGGACTAGTTGAGTACCCAAAAAAGAAAATAATTCAGTCCAAAATTTTTCAGTGAAAATAGGATTTCTGTCACTTCCAATAATATTTGGGTTTCCATATAGCTTTTGAATTGTTTCCATAAATGTGGTAGCAACTACAGTTGCTTTAAATCGATGAGATAATGGAAAAAAGTGTGTATACTTGGTAATTTTATCAACTACCTCCATGATAACACTATTTTATTTGGACTTAGGTAAACCTGTGATAAATTCCATTGAAACCTCCTCCCAACGTTGAGTTGGAATGGGTCTCAGGGTCTCAAATTTATTTTTCTAGTAAACCAAACATTCTTCCACAAACTTTTGAATATAAGATTTAATTCCATTCAAAAAAAAAAATATCTTCACGCTATGGTATGTTTTTAAAAATCCTCATTGTCCTCCTATAGGAGAGGTGTACAATTCTGAAAGAATCCTTTGTTTTAGTTTGGAATTATTACAAAGATATAAGAAATATGTGTACCATCAGGAATCATTTTTCCAACTAAATGTATCAGATGTACTAGGATATGGCTGTAACTTTTCAATGAGTATCCACACTTCTTCATCATTCTTCCATTCCTCCCTTTCTTTGGTTATCCAATCTCTTGGATAATATAAATTGCGCAATGAAATGATTCCACCTCCTCATCCTTTCTTGAGAGTGCATCTGCAACAAAATTTATCTTCCCTTTTTTGTAGATGATTTCAAATTCATAACCCAACATATTTCTGACCATTTTTTGGTGCTCTTCTAAACATAGCCTTTGCTCCAAAAAGTATTTAAGGCTATCGTGATTATTTTTTACATTGAAGTGTCTTCCCATTGGGTAAGGTCGCCATTTATTTAGTGCATGTAGTGTTGTCAACATTTCCTTCTCATAAATAGATTTCCATAAATAATTTCCTTTGATTGGACAATTTTCAAAAGAAATGGCTCTTCTTTCTTGCATTAAAAAAATGCCAATTCCATTTCCCGAGGCATCACATTCCAGAATAAAGTTTCTTGTGAAGTCTGGCATAGCTAAGACTAGTCCTAGGCACAATTCCTCTTTAAGATGTTCAAAGGCCTTAGTTTCTTCAGGAATCCATGAAAATGCATCTTTCCTTGATAATGTTGTTAGAGGTGTTGCTATTCTCCCATAATTCTTAACAAAATTGTTATAATACCATGTTAATCTAAGAAATCCTCACAATTTCTTTATGGTTGTGGGGAATTATCATTACTTAATGGCTTTAATTTTGTTAGGGTCTACCTTAAGATCCTCGTGAGAAAAAATATGACCTAGATATTCCACCTCTTGTACTCGAAACAAACATTTGTTGGTTTTTTCATATAATTGTTTCTCCTCGAATAATTTGAGCACCCTGTCAACATGTTGAACATGATCCTTCCAGGACCTATTGTATATTAGTATATCATCAGAAAATACTAACACAAATTTTCTAAGGAATGCTTTAAAAATGGAATTCATCAACCCTTGAAATGTAGAAGGTGCATTGGTAAGGCCAAAAGTCATGACCAAAAATTCATAATGACCCTCATGAGTTCGAAATGTTGTCTTTGGAATATCTTCAGTCTTCATTGTAATTTGATGATTTCCCGAATGAAGATCTAACTTGGTAGAATAAATGTGTCCATGTATTTCATCCAGTAATTCACCAATCAGAGGAATGGGAAATTTATATTTGATAGTGATCTTATTGAGCTCCTTATAATCTGGACACATGTGCCATGATCCATCCTTCTTGTGCACTAATATTACTAGAGAAGAGAAATAAATTTCACTAGGTTGAATTATACCAACCTCTAACATTTCTACAATAATACGTTCAATTTTGCTCTTTTGGACATAAGTATATCTATAAGGTCTGATGTTTGGAGGAACACTTCCTGGAATCGAATCAATAGCATGATCATGATCATGAATAGGTGTGTAGCAACTTTAATTACTCACAATTTTTTTTTTTATACCATTTATCCGACTTCGTTGTCTTTGACTTGATTTAATTTTTTGATATTATGATCTTTCGACATATGTGTACTTTATATTGTTAACAATTTCTCTAACGAAATCATTATTTGTGAATAGAATCAAATTCTTTTTCCAATGATAATTAGACCAACCCTCAATGATTCCACAATTTCTCTTTTAGTCTTTCTTTTCCTTTGTGACATTTCTTCACTCTAGAGACTTCTGTTATAATAGTAGCTTATTTTACTATTCATTTACATCTTAATAATATTAAGCCTTTGCTAGCATTTTTATTAAGATAATAACTTTAATAATTATCATGCTAAAGTTATATATTAGAATATATACTTTATAGTCGACCATTATACTCCACACTCTTATTCATATATTCTGCTTATACAACTCTTTTCACATTTTGAATCAAACTTTGAAAGTTAATATAACAATGATTTATATTCAAATGTGGAATTAAGACTTATCCCAAGAATAATTAATTTACTGTTCTATTTTATTCGAATTAATTCTTTGAAGATATAGACGTGAGCACTATCATGAGGGTCGAATAATATATATCAACGCTACACATATGCTCATGCCCGAATTATGACATTAATCATGATTGGTACCATATAAATTATCGGATACAGTAAATTCCATTTCATGATATTACTTTGGTTATTACATTAGATTTTTCCATGTATCAATTAATTGGAACAGTATATTAATATACTCTACTACAGTTACAATATCTTATGACGATATTTGATAATCCATATTGGGATTATATCCTATCCCTATCATAAATTATTGACAACTCTTTTAATGTTATTCCTCTGTTCGAGGCTATCCCATTTTAATGGCTTGTACTTCGTCAATTGACTCATCACATGGCCTCATTGATATTTAAAATTCTTCCACCATGGATGGATGCCATGTTTACGAAGGGGATTATGCCATATACCTTCCATCCATTCTCCACGTAAGGTTTTTCAATGGCATGTTAGGTTTTTAGATTTTCATTTTTGGTTATCTAGGTAGTCTAAGGGTTTGGCTATGTTTCACCACCCAGGGCAGTATGCATTTTCACAACCCTCTTCGCTTTGTTTACAGAGACATACTCACCTCACGTAAATAATTATTCTACGTTGAAATTACTCAGGAAACTTGCTAAATTTTTGTTTGTCTACATTTTGGTATTATTCTTATCAAACTAATTTCATTTTATTTTTGTGATTGCAGGTCCTTTTTATGAAATGGAGTTCGACCTTATTCGAATCCTATATTCATTACGATCCCGACCTAATGTCATTTTATATTTTCTAAGAAATTAAATCATTAACCATCCTTTTTCTAAACCATAGTATGTCTCCACTGATTTTATCCATGCGCATGGCTAATTTTGTTGAGCGTACTTCTCCTCCCTTTGTTTTTATCATTTCCTTCCTTCCTGTGCGGAAGTAATTCAATTACGAATTCGGTTCTATGAGGACTTCTCTGTGGTTTGAGAGATTTTCCTTCATTGAAAGATTTTCATTTCGTTCCTATTACTTAATTAAATATTTTATACAGAGCTAGGATTTCTTCCATTAAAATAATTTTCTCTTGGATTTATATTATTGATTTTCCCCAAATCATTTTCTTAATACATAGAGATGAAATTTTGTTTTAATTCCCAAGAAGGGAATATGATTTTGTTTTCGTTGTCTAGAATTAAAACCAATATGAAATTGCTCTTCATATCGAATTTGTATTTCAATCCTCAACTTTCTTGGGTAATTTTAGAGAACGTATATATTTAATTTATGAAATGGTTTGATTTTTCCTGCATATAAAATTGTATGTCTAATTGAATTATATACTCTACATATTTCATTCATACTTGTTTTTCCTTCACTATGAATAATTAGTTATCATTTTAACCCTTCGTTGAGTATTATAATGACCATGTTTTGCAATTATTTACCCTCCATAATATACACATCGCTTTATCCTCCATGATGGTCGAATTTCTCTTTGTCACAGTGACCTTAACTGTAGGGAACTGAATTTCAATTATGTATATAATTCATAATTTTTCTTCGTCAATAAAGACTTGCACTTCTTTTCCTCTGGTTTAGCTTACTTTTTTATAATACAGTCCCATTTATTTTAGTCATGCCACAATGTCCATCATGTATGGAATCAATATTTAAGTCATTGTATTTAATAGGGTCCTTAATTTCATTACAGTTTGAATCCCAATTACTATTTATGTATATACATATACATGTTTTTAATGAATCTGTATTAAATTACAGAAGTCTATTTTACTTTAAATAATGATATTAATGACTTATAATTATATACTTGTTACTTGTTCAATAATTTATTTGATAAGATATTTTTCCATTCTTCTCTTAATTTGTACTTCTCATTTTATTAATTTTTTTAAATTAATAAAAAAATTGCTTGTACAGCAAGCTCTTTCTCTTCTATCAATATCATTCAAGATTTCTAGTACCTACCGTTTCTACCATAATACAGGTAAAGTTGTTTGGATATCACCATATTGTCACTACAATATCTTCTTCTATTCATTTACCGGCATGAACTTATTTATTTTCTTCTTTATGCATAGGGATGATTCCACTACTTACATTTAAACAATAAGGTGATATTTCTAATTCAATTACGCTCGTCAATTTCTTGTATTTTATTTAATTATTTTATTATATTCATATACTAATCCTTGCATATGGTATCTTTGTGCAGGTATTGCACTTATCACATTTTACCATTCCTTAAATTTAACACTCATTCTGCCACATTTAACACTTTATATTATCTCTTCTATTTACAGGTCGGTAAATATCATGTACATAATTCAATCCACTGAAGTCAAAGATTTATGTTCATGTATAATTTATGTGATTTATTAAACAAAATAATTGACTTTTGTCAAGGAATTCCTGACAGTTTGTAATGATTATTCTATCATTGTTAATAAAATTTTGTGCTCAATTCTAGCTAAGTTGATAACTATTTATTTTTTATATGTATTTGGTATATGTATTGGTCTACTTATTTGTAATATTTCTCTTGTACTATCCTCTAGTACTTTAATATGGACTTGAGACTTAATTTCTTATTCAAGCATAACAATGAATAGTTATATGCAACTTTTCTCTTAATGTACAACAAAGTTATTTAGATGTAATTTGTACAATCATGCTTTATTTTAGATTGACAATTATCTCTTCCTATAATTAAATTTCCATTTCATTATTGTTTAAATAATACCTATATTAATTATGGCCCTTACATCCTTTCCATATTTACTGATGTATTTTCTTCATTTACTAATTAGATCCCTTCAACCTAACAACATATTTAAACCCTCCTACTTGGGTTTAGACATTCCATTTTTTGGTTTACTAATTCAAATTGTTTATGTAACTATACAAAACTAAACTATATGTCTTATAGTATGTTCTGTTAAATACATCAGACTCTTTAACTTGCAATTAATGGAAATTTATTATACTAATTAATAATAGAGATAAGATAAGTTCCACATATCTTTCTACATAAATCATCATTATTATAACTCTCATCATAACAAAAAATCATTAGAAAAAATTAAATTACTTGTGCATACCAATTCTAGTAATACTATTTGCCACCAAGCCTTAAGCTTTCTCTCACCATCTCCCCCAGAGGAGAGACCAATCGCTCCAAACTGTAGACAACCTCTTGTCTACCATAAAATGGATTATTTAATATTGCTCTCCCTTCATCATGTTTCGATAACGGTGTCTAGTTAAATCAGGATGATTTTTTCCATTAGCCTAGGCTTTACTTTTGTGTTTTCCACAAAATCTCTTTAAAACTAGATTTTTCCTCTTTCTAGTTTTATTTCGCCTCTTCTTAGTAACTTTCCACTTTACTGAGGTATATTTTAGATTTTTATCTCCAATATAATATTATTAATTTATTTTATTTTCTCCAAGAATTTTTGGAGAATTTTGGAAAGTCCTTCAATTTAATTCCATCCTCATGGACTTCAAATACTAGTCTCCAATATACTCTAGTATTTGCACAATAATTGAAATTCCACATTTATTAATTAAAAATATAATGTCCACACATATATAGTTTTCCTTTAGGTCCACTTAACCTTTAGGATTCTCAAATGTCTAATAAAAACAGTAAAAATGGAGATATTACATATTCCCCCTCTAAAGAGACACACTATCCTCGATGTTGCAAAATATCAGTTCACTTTTCAAAGAGTGACAGATATTTCTCTTTAATTTCCTCTTCTTGTTCCAAAGTAGCTTCTTGAAGTGTAAAGTACCTCCACTACACTTTCACCCAAGCTACCTTCTTATTCTGGAGATCGATTTCTTCCCGTGATAGTATACAAAGGGGCTCTAGAAGAAATTCCGCTTCTATTTCCACCTGTATCATAGTCCAATCAATTACATTAGTAGGATCACGTACATAATTTTTCAATAAGGGAACATGAAAAACATTGTGAACGTTAATCTGACTAGGTAGAGCCAATTTATAAGCTACTGGCCCCACTCTTACTAGAACTTCAAATGGTCCACAGTAGCATGGTGCTAACTTAGCACAACTACCCGGATATAAGCTACTCTTTTTAGGCTTAATCCTAAAGTAAATAGGGTATCCCACTTTGAATTCTCTATGACTTCTATCTTTTTCTACATAGATCTTCTGTCAGTCTTGAGTTGTTTTAATATTTTGCTGAATTTTCTTAACAGTTCTTTCCATATCCTACAATGCATCATGTCCAATAATTAACTTATATTTTGGTTGACTCCAGCTAAGTTGTGTGTGGCACATTCTACCATACAATACTTCAAAAGGACTCATCTTTAATGAAGCTTGATAACTATTATTATATCAAAATTCTGCCAAATGTAGAAAATCTTCCCATCTTGTAGTTCTATCCATAACATGCATCCATAGCAAGTCTTCCAAATCTGATTGATCCTTTGAGTTTGTCCATCTATTTGAATATGGTATGTGGTACTAAAGTTCAATTTGGTACCCATTCATCCAAACAAATTTTTCCAAAAGGTTGAAGTAAATTTTGCATCTGCATCTTATATAATCATTTTAAGAATGCCATGTAGCTTCAAAATTTCTTTCATGAATACATTAGCTACTTGAGTTGTGCCAAAATTATATTGCACTGGTAAAAAGTGTGTAACTTTAGTTAATATTTCTAAAACCACCATCATAAAGTCATGTTGATACTTAGTTCTAGGCAATACAGTAATGAAACCTATGGAAACCACTTTCCATTTCCATTCTGGAATAGGTAAAGGGTTGAAAAATCCTGCTGGATGTTGATGTTCCACTTTTACTTGCTGGAATTCTAAACATCTAGCTATATAATCAGCCACATATTTCTTCGTACCAAGCCAAAACATGTTCTCCTCAATGCTGAAATTAGTTTTTGATGCAGGGGCATTAGGTTCAAAACAACCTTTGTACATAAATAAATATAGAGGGGGGTCTCATGTTTTATTTCCACATGTAATTGTTCATAGTTGAGTTATTTTTAGTTAATTAGAGAGGAAAATGTAACTGCCTAGATGATTAGTGGCATAGGAAGAGACAGTCTGTTTCTTCTGTCAGAGGGTTATGCTAAAATTAGGACTGTAGGAATTGCAGAGTTTTATTGAGCGGTAAGGGAATATGAAACAATTTCAGTTAACTATTTAAATAAGTCTTTGTGGAAAGACCTGAGAGGAGAGGACCTGCATGTAACTACACAGAGCTATATGGAGTAGGAGGCAAGAAGGCCAATTGATTGGAAATCTGGCCAAGCCAAAAGTTGTAATTAATTTAGACCTACATATTATAAATGGATTTTTCAGTATTACGTGTGTATTTTTGATTTAATTTGTGTGAAGAATACAGTGAATCCCTACGAGATGGTACACGTAAGACTTTTTAAACTGAGTTATGAGTCGTCCTGTATTCGTACTCACATTCTCTGTGAATTTATTGAAGTGGTTAGTCGGATTTTAATCACGCCCTTGGTGTATGAATAGGGAAAAGGTAAACCATGTACAAGAAGAATCGATATAGCCAACCACAATAATTCTCTGTTTCGAACTCTGTCCAAACCATAGGGGCCTCTGTTGTTCCGAGCATATTGACTATGATTGAATTCCTATCTGTCCGAGCAGTCTCCTTACAAACAGGTCTGGTGGTTTATTGTCCGAATGAGCTACATCGACGAGGTTGAATAGGACCCTGTTGAAAGAAAAAAGTATAACCACGCTCTGTTTTTTAAAGGATAGCGAAATATGCCTAAAGATTAACCCTTGTTTGTTTTAAGTAATAAACGTTTTTCTGTTAATTGGATGACCGATGGTGTTGTTTGTTTCTATTGGCGAGATTTAAAATGCATATGGAGATTTCATTGTAATGACAATGGTGAACAATATCGTTGAATCACATTAGAAGCCACGAGTTCTTATTGTAACTAGAACCCTGAACAAAGGTGGAATTCTGAGGCTACAGTAAAGGCGGGTTGGAAGCCTATCCGGCTGTATCGTGTGAGGTAACAAGTGGTAAGTTGTTTTTGTAACAACAACACGATATCCCTATCTCATTGACACATGGATAAGAGCAGTTTCGCGATACCATTTACATCGCATAACTTTGGAATAATAAACCGTGTGTTTCTTTATAACACGATATCCATTGATGACCGCTGATCTAAATTTTGGGGCGTGACAATTGCTGGGCCGTCAGATCCATTCGACGGTTAGTGCAATGTAAGGGCGTTATGGCCCAGTCGAAATGTGTGTTGAATGGTTGGGGTTTAATATGAAATGAACAGTTGCACTGGTAACTATTTGTTAAATATTTGATATGAGGGGTTGTACCTATGGTATTGAGGTTCAATTGCTAACTAGGTTAGAGGTGTTATATAAATGTTTATAACCTCGGTCTTGGAGGTTGCGGATATACCTTTTGGTTGGATATTTATTAATAGAACGAGAGCATATGTATGCAAGGTAAGCAGAATATATATATTGGGTCGACTGAACGGTGCCACATTTTGTATAATAGGAAAATGCCAAGTACGTTGGGTTTAATATATGCACAGTAAATATAACTTACCATTCCAAATCTAATTGCCAAGGATTGTTTTAATTGAAGGTTATGGTAAGTGAAGCAAACCAAGGAAGGGACCTTGGGATAGAAGGGGTTTAGTTATGGTTTATAACCATATATTAAAGTGAAGAAATCTCATGTGAAAGGGTTTTAATTCCAAGATTTGGAAAGTTGTTCAATTAGTTATAAATTGGAGTTAATTCTATGGATTTATAACCATGATTTATGGAGAGGCAATCTTTTAAGCCATGACCATTATCATATTTAAATTTGAATAAAATTCAAAGAGCGATATTAAGGAGGACTGGTAAGTGTGAAACCCAAGATTTAAATTGAAGTGTAACTGAAACTCAAATACTTGATTCAGAATTTCAAAATGATGGTTTTATTATAGTTATTAAAAGTGAAACTTCTGCGTTAGATTGAATTTCTGGGTTGGTTGGGTTTGTAACCAGTTACAATATTGAGAAGTGCTTTCGCATCAATATTGTAAATTTGCCGAGAATTCAATTAAATTTGAGAATGAATATTTGAAGGCATCTATACATAGCTTGTGATTTGAAAATATGAGAAGAACCAGGACTGTGGGTTTTACCCCCATCATAGTGGTATCAGAGTTAGAAATGCAATTAGCTCTTTGAAAATTGATTTTTTAAATGCACATGTACTGAACAGGAAAGAAAAGTTGATGTTTAAGTCTATCTCACATAAAATTTGTAGATTTGATTGGAAATATAGTGAAAAGGTCTCCAGATGTGCAGAATCTGGAGTTGAAGAAAATAAGTCTTGAAGATTGCAACAGATAGAGTCGTAGTGAAAGTGAAAGCAGAAGAAAGATCATTCAGGGATCTTGGGAGGTGAGTTGATGAGCCTTGTTTAAACTCTGGTTTGGAGGGTTTTTTTTCATAATGCAGAGTGCAAGAAATTGAAGAAAAATCTTAGCAAGAAGTAGATCACAAGTTTGAAAGAAGTGATAGAAGAATCCAGCAAGAGATTCTGAGTGAAGAAAGAGTGTGGTAGAACCTAGAATATTCCAAATTGAGGTTGGATGAAGGAAGAACAGAGGTGTTCTTCAAGAAAGTTGCAGAGTGAAGCCTAGAGGGAGTAGAAGAGAGTGCTCAGAAGGTTCTAGCAGATAGGGGACTAGTACTTGCCAAAAGCCAGATCCAGACGAAGGGATTGGTGAGGTAAGTTGCAACAAGAGAGCTTGCTGTTGCAGTGGCTTAGTGAAGCTTGTGAGTGAAGAAATCATGGAAGAGATAATGGCTACTGATAGCCATAGTAGATTATGCAGAGGTTCTGAGAGAGGCCACAACAAAAGAATGAGGGAAGATGCCAACGCAAATGGCATAAGGAAGAGACTCACTGATGAAGAGTATTGGGAAGAAATAGCTGAGATCAATAAGCAGCTTGATGAACTGGAGAAGTTGATAAAGGAAAAACAGAGGGGTGGTTGGCTCATGAAGAAAAAGGTGAAGTGGCAGAGGCCACAAAGGAAGAAGGAGAAAATGATGAATGCTCAGAAGGAGGAAGAAATTCTCAGAATGATTGAGTATTTTGAGAAGAACTTGGAGATTGAAGCTTCAAGTGGGACCAAGGGGTCCAAGAGCCTTATATCTGACATATTTTGTATGTTTACAGGAAGAAAATGTGGAAAAAAACAAACTGCTAATGTTGTCACTGAGAAGGAAAATGGAACAGCCAGATGTTTTGAAGATGTCCATGCACAGTTGGAGAAAGATTCTGCTTCCCAACGTATTGGAAGCAGAGGAGATTTAAATTGATATGGTGGCCAGAAGCTAGAATTTGGACATCTTGAAGAAATTGAAGAGAGGACCATTGAAGAATTTCAGAAGAGCATAGAAGACTTGGAACAACAAGAGGAGTTGACGATTGATTCATCAAATGAGACCATGAGGTTTTATGTTTTTAAAAATGACAAGCTGTGTATGAATGCAGGTGTTAATGAAGGCATTTCATATGAGGAAACTGTGACAAATGAAGCTGACTATTGCCAAGCAAGATATGATGAGTCACTTTCATATGAATATTAGGTTGTGTTATTGCAGTAAAAGGAATTCATTAATTCCTTGTTTTATAAAAGGGATTGCTTCAATGAAGACATGACAATTGTGTATGATGGTGTTTAAATTTTCATTGATGGTGATAATGATAGACCTTTTTTACTAAATGGCCAAGTGAAGAATGATGGACAGAGGACTAAAACTATTTCAGAGATAGAAGATCAAAATTCTATTTTGATGAAGGCTGAGGAGATAGTGACAGCAGAAGGTAGTGAAGATTGTGAAGATGTTTTCTCAGAAGAGATGCCAAGATTGTGGCATGAATTAAGTGTTCTGGAGCAGAGGACAGAACCACAAGGAGAAAGTGTTTAGATGGTAAGGGAAGAGGTGATTGAACATGAGAAATTTCATTTTTATGAACTACAGTAGAGATACATCCTTGAAGAGGATGATGCAGAGGAGAGATTGACCGATAGTCTTGAAGATTTTTTGAAGGATTGGGATCAACATACTAATGTGTTTATGGAAAGAAGTGTAGGAAAACATACTGACATGATGGCAGAGGAGAGAAAGGCACTGAGGCCTTGTGAGTTTTTTTTTACAATTATTTGATGAATGCAGATACTATTTGTAATGGATATAGGTTGGCAGCATTGGGCAGAAAACTGAGAGAGGAGAAGAATTATGTGGAAGATTTCGATCCATGGAATGGAGGAAAAGTTGAGCTGCTGGAGAATATGCTGGATCAGCAGAATCCTATACAAGAGAAAGAACCTCAAATTTAGAGTTGGGGGTTGCAGCATGAGAAGATACAGAGGAATAAACCTAGGAAAGATTTTTTGAGTCTTGGGAAAGACTTAGCACTGCAGAAAGAGAATTTGGTGATTGAGTCATCAATAGAGACCCCTAGGTCTTGTGATTTGAAATTTGACAAATTGGTTGTGTTTCCAGGCATGGCAGAAAGCAATCCATGTTTTGGAGTTGTTTGGAGGGGTGATGGATAGTTGCAGAAGGAGAAGGGTGAGGCTATCATGCCTCCTGTAAGTGAACTTATTGTTTCTACAGATGACAAAGAAAAAGAGTTTTTGCAAAATGAAGATGAGTAGCTGAAAGAATATGTGACAACCATGTCTCATGGGCAGAAGTTGGGTGCTATTAGTAGCAGAGAAGACTTGGCTTGTTCAAATAGCCAAAAGAAGATTGGAGAGAAGGCTGTATGGAAGAATTTTGGGGCTACTACAACAGTATAAAATCAGATTTTTTCTCTGATAGAAGATGAAATATCAGTGTTCGAAAGTCATGAGGTGATTAGAAGAATCATTCAAGAAGAAATAAGGCAATTTTTGAAGATTTCCCATGAAGAAGAAGAAGAAAATGTTGAATTGAAATTACAGCATGCTGAAAATGAGAGACAAGCACAAATTAAGTGGGTAAGTGTTTACTGAAAACATTCAGAAAAGAAGGTGAAATGGAAAAATAGCAGCTTGGAGTGTTGTTAGAGAAAATGTTGAAGCAACACGCAGAAGAATTGCTAAAGTCGGAGAGAGGAGGAATTGTCATATTTGATAGCCAAGAAAAGTTTTACTATTGTATAGAGCAAGAGGGAATGGATGATTGGGTGGCAACTAAGGCAGCAGTAAGAACTAAAGAAATAAGAATACAGCAAACAGAAGTAAGATTCCAACATTTAGAGGAAATATTAGACAAAGAAACAACATTCGTAATAAAACTGATGCAGAAGATGCCTCATAAAAGGACAACAGCAAGGAAGCAGAGAAACAACAGTAGCAAGAAGAAGATAGTCATAGATTGTGAGGGAGTAGCAAGTACAAAGATGCATACCAAGACATGGAAGCCTGGAGGAATGAAAAATAAGAACACTACAACATATGGTCAGTTGCAGAACAAAGTGTCGGATCCAAGAAGATAAATATGAAAGCACATGATCAGGAGATCATGAACTATTTTAACCTGGGGAGTCTAATGCAGGGGCATTAGGTTCAAAGCAACCTTTGTAAATAAATAAATATAGAGGGGGGTCTCATGTTTTATTTCCCCATGTAATTGTTTATAGTTGAGTTATTTTTAGCTAATTAGAGAGTAAAATGTAACTTCCGGGATGATTATTGGCATAGGAAGAGACAATCAGTTTCTTCTGTCAGAGGGTTAGGCTAAAATTAGGACTGTAGGAATTGCAGAGTTTTATTGAGTGGTAAGGGAATATGAAACAATTTCAGTTAACTTTTAAATAAGTCTCTGTGGAGAGACATGAGAGGAGAGGACCTGCATGTAACTGCACAGAGCTATATAGAGTAGGAGGCGAGAAGGCCAATTGATTGGAAATTTTGCCGAGCTAGAAGATGTAAGTAATTTAGACATACATATTATAAATGGATTGTTCAGTATTATGTGTGTATTGTTCATTTAATTTGTGTGAATAATACTGTGAATCCCCGCGAGCTGGTACGCGTAAGACTCTGTAAACTGAGTTACGACTTAGCCTGTATTCATACTCACATTCTCTGTGAATTTATTGAAGTGGTCAGTCGCATTGAATCACACCCTTGGTATATGAATAGGGGAAAGGTAAACTGTGTACAAGAATCGATATAGCCAACCACAGTAATTCTATGTTTCGAACTCTGTCCAAACCATAGGGGCCTTCGTTGTCTCGGGCATATTGACTGTTATTGAATTCCTGTCTGTCAGAGTAGTCTCCTTGTGAACAAGTTTCGTGGGTTTTTGTTTGAATGAGCCGCATCGACGAGGTTTAATAGGACCCTTTTTTAAGAAAAAAGTATAACCACACTTTGTTTGTAAAAGGATAGAAAAATCTACCTAAAGCTTAATCCTTGTTTGTTTGAAGTAATAAATGTTGTTCTGTTAATTGGATGACCGATGGGATATTTTGTTTCTATTGGCAAGATTTAAAATGCATACGAAGATCTCGTTGTAATGAAAACGTTGAACAATATCGTTGAATCACATTAGAAGCCACGAGTTCGTATTATAAGCAGAACCCTGAACGAAGGCAAAATTTCGACGCTACAGTAAAGACGGGTTGGAAGCCTATCCGATTGTATCGCGTGAGGTAACAAGTGGTAAGTTGTTTTTGTAAAAACAACGTGATATCCCTATCTCATTGACATGTGGAGAAGAGCAGTTTCGCGATACTATTTACATGACGCAACTTTGGAATAATAAACTGCGTGCTTCTTTATAATGCGATATCCATCGATGACCGTTGATATGAAGTTTGGGGCACGACAATTGCTGGGTCATCGGATCCATTCAACAGTTAGTGCAATGTAAGGGCGTTGGGGCCCAGTCGAAAGGTGTGTTGAATGGTTAGGGTTTAATATGAAACAAACGGTTGCACTGGTAAGTATTTGTTAAATATTTGATATGAGGGGCCGCTAACTGGGTCGAAGGCATTATATAAATGTTTATAACCTCGGTCTTGGAGGTTGCGGATATACCTTCTGGTTGGATATTTAGTAATAGAACGGGAGCATATGTATGCAAGGTAAGAAGAATGTATATGTTGGGTCGATTGAACAGTGCCAAGTTTTGTATAATAGGAGAATGCCACGTACTCTGGGTTTAATATATGCACAGTAAATATAACTTACCATTCCAAATCTAACTGCCAAGGATCGTTTTAATTGAAGGTTATTGTAAGTGAAGCAAACCAAGGAAGGGACCTTGGGATACAAGGGGTTCGGTTATGGTTTATAACCCTATATTAAAGTGAAGAAATCTCAGGTGAAAGGGTTTTAATTCCAAGGTTCAGACAATTGTTCAATTAGTTATAAAGAAAAGTTAATTCTATTGATTTATAACCATGATTTATGGAGAGGCAATATTTTAAGCCATGACCATTATCATATTTAACTTGGAATAAAATTCGAAGAGTGAGATTAAGGAGAACTGGTAAGTGTGAAACCCAAGATTTAAATTGAAGTGTAAATGAAACTTGAATACTTGATTCGGAATTTCATAAGGATGGTTTTCTTATAGTTATTAAAAGTGAAACTTCGGCGTTAGATTGAATTTCTGGGTTGGTTGGGTTTGTAACCAATTACAATATTGAAAATTTCTTCCACATCAATATTGTAAATTTTCCTAGAATTGAATTAAATTTGAGAATGAATGTTTGAAGGCATCTATACACAGCTGGAGATTTGAAAATATGAGAAGAATCGGTACTGTGGGTTTTACTCCCATCAATTTTTTATAACCAGGATGTCCTGCATAAGGTATTTTGTGATACTCATCTTAAATTTCCTATTTTAATAATGTCACGTTTGGAATATACAATATTTGTTTGTAATAAATTAGCCCTTTCTGATTTTGAGTATATCCCACTATTTAAGTTTTTTTCAATCTTTCTTGCAATTTCACATTGTTTGGATCCTGCCTCATCACTTCTTGTATCAATTATTCTATATCAAATTTCACACTACTTCCAGCATTGTTAAAAAATTAATGAGAATTCCCACTCAAAGAATCTGCAATATTATTTTCCTTTCCTTTAATGTTTTGATTTCCATATTGAACTCACTAAGGAAAGATAACCATCTAGATTGTCTAGCATTTAAATCATGTTGACTGAAGAGGTATTTCAAACTTATGTGATCTGTCATTAGTATGAGCTTCTTTCCTAATAGATAACGTCTCCGCATATTCAATGCATCTGTCACAACAACTAATTCTAAGTCATATACAATATAATTATGTTCATGTTTCTTTAATTTTCTTGACTCATATGCTATGACTGAGTTTTCTTGTAGCAATACTCCTCATAATCCTTCTTCACGTGCATATGTACATACTATAAATTCCTTGTTTGGATCAACAATTTTCAATATGGGGGTAGTTGTTAGTTTAAGTTTTAAATGTTCAAAACTATTTTAACACTTTTCTGTCTATTAAAAATTTACTCCATTTTTCTGTAAAGAAGTAATAGGATAAGCCAAGGCTGAAAATTCTTCCACAAACATACATTAGTATCCAGCAATACCCATGAAGGATCTTATGGCTGTGACATAATTAGGTATAGGAAAATCTATTATGGCTTGTATTTTCTCTTGGTCTACTGATAAGCCATCCTCTGAAATCACCTGACCCAAATACTAAATTTTTTCCTTGTAAAATTCACACTTGCTAAGTTTTGCATATAACTTATGTTCTCTAAGTGTTTGTAGGACAATTCTAGGATGTTATTTGTGTTCTTCATTTTTTGAATATACCAAAATGTCATCAATGAACACTAATACAAACATGTCTAGATACTTGTGCAGTACACTATTCATTAAACACATGAATGTAGTAGGTGCATTAGTAAGTCTAAAGAGTAGGACTAAAAATTCATAGTGTCCATATCTAGTCTGAAATGTCGTTTTATTGATGTCATCATCTTTGCTTCTGAGTTGATGATATCATGTTCTTAGATCAGTCCTTGAGAAGATAGTGACTCTTCTCACTTGATCAAATAAGTCATATATTCTTAGCAGAGGATATCTATTCTTTACGGTTAATTTATTCAGTTGTTTGTAGTCTATGCACATTATGAATTTTCCATATTTCTTTTTAACGAATAGTACTGGTGCTCCCCAAGGAGACACACATGGTCTTATGTATCCTCTTTCTAATAACTCATGTAGTTGAAGTTTTAGTTCTAACAATTTAGGGGTACTCATCATATAAGGTGCTCTAGAGATAGGTGTAGCTCCTGGTACCAATTCAATTGAGAAATCAATTTCTCTTTTAGGGGGTAGATGGTGGATTTCTTCTAGAAATACATCGTTGAGCTCTCTGATTACTGGTAAATTTTCTACAACTTATTTTTCTGTTTGTTGTTCCAATTCCTTCACTTGTACAACATACACTTTCAAGACAACATTTTCTTGTTGTCATTTTTAACTGTAGTGTAGAAATTTTCCTGATTGATATAGGTCTTGTTTTTCCTTTCAATATCACAGGCATTCCCTCACCATATATACAATGAACTATTTTATCTAAGAAATTAACTATTGTTTTATGCTTATCTAACTAGTCCATTTCCACTAACAAATCATATGATTCTAGAGGAGAAATGTTTTAATTCATTTCAGTTTCATACCCATTTAAATTTACAATAGTTCTTGGATGTTTATGGATAACGTTTCTTTTTGTTCCAGTAGCTGACTGAACTAACCATGCTTGCTGAAATTTTTCTAATTTTAACTTTCACTTTTCTAGCATCTACAAACTTATATAGCTTAAATTTTCTCCTAGATATATCAAAGCAGAGACAGGTTGTTCAGCAATCATGCCTTTCTATTTATATCATGGTCGATTGGTGTTCAGCTTGGCGATCTTCAAGTGCATCACCAATCCTTGGAATGTTTCTAGAAATGTCATTCACAGTAATCGTCTCTCGTAACACTTGAATGTTTTGAACTGTTCTATGAGGAGAGTCACATAACAGGTGAGGTTCTCCACATCCCCAACACTTTAGAGGTTCTTTCATTTTTACAACACCTTCATTTTTCTTGTTTGCACCCATTTTCTTAGACCCCGTTTGTGATTGTGCTGGTTGGTTTTTTCCGGGTTTTTTTCAATTCTTCCTTGGATGGGTTTTCCCAAAAAAATTCAAGTATTTTGGTTTTACTCTTTTGACATTAGAGTCGCTTTTTCCTTTTTCTTTGTTTTTCCAATTTTTCAGCCGATCCTTTCTAGCTTTAAACTGCTAATAACACAGCCTTGCTTTGCAAACAACTTCATCCATTGTCTTTGGATTGTCAAATTCTATTCTCTTTTTATATATAGTAGGTAGGTGGTTTAAAAATCGTTGTACTTTAGCCTTTTCCTCTCGAATATAAGGCACATAACGAAACAAGTTATTATATTTGGTAACAAAATCATCAATGGTGAGTTGGCCCAATCTCAGGTTATGAAATTCTTTGGCTTTGTCATCATAATATCTCTCACTTAGATATCTAGACATAAATTTAGTTTGAAAGTATTCTTAGGTAATAGTTTTTTCATCCAGCACATGTACCATTTTGGTTTATTCCCACCAAAGGGTAGTGTTACCCTGTAGTTGGTAAATGGACAATCTGGATTTTAGGTTACTTCCAATTCATAAACATGAAAGCATTTAACCATGTTCAGAAGCCAAGCTTCTGCATCCTCCTTTTCACCATCATAAGTGGGAGGTTTGATTTTCTAGAATTCTCCTTACAACTCATTTTTCTTTTTGGACTACTATCTTGATGGTTCACCACCCTCAGATCCTTCAGAGTTGGTTTCAACTTCTTTCCTCTTTTTTCCAAGGTCTTCACTTTCGTGACAAGACCTTGAGGTTAATTCTTTAATCAACCTCTCTTTCTCTTCGTTGGCTTGCAACAATCGTTTATTGTTGATTTTCAGCTTAATCAATTCTAGTTACATATCCCTGACCATATCCAAAATTGAGCATTTTGATCAAGTGGATTTCCCTCACCCCCCAGATCCACGTACAACCCTCCTCTGTCACTCGTAATAATAGTTGTAATTTTATACACTTAATCACTGTATACAGAAATAAATTACTGCATCAAATTTTAAAAATTGTAAATAATTTACAACAGTATAATGGTGGAATTTTATTTTCTTTTCTGTGTGCGGACACATAGGGCCAGTTTTTTCAACATCGGCTCTGATACTATTTGCAACAACTCTGCTTACCCACAAATTTTGTTTTCTATTTATAACATTTATGGGACTTTGTTGTCTTTGACTATATTTAATTTCGTCATATTACGATATTTCAACATGTGTACTTTCTATCGTTAAAAATTTCTCTAACGACATCATTATTTGTAAATATCATTATTTGTGAATAGAATAAAGTTATGTTGTCAATGATAATTAGACCAACCCTCAATGATTCCACAATTTCTCTTTTAGTCTTGATTTTCCTTTGTGACATTTCTTCAGTGTACACATTTCTGTTATAATAGTAGCATATTTTACTATTCATTTACATCTTAATAAGATTATGCCTTTGCTAGAATTTTATTAAGATAACAACTTCAATAATTATCATGCTAAAATTATCTGCTAGAATATATACTTTATATTCTACCATTATACTCCGCACTCTTATTCATATATTCCGCTTATAAAACTCTTTTAACCTTTTGAATATAACTTTGAAAACTAATATAACAATGATTTATATTCAAGTGTGGACTTAACACTTATCCCATGAATAATTAATTTACCCTTTTATTTCAATGGTGTATGAGCATCGTTGATACTTTCTATCCAACGAATTCCACGTAGCACCATTACGTAATCATTATAGTTCTATTCGAAGTAATTATTTGAAGTTATATACATGAGAAATACCATGAGGTTCGAATAATATATATCAACATTACACATATGCTCTTGCCTGTAGTACGACATTAATCATATTTGGTACCATATAAATGATCACATACAATCAATTGCCTTTTATGATATTACGTTGGGCTATTATGTTAGAGTTTTCAACATATCAATTAATTGGAATAGTATATTAATATATTATGCTAATGTTACAATATCTTATGACAAGATTGGATAATCCATATTAGGATTATAATGTATCCCTATCATAAATTATTGAGAACTCTTTTAATGCTATTCATCTATTCGAGGCTATCCCATTTTAATGGGATGTAATTCGTCAATTAACTCATCACATGGTCTTGTTGATATTTCAAATTCTTGCACCATCGATGGATGCCACATTTACAGAAGGGATTATGTTGTATACCTTCCCTCCATTCTCAGGGTTCAGTTTTTCGATGGCATGTTAGGTTTTTGGATTTTCGTTTTTTTTTAGCCAGGTGGTCTGAGGTTTTGGATCTAGTTCACTACCCATTCCAGTATGCATTTTCACAACCCTCTTTTATTTTATTATAATGACATACTCACCTAATTTAAATAATTATTCTAAGTTGAATTTACTCATGCAACTTGCTAAATTTTCATTATCTAAATTTTTGTTTTATCCTTTTGAAACTAAATTTGATTTATTTCTGTGATTGCAGGTCGTTTTTACAAAAGGGAATTCGACCTTCTTCAGATATTATATTCATTACGATCTTGAGGTAATGTCTTTATATATTTTCCAGGTAAGTAAATAATTTCTAGTCATTTTTCTAAAGCAGAGTCTATCTCTACTGATTTTATCCATGGTCGTGGAGAATTTGTTTGAGCGTACTGCACCTCCATTCATTTTTATCATTTCCTTTCTTCCTGTGAGGAAGTCATTCAATTTACAAATTCTATTCTACGAGGACTTCTCTGTGGTTTGGACAGTTTCCTTCATTGAACGATTTTCATTCCATTCCTATTAGTGAATTCAATCTTTTATACAGACCTAGGGTTCCTTGCATTAAAATCCTTTGTTATTGGATTTATATTATCGACTTTCCCCAAATTATTTGTTTAATACACAAATATGCAATTTTATTTTAATTCCAAAGAATGGAGTACAATTTTCTGTTCTCTCTCTGCACTTAAACCCAATATGAGATTCCTTTCATATTAAATTTTTATTTTAGTCGTCGATGTTCTTGGGTAATTCTAGAGAACATATATATTTAATTTATGAAATGGTTTGATTTCTATGCATATAAAATTGCTTGTATAATTGAATTATATACTCTACAAATTTCATTCATACTCTTTTTTCCTTCATTATGAATAACTAATTATGATTTTAACCTTTCATTGGGTATTATAACGGCCCTCTTTTGCAATCATTTATGCTCAAGAATATACATGTCACTTTATGCTCCACGATGGTCAAATTTATCTTTGTCACAATTTATCCTCCACATTGGTCAAAATTCTCTTTGTCACAGTAACCCTAACTATAGGCAACCGAATTTCAATTATGTACATAATTCATATTTTTTCTTCGTCAATAAAAACTTGCACTTCTTTTCCTCTGGTTTCGCTTACTTTGTTATAATACAGTCCCACTTATTTTAGTAATACCACAATGTCAATCATGTATGGAATCAATAGTTAATTCAGGGTATGTAATAGGATCTTTAATTTGATTACAGTTTGAATCCAAATTAATATTTATGTATGCACATATACATGTTTGTAATGACTTTTTTTTTAAATACAGAAGTCTATTTTATTTTAAATAATGATATTTATGAATTATAATTATATATCCGTTACTTGGTCAATACCTAATTTGATAATATATTTTCCATTTTTCTCTTAATTTGTACTTCTCGTTTTATTAATTTCCTTAAATTAATAAAACTATTTCTTGTACAGGAAACTCTTTCACTTCTATGAAGATCATTCCAGATTTCAAGTACACACCCTGTCTATGAGAATACAAGGCTATTTGGATATCACCATACCGTCACTACAATATATTCTTCTGTTCATTTACCCGCATGACCTTATTTATTTTCTTCTTTATGCACAGGGATGATTCCACTATTTACAATTCACTAATAAGGTAATATTTCTAATTCAATTACCGTCATCAATTTCTTGTATTCTATTTAAT
The DNA here is from genome assembly GCA_034641835.2 of Pinus albicaulis. Taxonomy (NCBI): domain Eukaryota; kingdom Viridiplantae; phylum Streptophyta; class Pinopsida; order Pinales; family Pinaceae; genus Pinus; species Pinus albicaulis. The sequence goes on from CM076572.1 coordinate 879,730,894, forward strand.
TATTTTATTATACTCATATAATAATCCTTGTGTATGGTATCTTTGTGCAAGTATTGCTCTTCTCACAATTTACCATTCGTTAAATTTAGCACTCATTCTTCCAACTATAATACTTTATATTATTTCTTCTATTTACAAGTTGGTGAATAACGTGTACAGAGTTCAATCCAATGAATTCAAAGATGTCTGTTCATGTATAATTTATGTAATTTATTAAACAAAACAATTCACTTTTGTAAAGGAATTCCTGACAGTTTGAAATGATATATTCTATCATTGTTAATACAATTTTCTACTCAATTCTATTTATATTGATAACCATTCATTTTTTTATAAGTAGTTGGTATATTTATTGGTCTACTTATTTGTAATATTTCTCCTATACTGTCCTCTAGTACTTTAATATGGACTTGATATTTAATTTCTTATTCAAGCATAGGAATGGATAGTTATATGCAACTTTTCTGTTAATGTACAATAGAGTTATTTATATGTAATTTTTACAATAATTATTTCTTTTAGATTGAAAATTATCTCTTACTGTAATTATATTTATGTTTCATTGTTGTTTACAGAATAATTATATTAATTATTGCCCTTACATCCTTTCCATATTTACTGATGTATTTTTTTCATTTACTAATTAGATTATTTCAACCTTACAGTAGATTTAGACATTTTGTTTGTTGGTTTCATAATTTAAATTTTCTATATAGCTATACATAACTAAACTATATTTATTAAACTATGTTTTGTTAACGACATCAGACTCTGTAACTTAAAATTAATAGAAATTTATTATAGAAATTAATAATACATATAACTTAATTTCCATATATCGTTCTACATAAATAATCATTATTCTAACTGTCATCATAAAAAAAAAAATAATAAGAAAGAATTAAATTACTTGTGCATAGAAATTCTGGTCCGACTATTTGCCACCCAACCTTGAGCTTTCTCTTCATAGCTCCAACCGAGTAGAGACCAATCCCTCCAAAGTATAGACAACCTCTTTTCTACCATGAAATGGCTTATTTAAGCTTGTTTTCCCTTCAGCATGTTTCCATAATTGTGTCCAGATAAATCAGGATGTTGGTTTCCTTTAGCGTAGGCTTTACTTTTCTTTTTCCCACAAAAGCTCTTTAAGACTAGCTTTCTCCTCTTTCTAGTTTTATTTCACCTCTTCTGAGTAAATTTCCACTTTACTGAGGTACCTTTTAGATATTTATCTTCAATCTAGTATTTTTAATTTATTTTATTTTCTCCAAGTATTTTTGGAGAATTTGGGAGAGTATTTGGATTTAATTCCATCCCCATGGACTTGAAATATTGGTCTCCAATATACTCTATTACTTTCACAATAATTAAAATTCCACATTTATTAATTAAAAAATATAATATGTCCACACATATATAGCTTTCCTTTACGTCCACTTAACCTTTAGGATTTTAAACTATCTAATAAAAGTAGTAAACATAGGGATATTACATATGGGAGTTCTTTTGGAGTTTCATACATGTTGGAATGATTGTCTAAGTCATTTTGGAGATCTTGAGAAATAGACGATTTTGATGTTGGAGCTTCCAGTGAGCATAATTGTGCAATTATGCCTCGTTTTTATTTCTTTAGAATCTCTGTCATGACATTAGAACTTATTATATTTCTCAGCTTCTCTACAATATCCCATAATTCAACTTCCTTTCCTTACGAAAAAAATTTCAAGAAAATTTCTTGAAAATTAAAAGCTACCGTCCTCAAAGATTGTAACCATTGTACTCCTAGTACAACATCAACAACTCCCATTGGAATGGAAAGAGTTAGACTATTCAATACATATTACCCCATGGTTAGCTTGATATGATTTCATTTTAAAAATAAATTTATAGCCCCTCAATTTGAAAACATCACTTGACACTCTCGTGCTGGGTAGAGGAATCAATTTAATTCCTTGGCTACCTTATAATGAATAAAATTATGGGTACTGCTCGAATCAATCAACACTATTGTATTTTTCTTCTTGATATGTCCTTCTATCTTGAGAGCTTCAAGAGTGGTAATTCCTACCAATTCATTACAGGATATGGTCAGACTCATTTCTTCTTTCTCTAGGGTTGGTTCTTGGTGTATATCCTATTCTTTTGAAACTTCTTGTTCATTTTCGTCCTCCTCTTCAAAATATATGTAAAATAATTTCTTCTCAAAAAACTTAGTACCTTTCGTGTGTTTTTTATCACAATTATAGCAAAGCCCCTTTTCTCTTTTTCCTTCCGATTGTTGTGGTATCAACCTTGTAGGTTGTGGAATTCTAGGAGTAGCAAAACTTCCATCTTTATAGATGTGAGTCATAGGCTTTGTTGGGCCTCAAAATAGTCCCTATTTTCACTCCATTATTCATCAATATCTTCACATTTTACCTTCATGTCACCTCCATTCCACCTCCATATCATTACATTCACTTCATTATTGGGTCATAACTATGTTTTTCCAAAGTTTATTAATTCTTAACATTTTAAAGTGAATTGATGGCTAAAACTTAGAAAATAATATGCTTATACTTATGCCTAACAATTAGCATGAGTTTGTTGACATGTGTAGGCACAAAGGAAGCTTCCAAGACACCTTTATGTGGCTTTGGATGATCAAATTCGAATTTAAGAAGATAAACCTCATGGAAAAGATTATGGAGGAGATCATGGAGGATATTACTGCGCTATTTGACAATTTGCCTCAGCATCGAGAAGCATGTGAACTATACGCCTTTTTCTTCACCATGAATTCCTCAAAAATCTGCAAGATCTCGAGCAGGGCGAAATCCATTGTGTACTCGAGAGAGTTGTAGGCATTTAAGGATTATTTTGTTGTGTAAATGAATCGGGCTCCGAACTGCAAGCTGGTCCTTCCTAATCTATCTCAACGAAAAACCTGCGTAAGCCTTCAATCCCGTTTTGTTTTGCATTTCTTTTGGTTTGTTTTGTATTTTTAGATTTAATTTGTTTTGTTATAAATTGTATTTATTTTTATTTATTTTGTTTTGATTTGGTTATTTATTTTTAGTTATAATCCGTGTTAATGTTTTTTATTATAATTATATTAATATATTGATATATTAATATAATTATAATTTGTTATGTTTGTTATTATAGTTTGTTATTTGTTATTATAATATATTGATATATTAATTCTATTAGTATATTGATATGTTATTGTATTTTGTTGTTATTTATATTTTTAATTTTGTTGTATATATTTAATATTTGTTAGTGTAATTTGTTATATTTTGTTGTATATATTTGTTAATTATGTTATTTAATTATTAATTAATGTTTGTTATAAAAATTGTATTAATATATTAATATATTGATTGTATTAACTATATTAATATATTAATATATTTTATAATTGCATTAATTAATATAGCTATAATTTGTTGTTATAGTTATAATTTGTGTTTTGTTATTATATGATTCTCTTAATACATTGTTTTAGATTATCATTTTGTTAAGATTGTCATCATTTAAAAAATAAAAAAATAAAAAAATAAAAATAAAAATAAAAATAAAAAAAATTTGTTGTGTGTTGATTTGAAGGATTTAGAGGGTGAAGATTTGAAGGATATTGGAAAAATCATGAAAATTACAGGAACTGATTGAAAGTGCAAGAGTTGGTAAAAAGTGGAAAATTTAAAAAAAATTAAAAAAAATTTCCACAAAATTCATGCAGATTTGAAAATAAATAATGGAACACTTGGAAACAAATTTCGAGGATCGATTTATCAAACATTTGGAGGATTCTACAGATGATGATTATCTTGTTTCGATAGCTTCAAGTTGGCATTAAACTCATAATATTTTCTGTTGAATGCTTTTATGTGACATACTAATCTGCAGGACACAACAGAGCTTTCTAATGCCAATCTTTTTGCGAAGCACATTTCATGAGTTATGTGACAGGGAGTATTATTTTTCATGGTTATTTTTAAGAATGGATTGATTTTAATGTCATGATTAAGTCAATTTCAACACCTTTGATTGTCCTTAATTTGTTTTATTTGGTATAAAATTTTTGCGTAAGAATCATGAAGGAACTGGCCATTCCTTCTTGAACACACTTATGTTTCTTTCTGCCAAGTTTTTTTTTTTTTTACAGGTTACAGGACGACAAAGCGATCATTACGGAGACTACATTGTGACGACAATTAGTCTTCCAAAGACTAAATTCATGAAAAATTCTCAAGACAAATCCATCTCCACAACCATTACCTTTCACCTCCCTTTCTGAAAAGATTTTGAATCCCATCAATTGTACATCTATAACGCATACCATTTCCATGTCCATTTTTCATAGCAAGAGTTCTTCTTCATTCACCATGCATTTCCTTTCATCTATTCCTAACTCATCAATAAAAGCCATTTTCCATTTCCATTTCCATTTTCATACCATTTTTTTTCATTTCCGCCAATAAAACCCTGCTTGAGTCAAAGTTCTAGAGTCTAAGTATCATTGAAAAACACCTAGAGGCTTGCATGCCTTAATGGCAAGTACTCTTGCCAATGAACAATGGGAGTACATTAATATTCCTTGTTCGTTGGATCTTGTAGGTGACTCGACCACGACAAATTTATTCGTACCTACAAATATGTGTTAGGCATCCTGACTCCCATTGGAATCAATGGTGGGAGCTCTTGTGTTGGCTAGGGGAATTCATTAACGGCCACTAAGTCAACAACTTCTTGCTATGTTCGACATCAACACATTTAATCACATAGCAATATTTGTGCCATCGAGCGTTGAAGACTTGAAGACCCATATTTTGCAGCAGATGAAGCCAATTTCCATTCATTGTATTTCCATTCATGGTATTCATTGTATTTCACTTGAGGACAAGTCAATAAATAAGGCTGGGAGGAAAATGTAACTTCTATATTTTGTATACCTTCCAAGCCTTATAGATTTTCAACCATATTCAGCAAACTCATCGGATTCATCATCCAGCAGCAGATACAACTTTCAGCCATGTTCAGCAGACTCCTCAGATTTTTCATCTAGTAGCAGCAGATCCAGCAGCTGATACGACAATGCAGATCCATCTTTCATCCACCATTTTCACAACAGTTTGGAGTCACACATGCACGACTCTCACCTATTTTTGGAAGGGTAAGTTAAGGTATGCTATTTTCTAACTTTTAACCATTAAATTCCTTGAAATGTTAGAATAATAATTTTTGGAAAAAACTTCACTTCCTTTCCTTTCATTGCCAAAGCCATCCGTTTAATGGGAAGGATACATTTACATACATGCTTTGTCACATTCATATCCACAATTATATATCATATTCTAAACCCACTTACCTTCAAAATATATTTACTATTACATGAGCATACAAATGGCTTTGTCTAAAGTATTTAAAAGTTAATTGGATGCCAATAGAATCATGGTTGTTACACAAGAACCAACCATGATGCATTCCAACAAAAATACTCCGCCATAAAAAGCACATTATCATTATGCAAAGATCATACAATGAACGCAACAAACAAAATATGGTTGAAACACAAGAACCAACCAAGTTGTAGTTCATCAAAATAACGCTTTGCAAAAGTTAAGTAAATGATCTCATGCAGAGTTTAAGCCAAAGCTCAAGTACCAAAAAATAATGTAATAGATTGCATGAGGACATGCAATACCTTCAATTTGGGGGTATGTTGGGCCTCAAAATAGTCCCTATTTTCACTCCATTATTCATCAATATCTTCACATTTTACCTTCATGTCACCTCCATTCCACCTCCATATCATTACATTCACTTCATTATTGGGTCATAACTATGTTTTTCCAAAGTTTATTAATTCTTAACATTTTAAAGTGAATTTATGGCTAAAACTTAGAAAATAATATGCTTATACTTATGCCTAACAATTAGCATGAGTTTGTTGACATGTGTAGGCACAAAGGAAGCTTCCAAGACACCTTTATGTGGCTTTGGATGATCAAATTCGAATTTAAGAAGATAAACCTCATGGAAAATATTATGGAGGAGATCATGGAGGATAGGGTTATGTGTCTAGATGGTTAGAGATATTAGTGGATGATCATTATGAGTTTGTTACTCCTCTCATTGTATAAATAGGAGTACCTCCTCCATTCCAAGGAAAGGACTCTTAGAGCATTGTATCCAATTGATGATGGAATAGAATAAAGCTTCATTTTTCATATATTTCCATTATGTAGTTTTAGATGTAAATTGTGTTAATGTAGAATATGAATTTATGGAATTTTATGTAGTTTTAGATTTAAGTTTCCTTAATGTAGTATATGGAATAATTTGTCTTGTTCTTAAGAGAATTGAGCTCACTCTAAAAGGATGGGAGAAACATTTTATTTCATATTAGATTTTGTTTCATTTCATTGCTTAGATTAAAATTGGTTTCTTTTGTTTGTGTGCAAGTAGTTTCTTGTTGAGATTTTTGATATTAAGATGAATGAATTATAATGGAATACTTTACATGTCTCTTAAGTTAAGAGCTTCTTTCATTAATAATTTATCCATCTTAAGTTCTTGGTTTTAATCTCTGATTCATTAAGTGGTAATTGAGGTGAAAATGGATTTCTTGAGTCAAGAACCATTTCAATATTATTCCTCTTTTTAAACTAATTGAGTTAGAGTTATAGAATATATTACTTTCAGCTTTTGAATAGCCTTGTCTTTATTTCAAGTTTATGGTTTTATGAATGATTTCTCTATGATACTGTAGGGAAGGACAACCAGGACCTCCTAAGTTAGGAGCCTCTTCCCTTGCATATTATATTGAATCATAAACAATTTAGTTAGACATAGAGTTAGTTGCCTACTCCTGCATATATATTGCTGGCACCATCACAAGCTCACGAGTTTCCCTGGTCGATAATTTAATGCAGCAATTTGTTCAAATAAATTGCCCAACAGGCTTCCTTGTTGCCATAAATTTAATTTCGTTCTTTCTTTCCAACTTGAATGCCTTCTTCAATGAATTAGGTTCTGAAAGGTGAACATCATGTTGGATGTTTTCCTTTAAATATCTTATGAAGACATCAATCCTATGTTCCTCTGGAATATTAGTTACCCTTATATTCAATTTTTGGAGGTCCTCAATGTGCTCCACCATTGAACCCTTTTTTATGAGATTTATCAATTGGCTAAAGAAGGTGTTGATCTTTGTATCCTCATCACGTGCTATCATTTCCTCCTCGAAAATTCACCAAATGACAATTTTTTTACGAGATCAAAACAATTGATACCATAAAAATGTATTTTGTTGTAAATGTAAACTCGCAATGCATACCTTTTGTGTGTTTTGCACATTATGGAGATCAATATATTGCTCCATCTGTAGTATCCATGTTAGAGGATCCTTACCAAAAAACTTACTCATATCAATATTTGGAATATGATGGGTCTTCAATCCAATATTAGAGTTTATGAAATCATGATTAAAAAATTTTTTTTCTCATCATGAGTTTCATGTACTACCTTTCGCCATTAGGAATCATTTCTTGTATCAACACTCTCAAACCTTGCTTCAAACCTACCATGTCTTCTTTTATATAATTCATCATGTCTTCCATGTTGTATTTCTTTTTTTCATCTATCTTAGCTTCCATGTCATCCATATTAACTTCCATGCCATCCATCTTAGCTTCCATGCTATTCATGCCATTCTTCAAAACCTCCATATTATCTTCCATGCCTTTTTTCAAACCATCCTTATTAGCTTCCATGCCTTTCTTCAAAACTTCCATCATAGCTACCACGCCTTTCTTCAAAACTTCTCTTTCATTTTTTATTTCTCTTTGGAAGAGTGAAATTAGTTGCACTTCGTCTTGTAATTTTGATATATCATGTTGCACTTCTTCCTCTTCTTGAGTCATAGTAGAGCCTTTTGAGGGATTAGTTGGTGTTTAATTCCTTTTAGGGCCCATTTTAGAATCCAATACTAATATCTATGCTTCAATATGTGCTTTCAATCACTTCAAACCAAATTTTCAAACAAGAAATATGTAATTTGAAAAAAAAAATGCACACCTTTTTCTTTCTTTTGAGGTGCTCGATATCGAAAATGATGTATCTTTGGAATTTTGGATCCCCAAGATCTTTATTTATATCATGTATTATCTCTGGGAATCCTCTTTCCAATGCTATACGTGTGGCCTGATTTGGATTCTTCAAGGAAACTTTGCTCCTAATATCCTGCAATGGCCTAATTATGGACTGGTTTAGTATAGCGAACATGTATGGCATGCCATGTTCCATTGGTTACTCCTTTTCTTCTTAAATGGATACACAGTAAACTATAGTCCATGTGATTTCAGCCACGTTCGACATAATTCCAATATGATGCTCATAGGGAGAGTTATGACGCTTTTCCTAAGGTCACCTCTTTGAGACAAAATTCGGGAGCCTGCAAAAACCCTAATTGCCACAGATCATATGTCCGAAAATATTTTGAACCAAGATCTAAAATTTTTAAATGAATTTCCTCTGGACTTCATCGCAAATGTGTTTTTTGTTTAGCTTTTGAACCTTCATAGAAAAAATTTATAGAAAAAATTCCACGATGATCTATTTGAAGTAGTGAAACCCTAGAATCCAAAGCTATGATACCAAATGTTATGAAACCAGCTCCCAACATATAAGAAAAGAGATATGAAAAATTTTATGATGACCTATATGAAGCAATGAGACCCTAGAATCCAAAGATATGATACCAAATTTTATGAAACCAGATCTCAATATATAAGAAAAGAGAGATCAACGACTTAGAAAGAAGCTAATTCGAGGGGGAAACCTCCTTTAGATTACATAAAATAACAAATCTTGGATGATTGAAATGAAAAAACCTACTTTGTATATATAGCAGTCCATGGCGTCACAATATAATCCTAGCTGACCTAGCAATAATAATGTAAGGGCACAATAATAATAATAGTAGGATCTTATGGGGTGCAATAATAATAGTATGGCAACTAGAAGGGCACAATAATAACAATAAGGGGGCTACAGTAACAACAATAAGGGACTACACTAGTAATATACGGACCTAACACAAAGACAATAACTTTATTAAGGATTCCATCCATAAATGTCGAGAAGGAGTCCTTGAGCTTATCAGAAATGTTTTTCCTTGGATTTAAAAGAAGAAAAAGAAAATGTGGTGTTGGAATTAGAAGTTGATGTTGAAATATAGGGGGGGGAATAAATTTTTTTCTCCTCCAAGTTATAAAACTACACAATTAAATTATAGATTTCTTTTAAATACCTTATTCAATCAACATTCTTATTTCTCTTATAGAAGTGTGCACCTTACTATTTTAGGTTACAATTTCATTCTATACACTAAGAATATTAATTATAGTTTTATTGTCACCATATTAATTTTAGCTTCACTCGATACATAAATGTGAAGTAAAATTCTATTTAAAAGATATGAAACATAGTGTAAACTTGGGGAAAAAATCACAAATTTAAATTAATTAAAGGCTAACATACACATCCTAAAAAATAATTTGTAAAATAAAAAAAATCATCGATCTGAATAGAAGAAAAGGAAACCATCCGTATGCTTGTTTTTTAATTAAAAATGATTTTTTGTAGATCGATGGGTTGGTTCCAATGATCATGGGGGAACTCTCCTTCCAACTTCATGTGGAAGTGGGCTCTCCACCCAACACTTAGGTAAATCTCATGAAATAGCCTAGTTCAGGTGACATAAGGCCTAAAGACCAAAAGGGAGAGGGATAGAGTAACATCATGCATCCTTTCATCCCATGGTGAAGAAAACCAAGGAACTAAGGACTCGTATAAAGGTAGTATTCCTTAGAGATCTATCAAGTAGAATGGGCACAAGGGAGGATAGATATATCTATACTCTACATCCATGGGACTGGGGGTCTCATCCCATCCATACCGTTGATGGGTCCAGCGACAAGCATGAATCTTGGTTTCATCCCGTGAGAGGAGAGGGTGCTACCCACAGTCCCAACTATCATCCCAAAGGGATGGAGCGGTGATCCCCGATGTTCCTAGCAAACCCATAAAATGAAAAATTAATCCATATCAGGCAGGGATGGCATGATGCGTTGTGGGTACTTCGAGGACCGGAGCCAGGCGAGGAACATCCCTAAATTTTGAAATTAGACCAGAAAATTAGCAGCCTCGTATGACCACTTATACAGAAAAAATCACCACAAACATCACCCATACAATTCACACTCAAATCACTATCGTAGACAAGCCACAAAGTAGACCAAAATTGTGGGCACCAGAATGGATAGGTAGAGTAAATTTTTCTTGAGTGGGATAGGTCGTGACAGGGAGGGCTTCCACTAAAGCTTCTCGAGTCCTCTGGGTTTCTAAGGAGTCTAGGTCTTCCTTTGCTTTTGATTATTCAGGCACCCGCTTCTGATGGATAATATTCTTGACTTTGAAGGGTCGTTGATGCCTGATATTTTGGGATAGCCAGACCATGAGTCAAGATAGGATTTCAGAGTTGGATGATAAGAAATTTATAATTCTTATTATGATGGATGAGGAATTTTCTTCTTCTTACGGAAAGGAAATTTTGGATTGATGATTCTAAAGTTGACTCTGAAATTGATGATGATTCTTATTCCTCTAGCAAGACTTCAATCCTAACAGATCTATAGCATCTCCATATTTTCTCAGTTTAATAACCCTTCAGATAATTATAGGGCTATTTTAACTAATTTGGTTGCTACTTTTCTGGTCTAATTTAGAACTTTAGGGATGGTCCTGGTCCCACTCTGGTCCTCGGAGTACCTCCACCACGTCATGCCATCCCCGCCTAATATGGATGGATTTGTCACTTTATCAGTTTGTTAGGAACATTAGGGATCATCTCTCCATCCCTTCAGGATGACAGTTGTGACTATGGGTAGCGCCCTCCCCCCTCACGGGGTCAAACCAGGATTCATACTTACCATCGGACCCATCACCGATATGGATGGGACCCCTAGTCCCGTGGATGTAGAGGATATAGGTACCAATCCTCCCTCTTACCCATTCTACTTGATATCTCTCTAAGGACTGGGCCTGGGGCTCATTATTATTCTTATATTTTCCTGCAACGTGAAATTGATTACTTGACTAGGCGAATTACTACCCCCAATAACCCTATAAGTAAGTCGCATAAGTAAGGAAAGATAAGGTCAATTAATGACTTACATTTCATTTTATAAATATAACTTATTTCATAAATAAACAAAGAAATAAGGCCCTTACCTAAGCATAAGATAGGAAGGTAAGGGGTTCCCTTATATCTAGGTCACCCAGCTGATATGAAAAGTGGAGTCAGTTTCTGAGCCTAGATGTGTGTGGGTCCATGCCGGTTCAAAAATGGAAGGGTGTAACAGCTAGCTTAAGTGCTAACTGATGATTATGATATTTTGTTAAGAAATTAAGGCATTAATTTCTATTTTTATTTTTATTTTAACAATACATTATGAGCATAAATTAATATTGATTAAATTAATTAAGAAAGTGATTTCCATAAAATAATAACAAGACTGATGGTAAAAAGTAATTCAAGAACTGAGAGTTAGTTGGACAGAATCAGTTCAAACAATTACCCAACCTCTGAGGATAAAGGCTTAATCCTAGGGATGTTTGGGGATTCTATTCGATAATTGGAGAAGGGAGAATTGGTAAGAAGAATTTCCGAGCTGGTGCTATCCAGTGGAATACTCCGATTTTCTAATATTTATCTAGATTAGAGGACTCAACCAGATTGTCCTGAGGTCTCTCAAGAATTTTTTTCAATTAACAAAGCTGAGACTTTGAGCATGGGGGAGAGAAGATGACGTGATTGCCTCTCTCATGGTAGGGAGGAACAACCTCAGTTAGTGAAATGCAGAACATATAATTTTACTGCTATTGTGTGTTCTTAGTTATTTGTGAATGGAAAATTAAACTAGTGTAAGTGTTTAAACTTAAGTAGTTTGAGAACTTAAATTTTATGTTATGTCAAGTTATAAATATGATTCTTGTTAGACAAATAGGATAGACAAGTGAATTTTAAATTTATTCTCCGAAAAGAATGAGACATGGAACTGTTAAATTAGTACCCTCAAGATGAAGGTTCTTAGTTGGTTGTTCCCTGCAAAGAGGGTAAACATCGAAAGAATGGTCCATCCATTTTAATGTTTAAGCTTAAATAAAATAATCGAGAATAGTATTATCTCTTGTCTGAACATAAATAAAACATACTCAAAGATTTATCTAAAAATTATAACAAATATTGTAGTTATTAACTATCGAATTGAAAGAAATGGTCTATAGATTTTTTCTTTGAAAATATATGAGTAGTAGTGTTCTACTTGAAGATTGATAAATGTACCAAACATAAAAAATAAAAAGACACAAAATTTAAGACTTTAGACAAAAATAAGGATTACTGTGTAATTTCCAAAAAAGCCACACCGTATATGCAAATATAAATATATTCGAGAAATTTATCACTAGAACAGTAAGTGCCTCAAGCTTAGAAAACCATCGTAGAAGATTGATGACTATAAATCGTTACAAAGAAGAAGAAACCCAACACTTAGTTAAGGTTTACAAGTAATTATTGTCCAAAACAACCAACTGTACTTGCAATGGGTTAAACTCAGAAAAGAAGGTATATTTTATATCCAAAATTGAATAGGGTAAACAAGAAAACGTAATCATAAATATATTCTGCAGTGTATAAGAAAAATTGCAGAAAGGATTCGTAATAAGACAACAACTGAAACATCAGATAAAATTTGAAACTTATATTCTAGAAAGTGTTAAATTATATATATATATATATATTTGAGTCCGAATAAGAAAATGTTAAAAGAATAACTGTTACATAAAACTACCCTACATGCCCATATATGGTATTGGCAGAAAATAAAGAGTTTACATTTTCGATAAAAGGTTTAAAACAAAACTCTATAGTGAGTCGTAAACCCTCTTCAAGCCCGATGTTTCTGGGACCAAATGGTTCACAACAAAGTGTTACCTGACAGAGCCAGAAGAAGTTAGAGAAATGATGAGTGAAATTATAGGAGTGCATCCTTACAAAAGTAACAACGAGCAAACCTGCAAACAAAGTAATTGTGAATGAAATCAGTAAACAACCAGCCTGGTATCGTAGAGAGTTTTAGAATAAAATTATTATGTTGTGCTATAGAATTACCTGTAAGGAGTTTGCCGTCAAAGCATGAGAAGCACATCCTGTAAGTGTTACCAATAAATTGAAGGTAAAAATACAGGTTGATCTCAAGCCAAACAAAGGATATTTGTGTGCAAAAAAACAAAGAAAAAAATATTAAGTTTTCACCATGGATTTGTTGGAGCTCGCCTAGGTGAGGAAAGAGACTTCATTCTCCAAATCCCAAAAGCACTATGGTGACCTAAGGGAAAATTTGTATACCTTAATACCAAAAATGAGATTGAATTCATTATATTAAAAAAAGAAAAAAAAACTGTGAAAATTTATTGTGGAACAAAAGAAAAACTATAACACAACATATTCTCGAGGGAGGAGACTTATGTCACGATAAAAAAAATTAGCAAGAAACCAAAAATAAACTTGTAAAACCTCACCATGCTTCTAGCTGCTGGAAATCTGTCAACATTGGAGGAAACCCTAATGGGTTGTTGCAAAGGCAGAGAGGTTCTCCAGTGGAGCAAGAGTCGAAATGACCGAGAATCAGTGAAAGTGTTTATGGGGAACAAGGTCATTACCGTAACCCTAATTCTTTACCACCATTAGATGCTGAAAGGTGAGATCAAGGATGAAGAATTCACCATTTATCCACCGTAGTGGTGTTAACATCGACAAACCAGACTAAATAACCATTAACACTACCAGATTCACCATATGGAAAAGGGTTAACCATTAAATTACAAATTGAATGCAATAAATATGCATACAATGAATTTAGCTAAGGTCGTATGGTGGTTGAGAGGTTGATTACTCTGAAAAATTGAAGATGGGAATTAACCTTAGTAAAGTTCGTTTATTATGTACATAATGTATTAAAATTAAATGCTTGACATATGTTATATAAATGTGGGACAGATATTATGTAAATGTGTGATAGTTGTTAAGTCTTGCATGGAATAGACAGTATTAATGCCAATGGAAAAATAAAAATAGGATGTAAATGTAAGTGTAAGTTTTGTAAAGAATTTTTTTTTATGGTTATAATGATGTATGCTACAAGTGGTATCAAAGCAACATTCGTATGCTAGGACCCTATTGGGTGAACTAACAATTTAAACTGTGTGTATACTGATGCATAGAGAGAGAAAATAAATATAACATAAGACATTATGAGAAGGGGGAAAATGTAACAACCACCCGAGAACATCGGGGAAACACAACCCCAACCAAAAATGAATCCGGAAATGTGGGTGCAGCTAAGTGTGGATCAGCACCAGTGAACAAGTAGATTGTTGGAGGAACAACAACACCAAGCTAGCATTCTGCTAAATACCATACCTAAGATACAAGAGGAAATGGTGAGGGTTCGAAGTGATATTGCGCGGTTGATGCAAGAACAAGAGAGGATATTAAAAATCCTCTCATATAAACAGAATCATGGGATATAACAACCCATCCCTGACAGAGACATGCAGCAAGGAAATATGAAACAAGAAAGAGACCATGCCAGTAACAGAATGGAAAGAATTCAGTATCAGCTAAGTAATGGAAATTAAAACTACAATGAGGTTGAGTCAGTTAATGTGTCAAATCATAAAGAAGTTAAGAAACAGAAAGTGGAACTATAAGGTAAATTTTGAAAGACAAAATCACCTATGTTTTATGCAGTAGAGGAGGAGGTGGCTGAGGCATGGTTGATAAATATGAACAAGTATTTTCATGTTTATGAATATAGCAGCAATCATAAAGCCAGATTGGCCATTTATCAGTTGAGGGAAAAGGCCACACTATAGTGGTAGGAAGTGAAAAATGTCCACAGTATAGATGATCACGATGTGACTTGGGATTCGTTCCAGTAATATTTTAAGGATAAATAATTAACTGAATGCTTTTATAATGAAAATTATAGAGAGTTCCATGATATAAAGCTGGGACAAATGACGACAGATGAGTACATCACCAAGTTCACTTCCTTACTCCGTTATGTTCCTTATTTAAGGGATGAAAAGGAAAAAGTATAGTGGTTCCTGAGTAGTTTTCCAACTCATATGAAGGAGCGAATTGAGTTTGTGAATCCAAAAACTACAGACGAGGCAATTCAGAGGGCAAGAATGTGCTATCGTCATGCTAAAGCAAAAGGGGAGCAGAGTAAAAGCTGGTAGACAAGGAAAGATCCTAGGGAAATTCTAATTTCAAGAAAAATAGAACCAGTAATTTCAAGAGTGCTGCCAGAAGCTCAGTTAGAAAAACATTTGGAGGGAATCATCAAGGAATAATATGGCATGTGGAAGATAAACTGACAGAAGCTTCCAGGAAGCCAGATAAAAAAAATAAAAATCCACCCTTACAGTGTTGGGGATGTGGTGAGGCACACTAATAGAGAAATTTTTCATAGAGAGGAAGGAGTGAGGCAGTTACCAACTTATAGGAGACCTCAACAGTAGGAGATGTAGCCAAAAATATACCTAGAATTAACGCAGCCCTTGAATATCGGCAAGCAGATTACCAACCAACAATGATAGAACTGGAAGTTAAATTACTATCTCAACCTATTTGGATTTTGATACACCCAGGTGCAAGTTTAATCTACGTAAGTACCAATGTAGTAGATATTTGTAAATTGCAGAATCAGAAATTTAGAAGTCCATAACTGGTACAGTTAGCCACGAGAGCTAAGAGAAAATTTTGTCCCAAGATTCTGAACTATGCACTAGAAATTAGTGAACAATAGCCAACTATAGATTTGAATATATTACCTTTCGGATCCTATGATGTAATACTTGGTATGGACTGGTTGGATAAGCACTGGACGTTAGTATATTGTAAAGAAAAATTTATATACTACAGAATGCAAGATGGAACACAAAAATAAATTCAAGGTATAAAGAAACCTCTGCAGCTCCGTCCAATTACAACATCGCAAATGGGTAAGTGCATGAGGAATGGATTCCAGTTATACGCCGTCCAAGTGGGCTTTACTAACTCCAAAGAAAGGGCTCCAATGATGGCAAAAAATTTCGATAGTGCAAGAGTTTATGGATGTATTTCCAGAGGAAATACTAGGCTTACCACCTAGAAGGGACATAGATTTTACGATTGATTTGATACCTGGAGCATCACCAATTTCAAGGACACAATACCGAATGAGCGTACTAGAATTAACTGAGCTAAAGATGCAGTTATAGGAACTATTGGATAAAGAGTACATCCATTGGAGTGTATCTCCTTGGGGAGCACCTGTGTTATTTGTGAAGAAGAAAGATGGAACCATGCGAATGTGCATGGATTACCGCCAGCTCAATAAATTGATTGTTAAAAATACATACCCCCTACCACAAATTTATGATCTGTTTGATCAGGTGAAGGGAGCCACAATATTCTCTAAGATAGATCTAAGGTTGGGATACCATTAGATCAGGATAAAAGACGAAGATACATATAAAAATTCTTTTCCTACCAGGTACAGACACTACGATTTTGTGGTGTTACCATTTGGATTGACTAATGCACCAACAACCTTTATGAGGCTGATGCATGGTATATTTCACCCCTTCATGGATAATTTTGTGTTAATATTCATTGATGAAATTTTATTTTATTCCAAGAATGTAGAAGAGCATAAAGATAACTTACGGATAGTGCTGGAAATTTTACGGAAGCATCAGATGCACACTAAGTTCAGCAAGTGTGACTTCTTCAAGCAAGAAATACATTACCTTGTTCATGTTATTTCTGCTGAAGTAATTGCATTTGACCTGGAGAAAATCAGAACGATTATGGAATGGAGGATACCCAAAAACATGGTAGACATCTGATCCTTTATGGCTTTCTCTAGTTATTATCGGTGGTTTATTGAAGATTTTTAAAAAATTTCTTTCCCAAATACTTCCTTACAAAGGAAGGAAAAAATATTTAAATGGAAGAAAGACTGTCAAGAAAGTTTGAAAAGTTGAAACTGCTATTGATTACAGCTCCAGTATTAAGGGTAGCATATCCCAACAAAGAGTTTGAAGTCTGCACAGATGCGTATAAAGAAGGAGTTGGGGAAATTTTGTCACAAGAAGGTAAGGTTGTTGCCTATGAATCATGAAAATGAAAAGAGCATGAGCAATGGTTTGGAGGCACTACTTGCTTGGAAAGAGATTTGTACTCAAAACTAATCATAGAAGCTTGACTAGTTATTTTAAGCAAGCTGGCCTTAATTTTTTCCAGGCAAGGTGGAATTATATCCTGAGCGAGTTTGACATTGATATGCAGCATGTGAAGGTTAAGGAGAATAGAGTAGCTGATGCGTTAAGTAGAAAATTACACGGTGTTTATGAACTGTACTATAATTAGGTTGAATGCAAATTTCTGGAGCAAATATAAACATAAGCTGAGAAGGATCCTAAATACCAGTTTATGTGGAAGAAAATAGAGGAGTCTAAAAAACAAGGAAAATATGTTGATTATGGAATTAACAAGGATGGGTTGCTAACTTTTAAGGAAATTTTTTTTGTTCCAAATTTAATGGAATTGAAGGAGTTGATTCTAAATGAGTATCACCGAAGTAACTACTCTGTACATCCCAGGTACTGTAAAATTTTAACAGTAATGAGGAAGAATTACTTCTATCCAGGTATGAGAAGAGACATTGCGAAATATATAAACAAGTGTTTATAGTGTCAGCAAGTGAAAGTGGAGCACGGACACCTAGCTGGGTTGATGCGGCCTATACCAGTACCTGAATGGAAGTGGGAGGCGATATATTTAGATTTCATCACTGGTTTACCATGGTCAAAGAAGCATAATGACTCTACAATTGTAGTGGTAGATCTATTAAAAAAAGCAAAAAAATTTATACGTGTGCAGTCCACTTATAAGATGGTGAAAATGGCATACATATTTATGTGAGAGATATTTAGACTGAATGGAATCCCAAAGACTATCATGTCTGACAGGGATGTGAAGTTTACTTCAGCATTCTGTAGAACGTTTTTTAGAGGATTGGGAACTCAAATTAATTTCAACACTACTTACCATCCGTACAAGGACATGAAAACGGAGTGATTAAATCAGATCCTGGAGGATATGTTACGTATCTATGTAATGCAACAGCCAACTAGGTGGGAAGAATATTTGCACCTAGTGAAGTTTGCATACAATAACAAATACTAGGAATCCCTTAAGACGAGTTTTTTCGAAGCTTTATCCGAACGAGAATGAAAAACTCCTATTAATTGGAGTATCTTAGAAACCAATTTGATGCTTGGATAGGAAATGTTAGCTGAGATGGAGTTAGAAGTAAGGATGGTCTGGCAAAATTTGAAGGAAACTGAGGATATAAAAAAAGTATATGCATATAAGAAAAGGACTTATCATGAGTTTGAGGTGGGAGACCGTGTGTACGTAAGGATAAAACGAATGAAAATCATTTTAAGGTGGGCCTCTTGTGCCAATTTGGCACCCAGATTTTTTGGCCTTTTCCAAATACTAGAAAGTGTAGGACACATGCCCTACCGATTGGTGCTGCCCAGTCATATCCATGTACACAACGTCTTTCATTTATCGTTATTGAAATGATACCTAGATGATCCAAAGCACATGATCCATTGGTAGAGTATTCAGGTAGGATGTGGATACAAGAATTGATTAGAAATGCTAAGTTTTATGAGAAATAAATTCAAATTTTGTTGATTTCTGGTTGAACCGGATGACGAAGTTCCTGTTCGAGCCTTAATTTATAATCGATCGAAGAGAAATCATGCTCTAGAAATGAGCCATCACCCAGGCTAAGGTGCAATGGAAGCACTTTGGCCCGGATGAAGCTACCTTGGAGGATGAAGTCTTTGTTCAGGAAGCGTATACATAACTGTTTGCTGGAGCAGAATGAGAACACCAAGGATGGTGTTCACTTCCAAGGGGGAAGTTGTAACAGCTGGCTTAAGCGCTAACTGATGATTAAGATATGTTGTTAAGGCATTAAGACATTAATTGTTATTTTTATTTTTATTTTAACAGTATATTATGAGAAGAAATTGACCTTTATTAGCATAATTATGGAAGTGATTTCCATAAAAGAATAAAAATACTAATGGTAAAAATTATTTCAAGAACTAAGAGTTATTTGGATAGAATCATTTCAAACAGTTACCTAACCTCTGAGGATAAAGGCTTATTCCCATGGAGGTTTGCGGGTTCTCTTCGGTAAGTGTAGAAGGGAAAATTGGTGAGAAGAACTCTCGAGCCAGTGTTATCTAATGGAATACTCCAATTTTTTTATATTTTTTTGGATTAGAAGACTCAGACCTGGAGCATGGGGGAGAGATGAGGACGTGATTGCCTCTCTTGCGGTAGGGAGGAACAGCCTCAATCAGTGAATTGTAGAACATATAATTTTACTGCTATTAGGGTCCTATAAGTATAAGATTCATAATTTAGAATTTACTTATGATAGTCTTGTAAAATATGTACATACATTGCTTTCTACAAGTTACTTTCCCATATTCTGTAAAAAAATAAAAAATAGAAAATGCAAAAAGAGGGTAAAATTCCTAAAAGAAAGATCAAAGGACTTAAAAGAATATAGACCCCAAAAGAAAAAGAAATAAAACATGAAAGTGAGTAAGTCCAAATGCCACTTCTTTTTACTTTTTACAAATGATTATCGCAAAGTGTTAATAAATTCCATAATCCATGATGAGTTAAATTGTTTAATCTTGACTTGTCATGCTGTCAATTTTCATGTTCTAGATAGTGAATAAAGATTAGTCAGACAATTTAATCCTGACTAATCAGTAGATAGGTAGAGAATAAAGAGGAGCTCATCAGTTTAATCTGAGCCCCTGGATATTATAAGGTATATTTAGATGGTTTTATGCTTTTCAAAAGAAGAAATGTTTCAAGGTAGCAAGTTCAAGTGCACCTGCAAAATGGAAGAAAAAAATGTTAGATTAAAGTTGGGTAGGTAGAAAGGAGTGGGAAGAAGAATGTAAATATTTATCACCGGGCAACAATCACTAATTTCCCCTCCCCCATATTTATTTTTCATTCTAGACTTCCATTGAAAGAGGCTCAGAGAATTTCTCTGACTTTTGTTGGGATCGGACCCAAGGCTTAATGACTGTTAGTTGAAAATGTTGAATTCCTATATTAATCCCCAATTATCATTATTTACCATTCATTCATCCATCACAACTCAAAAACACATAATATCCCTTTTGATTGACTTCCTGCATTTCATAAAGCATACAAACCCTCAAAAAACATCTTATCCTAAGTAAAAGTGGTGAAATCATTAAATGATAAAATTTTCTTTAAGGTTTTCACTTTACTTAGTCATATAAGTGTTTTTATTGAGTCTTCGATTTTCCCTATCATATTAATTTTTAACTTATTCTATTAATTCCTTAGAAAATACCTTATCCTATTAATATAACTCCAATTATTTAAAATATCCCTCCAAACCCACTATTATAATATTTTATGCCAAAATTAATTATCCACATGTTGAAAATAAAATCCCAAAATATACCCCCTTTGGCATAAAACTAACAATATGTAAATATCTCGCTCCCTATGGTTTTAGGCCTTTAATAGAGTAAAACTATATAATAAAAATTAAAAAAAATATAAATAAGCTTTCGGAAAAATGACATGTATTTGAAAAATAAAACTACTACCAAGCTTATTATAGAGTTTAATTTGAACTAATCTTTATTCCCCCAATACCTTTGTAAATACGTTGTTTTTTTCCCGCATTAACCCAAGATTTATTATGAACTAAAGGTTTATATTGTAATTAACATTATTATTTCCAACTATGTAATAGCCTCACGCTATACATAGCCTAACCCATGGTTAAATCTTCATATTCTGCCTTACGCACCCATATCCTACATCTAAACCTTTTTTATAACTGTATAACATTCCATAACCCGCATTAACCTTTTGTAATAAAACTTTGGTTGTAAATCATACTCTATAAAGTTTTATTACATTATTAATCCATTCCAGCGCTTATTTGAGTTTCCCTGGTCCCACCCAACCTTTCAACCGCAGCTTTCAAATCAATCTCAGCCCTTCACTCTTTTTTCGATGATCCAATGGTTTTGGACTCGTTTCGTGCTTAGAAATCAATCGACCTTCTGCCACACAAACAGATGCGAAATGGGTGGTTTTCCCATTTCCTCCCTCAGCAACGTGGCAAAATTTGATTGCATTGCATTTTTTTTGTTCAAAATAACTTACAGCCCAAATCCAATGCGAACCCCACAAATGCTTTTCGCATTCAAAAATAAAATCGCTCCTGCCTGTTTGATAGACCCTGCATTTATTATGGGTAATAAAGGTTAATATCCAAAGTCTACACCTTTGTTACATTATTTCTCACTGCTATCCTCGCACCTGACTGTTAAAAGAGCTCTTCCTAGCCCTTTTAAGCTTTTGAAACCTTGTTTTAAACCACTGTTAGACAATTTCATACCTTAAACTCAGATTTCATCCCAAATTCTTTATTTGAAGACTAGATAACACCTTCTCGGCTCCAGCTATTCGAACTAGAGATCAAATTCAACCGCAGAAGTCGCCATGAACCCTCCCGACTATCAAAATACCTGCAGTTAAGGTATTTTTCGACATTCCAACCTACAAATTCATAGTTTAAGCCTTCGGATGAACTAATTAAACTTCAAATAAAGAAATTTTCCACCTAAGTTGCCCAGAAAGTACCAAAAACAGGACAAACCCTCGCAAAATTTCCCTAGAAATTGTTGTTTTCAGAAAAATCTCTTTTTGAAGTCCAATTCCTCACTTCAAAACATCTAAAAGTCAATTCTAGGAGCAAGAAAGATTTTAAAGCCCAAATATCTCTTCAAAAGTCATTTTTACAGTCTGAATCATTCAGAAAATCCCTCTTTTCTGTCTTAAACCAGTTTTCCCATCCCAAATTCCTAATTGAGCACTGAAGCACCAATTGACATCATCTTTGCCTATAAAACTGCTCAATTACCCTCTGTTAAGGAAATTCAACTATTGCAAACTATTTCAACTTGCTTTAGTTGTTTAACAATGACTAAGAAACAAATGACATCCAAAGCTGGAGGTTATAAGCCTACCAAACCTGGGGGATCCAAGCCTCCTAAATCAGAAGCATCAAAAAATATCAAATCCACTCCTGCACTCACTACAAAAACTACTGTGTCTATCAATCCGCTTCAGCTACTAGTACCTAATGAAGAAATCATCCCCTTGACTGATATGGATTATAAAATTGCAGACCCTGTGCTAGAATTAAATCCATTGGGGATTCACAATTCGTGTTTTGATAAGTTCTTAGATAAAGATGAAATATCTATTTGGGAGACTAACCTACCCAAATATATGGTTCCAATAACACACCCTGGCCAAGACCTAGTGAGATTATGTCAGAAACACTATGTACCAGATCAGAGAGAAATTGTTAATGCTGATAGGGAGATTTTATTTTCTATTACTGTAGAATCCATTAATTAAATGTTACAATTACAATTTGATCCCAAGGTAGTTCCTCTATCCATAGAATCATTGACTCAGTTATATTTAGGGTTAGACTTTCCTAAGAGATTTATGATATTTAAGAACTTTATGCCATCTCATGTGGACATTCCAAAGTTAAATCCTCCTTACTCCACTTCCAAATTTCCTGAAGGATCTAGACATGTGATACCAATGCTTTCTTTCATACTAGGATACTTCACAGATGAATTCACTGATGAATCCATCCTTGGTTTTTTATCTACTTTATCTCCTGGTCAACCTCCTGCAATGATATTTTACTATACCAGATTTATAACTCATAGTATCCACTATCAATTGACCAAACTACCCACTGATGGGGTGTTCAAATATTCATCATACTTATTTCACTTGTTCTTGTATTTTCAATGTGACAAGTTTCCAATGGCATTACAAAAATTTGACTTAGAGGACCAGCCTCTATCAATTGTTTCCTGGATGACTTTACTGAGGAAAGAAGGAAGTGAGTTCAGTTTTACAGACTTTTTAGATCCATTCATCCAACCAGCAATGAGCATATTAGATAAATCAGAATAGCCTAGGAAAGGCGAAGACATGAAGAGAATATTGCAGTTATCAGAACAGTGCAAGATGGGAGACTGGAATTTGTCTGAAAAGCACACATAATTGAGGATTTTTGGATCAAATCTACGGCCTTACAAATTGCCTAAGTATTTGAGCATTAGGGTTTTTGCATTAGAATACTTAAGACAGGTTTGAAACTTTGATTCCATTAATTTAATGGTTTCTAGAAATAAAACTCAGTTCAAGTTGAAGAATCAGATTGGTCCTTCTATTGTGAATAATAGAAATGCTAGAAAGGAAATAGAGAAAAGATTATCAGAGTTAAAATTTCAGAAAATTTTCCCTTGGAACTATGACCCTAAAGGCATTCTCAGAAATATAAGGGTCAAATGCAAACTACCTCCTTTCATACATGATCCCGGGCTAGGAATTAAAAAATTTGCAAATCAAACAGAATGGGCAGATAATACATTGAAAGATACAACAGTAAATGCAGAGCCAACAGAAAAGATGAATGTTACACAAACTATGGTAGTTGCAAAGCAGAATGAAACCTCTACAAAAAGAGGTAGAGATGAGGGAACCTATATAGCTGAGACCACCACAGATACTAAATTCAAGTTGATTCAAAATAAAAGTTTCAAATTCAATTCCATAGGGAAAGAAAAAGTTATTGATGTTGAAGATACAAATGAGCCTAAGGTAAACAATGATGAGGCTACAATAATAATAAATGAGACTCTTGCAGACATACAAAAAGACCAAACAGTAGGTGAACAAGATACTCAGATGATTGAAAGACATAAAAACATGGAGGCTTCTTCCTCACACACAGTGGAGGAAAAAGACCTAGACATCAAAGAAATGTACAAACAAATCAAGCAAAAGAATGAAGAGATAAAAAGTTAGATTTACTCTAAATTTCTTAAATAGAAGATAGGGAATCAGAATAGACTACTTACATCATTTGAATACTCCATAAATAAAATGATCATGTCATATCTGCAACCAACTACTTCAACACCTAAGACAGTGGCAAACCACAAAACGTTGAGTTTGAAGTAGATACTGAAAATGTGCATGAACTAAACCAAATAGAATTCCACAGGCATAGCTCTGAGATGTTATATTCTACTATGGTAAAAAAGTCTATCAGTGCTACAAAGTTGCATAATACCATTAATAACATTAAGGATCAAATAAAGTTGGACAAAGGCTCTTTGTATACTAAAGATCTAAGGATTAAAGCCTTAGAAGACTTAGTTTCGCACATGGCAGTTGACCCTTTTGATGTTCCAGCAGCAGAGATATTAAATAAAAAGAAAAATGAAGACATTGAGGAAATAGCTGAAGCTTCCTCAAAGTCAGCACCCTCAAACTAAAGAAATTATTCAAGAATAGACAGAAAAACAAGACATGATGCAGTTGATTATCACAATTGGATAAAATTGTGAAAGAAAAAGAAATTGCCAGAGAAAGTGAAGCTCCAATTATCCCCTTAGTCATACCAGTAATTTCCACAGTTGTGGCCTCCACATTGGGAGAAAAATTAGCACCTAATGAGCCGTTGGAAACTGCAGTGCCAGTGCATTCACCTACAACATCAGCCACTGATTCTTCAACAACACAGTTACAACACATAGATGTTGCAGAGAAGATAGTAAAGGCTATGGACGAACTATCACTAAAAAATAATGAAATTAATATTTTGAAAAAGATGATTCAGAATATGGAAGTCTCCAACAAAACAACATCAATCAATGCCAACAATTATGAACAAAGGGCCAAAAGACTTGAAGAGAATATCAAAAGCCTACAAAAAGACTTGAATTTCACTGAAGAAATTTCTTACATAATAAATTACCTTTGGATAGATATAATTGATGCCATTCATCTCCAATGGCCTTCAATTAAAATTATCTATGAACAGAGAGACTTACTTCTAGCAGCACAAGTGGAAATCGAAAAGACAAAAGAAGATATAGAAAATAAACCAGCACAAGCTCTGAAGCTCATAACTTTCTCGAATAGTAAAAACAGAGCAGAGTTAGAAGAATTAAAGGTACAGGATATAACAGAGACCATTTTACAGATCAAAAAGGTCCTCACAAACAGAAATCTGATGAACACTTTAGAGGAAAATTGTGATGCAATGAATGTTTCTATAACCAAGTTTTTAGCAAAATACACTATGCTGAGATAAACTGGTCTTCTAGATATTCATGTCTGCAATGAACAACTAATGGCCCAGAAATATTATGACAAGAAGACAAGGGGTTTTCCAAAAGAACAAATCAACAAGTTGCTGCCACAGGGCTCTCCCACAGGAAAGGTCATTCTTCAATATATTGAAGACTTGTTTTTTCTTCAAAATGAGATCCAACATCTGTTTGTCTTTAATCCTAATTTTTCCAAGTACACAGATGCTGATGAAAATTTTAGAAAGCTCAAAAAATGTGACAATACCAAATGCAGAGCAATGGCAGGCTTTTACAGATTTAATGTAACATTGAAAAGAAAAAACAGAGAAGAGAACTACATGAGAAACAGTCCAACAAAAGTGAAATCGAAAAGACAGTCAGCTGATTTTTTACTGAATAAATGATTATTTTTACAGCAGTAAAGAGTGAAAATATCAGTCAAAGTGTATCAGGGTTAAAAGAGCAGTGTTAAAGTGTATCAGAAGAAAGAGTATCAGTGAACGCACCTCAAACAAAGGTATTTCCTAAACAGCTAGCAAGCAGGACAGCTTGCCAATAAAAGTTCCTTGATTAGATAGAATTTTTCTATATATTTTGGATAAGAGGACAACTTGCTAATTTGTTAAGCAACAGTCCCTCTTATTTTGTAAAGATATTTTGTATTTCCTAAAAATATTCCTACATCTCTCTAGGATATTTGTAAACAATATTTTGTATAAATACTTCACTCTTTGAAGTATTAAGTGTCGAATAAAATTGCTAAGATTACTATAGACTTTTGTTGATACATTGGAGGCTCTCATGTGTTGATTTCAAAGTATCAGACTGGACAAAGCTAATTGGGCATCATAATTCAGGATTCTTGCGATAATTTAAAGAGTAAAGTGCATCTTTTCTTGTCATTGTTTCATTTTTGAGTTCCATCCAATTTCATTATGTGTTTGATCTGTCTTAATGAGTAACTAGGAATATTACTTCAGGATTAGCTTATTGCTCCCTGTTTTAAATAAGTTACCATTTAAATGTTTTTTGCTGATTTCCGTTGTTAGGAATCCTTCCTTGCTCCTACTCCTATTTGACCCCTACCTCATTCCTCCATTATCCGAATCAAAGGATCCTTCATTGCCCTTTATCCCGACTATAACATTTCATCAAAAACCTTTTACCCAAAACATTAGGCTTATCTACCTTGCCTTGAATACATTTGCACCCTTTTGGCCTTGCTTTCTAGTACTTCTATCTATACTTAGACTCCATAACTCAATGGACTAGTAGATCTCTCTCTAGTTTAATCGAAAGTGATTTTTACCCACCAAACATCTTAAAACAAAACCAAATTGAACTATCATAACTAGCCTAAAAACATAAATCCAAACAAAAATAAATCTTAAAGAGAGAGCCCTCTCTGAATTCTAGGAAGGCTAGATCCTAGGATTCGAAGTAGGTTTGTGGTTATCCCTAGTTTTCTTAGACTAAAAACCAAAAGCCCACAAATTTTAGAAATTACTAGGGTGATAAAAACTGCTATTACATGTTCTTAGTTATTTGTGAATGGAAATTTTAACTAGTGTAAGTGTTTAAACTTAAGCAGTTACAATACCTAAATTTTGTGTTATGTAAGGTTATAAATATGATTTGAAATTAGACCAGCAAATTAGCAATAAAATTAGTCAAATGTAATGTCTCTCACTCCACATTTCTTTTTTTTGTTTGTCATATCTTCATGATATATGAATTACAGTTTTCATTACGTCATTGACATGCTTCAGTATTGCATTATTAACTAACAATTAAGATGCTTGTATAATTTATGTACATCATAGTCTCGTACTTAACTATTCCTCTCAAAACATATTTCACCTTTAAAATTGAAGCAAATGTGATGATTTCACCTTTATAAGGTTTCTAACACACCTATTATCAAATGATATATTTTATTTCCTTATTATTCTTGATAATAACTTTTATATTGTATATATATATTTAGATGGGACCTCCTCACTTAATATATATATACCTCATTATTTATTATTGCTTACCCCTACAACCTTTCTCATTATTTTATCAATTCCATCGAATTCATATATTAAAGTGGTATACTTAATACAAATTTTAATCACCATGTATATCTATATATATATAGTACTTCTCCCACATTATTTTAATTCTTTTCCACACTAATGATATTCCATTAGTTTGTTATCATAGTTTCGAAGTTGATCACCTCAGGGCTTGTTTGAAATAAATCTAACGAATCATTAGCTCATGACTATATCTGTTAGGTCGATACCATCCTTTCTGCGCAATTAAAGAAATACGTATGACTGGATATTGGTACTATCA
The DNA here is from genome assembly GCA_034641835.2 of Pinus albicaulis. Lineage (NCBI taxonomy): Eukaryota > Viridiplantae > Streptophyta > Pinopsida > Pinales > Pinaceae > Pinus > Pinus albicaulis. The sequence goes on from CM076572.1 coordinate 879,758,692, forward strand.
ACGTAATGTCACACCATTAATTTGTCCTTGGTCTTGAGAATTCTCAATGCTGATTTGACATCAAAGTTACATTACCTTACTTATCAGTGCACAAAGGTGTTTCGTAATATATCTTGACCCAGTTTCTAACATATATTACACCCAATTTACACTTAACTCTACTTATGGATTTGGTACAACATTAATTGTTCTAGCTCACGAATCCATTTCTTGGAACAAGTGAGAACCTTATGGAGATTTGGCCTTAATTTCAAGTCGTCTATTTAATGCCAAAGGTATTCTATAGTCCAGCATATTAACTCATCTTCCATCACCATAAATTTCTCCCGTACTCCATTACGTGATGTGTTTTACGTTCACCATTTCGAATTCGTGATCCGAGTGAATTTATTGATCTAGTGAAACTTGTATGGTGGAGACCATTTAGGGTTTAATGCGTATTTTTGTTTAAAAGATCCAATTTACAGTGATTAGTACTCTTTGGGTTTTCTACCGAGAGACACAACTCATTTTCATGTTGGTTGGGAGCAGAACCTTCAATTAAGGTGTGCTGAGTTACTGCAATGCATGTTAGCCATTCCTCTTCATGGATTTCTAAGACTGGTAAGGTCCTTTAATGCAACTCTGCTTTGTCAATTTCCTAGGTTCTCTGCTCATGTCGTATTGGCTAAATGCCGTAGAGGATTCTATTTTAAGTTGAAGAACATTTCTTACATTTTTAGCAACGTTGTCTCCTTTGTTAATAGTTTACTGTGTCAAATTATTTCTCCTCTCTTGTCACGAGCTGATTTGCTTAGTATTCATGACTTTTTGGTGTACTTATGGTTAATATTACTTTATGTATTTAACTGGTCTTCTTCTGTTCCATATTAACCTTCCATTTCAGAACATTTCTCCTTCAGAGTGTGCATATTCCAGTTATGCTGGGGTAGGGAGTCCTACCTCCATCATTCATGAGGTAAAATCAAGTTATTGTTTAGCTTTAGGGCTTCTGGTTTCCTTTCTATTCAAAACAATGACAATCCTCCTTTTAAATTTGGGCTAGTTATATAGTCACAATGTTTACTTTCATGAATATTTGTAATCTGATATACTCATATCAGTGTTTGGATATATGACTATAGCTCGTCGAAGTCTGCCAGCAATGTGACTGTGTAAACCCTAGAGATCATTCCTCCATCTATCTTACACTTGCAAATATACAAGGTATTCGTTGTTGTTTTTCATATTTCCTTCGTTCACTGTTAGGTTTGATTTTCACTCACGAGGGTTTTGTTATATGACTTGACCCTACGTTTCATTTTTTTTATAATATCAATACTTATCTCTCACCTCTATTTTTATTTTTGTGGCTACAGGTGTGGTAGCCTTGGAGCATAAACTTCTCAAGGTATATAGTTTTAATCATTTTAACTTCTGTGACTCAATTTCCTCATGTTTTTCTTTCGTTGTAAATTTATTTTTATTTCAATATTTATAATCGGTTCGTTTGTGTTATGCAAGTACATCTAAGCTTTCATCTTCTTGTCTTAAGGTGGATTTTTTTACTGAACCATTAGTTTAACTTGGAAATCTTAATACCTTGCTTACATAAGTTGGTAACAGTATTCTTGGATGCCTCTTCTGCATTGGTCATCACTTTAGATTTTCCAAAGTTGTAGAATACTTTTTTAGAATGACCATACCTCTGCTATGTTACTATACTGAGTTTTATATTTTATTGTAATATACATATAAAAATTTTTGGGTTTATAACCCAGGTTTGGACTGTATTAATTTTTTATATAAATTTTCCCAGTTCAGTTTCTAGTGTGACAGTTTCTATCATTGTTTACTTGCATCCATCCTTACTGTTTAAGGAATGAGAATTCTGGTGTAACTATATGCAGAACATATATATATATATATATATATGTGTGTGTGTGTGTGTATGTATGTATATACCTTTCATATTATTAAATTACATGTTACATTTACACTTCCATAGACTCATCTTATTCAATTAATTATGATAATGGAATACTGTTTAATTTCTTATAAAATTATCTGGTAATGGTATCACTCCTTTTGTATTCCTAACGTCATAATATATACATCTGCATGTATCCAACATATCATCATAGGTACTTCTCCTATCACTACTCACTGTAGTATAGAAGATAGAATGTTGCTCTATTTCTACATATATATATATATATATATATATATATATATATATATGATATGCTTAACTTTCACTATTGTTAGTTTAAAAATATTTACAGCAGAATTACATAACATAGTAATGTTTTCCTCTTTCCACATATATATAGTATATTCAGATTCAGATTGAGGTTAATATGCTATTTCAATCAAGCATAGTGTTTTCCTATAGAGCGATCAGTTTCCTGATATTTTACTCTAGATTAGTCTTCTAGCATATGTAGATTTATTTAATCTGAAATTCTGAATAGCATATGTAGATTCCTTAAATCTGGAACTATGAATAAGTTCTAAACTTTTTAGAGCATAAATTCATAGCAGAAAATCAAGTTAGAATCACACTGTAATTAATTCGTTTATTATCTGTCAGCACTTAAAGTTTTCTTGCAGCATACTAATTCTTATGCATGCATTTATATAGTTGTATCAGAGCCTCCACCTCTAACTATGTAGAGTGTTATACCTCAAATCTGACACTTAAAATATATTTAATGATATTTTCTTCTTTTGATATTCTAGTAAGATAATCGTAAAAGTTTATTTACTTAACTAGAATAGAGAGATTCTCTACTAGAATCCCAATGCCAGATTTAAACATGTCGTCGGGTTTAGACAGTCTTGGAGTTGGATCTAACCAGCCTTTGTTCATACAACCATACACATTTAAGTATTAGTACTATAGCCCAAAATATTTTAAATGTATGGGCATCTTTTAATTCATTATACTCAATGCTAATTGAGCATAGGTGTGAACTCTACCATTTTAACTTAAGCAGATTCACCTTTATCTTAACAATTTCCTAATCAGGTGCTAAGCATCACACATGAAAATTTAACATCAAACAGTTCATTTCTAGTTTAGTGTGCATACCAATTAGTTTTGACTATTTTCCACTCAACCGTAGAGTTCTCTCTCTATAAGTCACCCCAGAGAAGAGACCTCAGCTCCAGTGATAGACAACCCTTTGTCTATCCTGGAGCAGCTTATTTAAGCTTTGCTTTCCTTAGCTTGTTTCCAATTACTGCGTCCAGTAAATTCAGGATGCTTTCTTCCTAATTTTCTTAGGCTTTGCCTCTGTTTCTTCCACAGAGGTAATTTAAAAGTTGTCATTTCCTCTTTTCCAGCTTTTTCCACCTCTTCCCAATGTTTTCCTCTCTATTGGGGAAATTAGATATTTATCTCCAAATATAATTTTTTTAGTAACTTGCTTTATTCTTTCCAAGGATTTCTAGAAGGTGTGGGAAAGTTTTATCACCTTATCCATCCGCAAGGATTTAGGTTTTCAAATATCAATAGTCAATCTAGTCATTGCACACATAATTTTTCATTTTATTTTATTAATAAAATAAATCCACACAATAGTTCTCCATTGGGGTCCACTCTCCCCTTTGGATTTGTTCAATCCTCAAATTAAAAGCATAGAAAATTGAGGTATTATATATTGCCCCTCTAAAAACAAACACCATCCTCGGTGTTCACAAAATAATTATCTAAATAAATGTGTAAACAATGATGGATATTTTTCCATCATATCAGCCTCTCGATCCAGGGTAGCCTCTTCAGGTGTAAAGTGCCTCCACAACACTTTTACCGTGCCCATTTTCTGGTTGCGAAGTTTAATTCTTCCCGCTCTAAGATTTGAAGCGGCCGTGGAAGGAATTCCCCTTCTAATTCCACCTAAACCATGTTCCAGTCAATAACGTGAGAAGAATCATAGACATATTATTTTAATAACGAAAAATGAAATACATCATGAACCTTAATGTGAATGGGTAAGGCCAGCTTATAGGCAACTGGTCCCACTCTTTCCAGCACTTCAAAAGGTCCACAGTATCGTGGAGCTAATTTGTCACAGCCTCCAGTGTGCAAAGTACTCTTCTTAGGCTTAATCCTCAGATATACATGATCACCCACACTAAATTCCCTATGAATTCTCTTTTTGTCTGCATAAATTTTCTGTCTATCCTGAGCTCTTTTGATATTTTGCTAAATCTGTTTCACAAATTTTTCTATTTCTTGTAAAGCTTCTAGTCCAAATATCAGTTTATCTTTAGGCTGACTCAAACTTAGGGGTGTATGGAATTTTCTGCCATAAAGTGCTTCAAAAGGGCTTACCTTTATGGAAGCTTGGTAACTATTGTTGTAGGCAAATTATGCTGTGTAAATATACTTCCCACTTCCATTCTAAAATGGGTAAAGGATTCAGTAATCCAACTGGATGTTGATGTTCAACCTTTACCTATTGACATTCAATACATTTAGCCAAGTAGTTTGCCACGTGATTTTTCATCCCACGCAAAAACATGTTCTTTCTTAAAGCTGTGAGTAATTTATGGTATCGAGGATGTCCAACATAGGGTCTTTTATAATATTCATCGAAAAATTCTTTCTTTAAGGAGTCTACATCAGGAATGTAAAATCTATCTCTGTAACAAGTTATCCCTTTTTGATTTGTGTATACCTTTTCATTTCCTTTTTCAGCATTTGTGTCTATAGATTTTCATATTTTTGGTCTTCGTTCACTACCCCTTGTATCATTCCCTTCAAGTAAAAGTTGACACTACTTCCAACATTATTCATACTTTGCGAAGAATTTCTGCTTAATGCATCTGCAATCTTGTTTTCCTTACCTTTAATATGTTTCATCTCCGTGTCAAACTCATTAAGGAAATACAACCACCTAGATTCCCTAGCATTCAGATCTATTTGAGTGAAGAAATAATTTAGGCTGATGTGATCTGTCATTAACACAAATTATTTTCCTAGAAGGTAATGTCTCCACATCTTTAGATCATGTATTACAACTGTTAATTCAAGATCATAAAAACTATACTTCTGTTCATGTTTCTTAAGTTTCCTGGATTCATAGGCTATAAAAGAATTTTCTTGTAGTAGTACTTCCCCTAATCCTTCTCAACAAGCATCTGTGCATAATACAAATTCTTGATCTGGGTTAGTAATCTTTAAAATAGGTGTTGTAGTAAGTTTCAGTTTAGCTGCTCAAAGCTATTTTGGCATTTATCAATCCATTCAAATTTAACTCCTTTTCTTTTGAAAGGAAGTAATGTGTTACGCTAAGATTGAAAATTTCTCTACAAACCTTCGATAGTATCCTGCAATTCCCATAAATGATCTTAGAGTAGACATATCAGTAGGTACATGCCACTCTTTGATTAATTTTATCTTTTCTGGGTCTACACCAACCCTTGTTCTGAAATTATATGCCCTAATTATTGAATTTTATCTTTGAAAAATTCACATTTTCTAAACTTAGCATGCAATTTGTTTTCCCTGAGAGTTTGTAAGACAGTTATAAGATGTTATTTATGCTCTGCTTCACTTTTTGAATAAATCAAAATGCCATCAATAAATACTAGTACAAATTTGTCCAAGTATTTATTTAAGACACTATTCATTAAGCACATAAAAGTGGCAAATGCATTCGTCAACCCAAATGGTAGGACCAAAAACTCATAATGTCCATACATGGTTCAAAATATTTTTTTACTGATATCTTCATCTTTAATCCTTAATTGGTGGTAACTTGTCCTTAAATCAATTTTTGAAAAAATTGTTGCCCCTTTACCCTGGTCAAAGACGTCATCTATCCTAGGTACCAATATCTTTTTTTGATTGTGAGCTTGTTTAATTGACAGTAATTAATACACATTCTAAAGGTACCATATTTCTTTTTCACAAAAAACTCTGATGCTCCCCATGGGGATACACTCGGTCTAATGTAACCTCTGTCCAACAGCTCTTGTAGTTGCATTTTTAACTCCATTAATTATGGAGTACTCATTCTCTATGGGGCGCTAGAAAATAGAGTTTCTCTCAGCACTAAATCAATTGAAAAATCAATTTCTCTCCTAGGGGGCAGATGAGGAATTTCATCTGGAAAAACATCTTTAAATTCTCTTATTATCAGTAATGTTTCAAACATATTTTCCTCTTCCTGCTATCCCAACTCCTCTACATGAATAGAATACAACTGATAACCTTTCCTAGAAATTCTCTTTAACTGAAGTGCCGAAATTTGTCTCATAGATATGGGTTTAGGCTTTCCTTTTACTATAATAGGTTTTCCCTCCTTCTCAATGCAGTGCAAGGTTTTGTTTAAACAATTCAACATTCCCTTCTATTTTTTTGGCCAGTACATCATAAGACCCTAATGGAAAAATATTTAATTTTGCTTGGTATCCATTCAGATTTATGGCTATTTGTGGAAACTTATGAGTTACTTTCCATTTTGTACTAGTGGCCAACTTAACTAACCAAGACTGCTTAAATTTTTCTGACTTTAAGTTACATTTTTCTTCCATTTGCAGATTGATATAACTTAAATATGCACCTAGATATATTAAAAGAATAATAGATTGGTCCGCAATCATACCTTCTACCTCAACCATAGTGGATTGGTGTTCTTCTTGATGATCTTCTAGAGCAACACTGATTTTGGATGTTCCTTGCCACATCAATAACAGTCGTTGCCTCCCTTAGTACTTGTACAGTTTGGATATTCTGATGTGGGCAATCCCTCAAGAAATGAGGTTCTCTACAACCCCAACACTTCAAAGGTTCTTTCATTTTAGCAATCCCCTCTCTTTTATTATTTCCATTCATTTGTTTGGACCTAGTTTATGATTGAGAAATTTGATTTTCACCCATTTTGCTGAACTTATTTCTTTAGTGGTTTCTCCCAAAGTTCTTCAGATGCACTGGTTTTTTTTTCTTTCTGCTTGAGTCACCTTTGTTTGGCCAATTATTTCCTTGTTCACTCTTACCTTTGAATTTCTGGTAACACAATCTGGCCTTCCATACCACCTCATCCATAGTCTTAGGATTATCAAACTTGATCTTTTCCTTGTAAATTGTGGGCAGAGAGTTCAAGAATCGATGTACCTTTGCCTTATCCTCTCTGATATAAGGTACATATCATAAAAATTTGTGAATTTGGTTACAAACTCATCAATCATGAATTGTTCCAATCTGAGTTCATGAAACTCTTTTGCTTTATTGTCATAATAGCATTCATTCAGGTATCAATTTTTAAGCTTAACATGAAAATCCTCCCAAGTAACCATTTTCTCTTCAATGGCATGAACCATTTTTGTTTCTTCCCACCACAAGGTAGCCTTACATTGTAGTTGATAAATTGTTAGCCTTCCTCTTAAGTTACTTTCATATTCATAAACCTGAAAGTACTTTATCATATTCAGAAGCCATGCTTCAATATCTTCCTCCTTCTCTCCATCATAGGAGGGAGGTTTGATTTTTCGTAATTCACCCTGCAATTCCTTCTTCCGTCTAGACAGTTGTCTAGAGGCATCATCTTCCTTAGAATATTCTATGAAATTGACTCTTCCCTTTCTCTTCCTTCCAGAATCTTAACCTTCTTGACTATTCTGGGAAGTCAATTCTCTTATCAGTCTACCCTACTCCTCACTGGCTAAAGATAGCCTTTCATTGTGGCTTTTAAGCGGTGCCATTTATCTTTGAATTCTATGCAACATAGCGATCAATGGAGCATTTGTATCTAGCATGTTTTATCCACCACCAAGATCTACATATAGCTCGTTATCTTCAATCATAGTTCATAGCTGTATACCTCAGTATTGTTCACTGTATATGAAATTAACCATTAGAAAAATTTTAATTAAAAAAAAATAAATTTACAACAGCATACAATTTCTATATGAGCACATAATTCGCCCAGTGTTTTAGCTAGTGCTCTGATACCATTTGTAATGTCACTCACTCCACATTTTATTTTCTATTTGTTCGTCACATATTGACGATATATGAATTGCATTTTTTATTATGGCATTGGCATGCTTCATTATTGCATTATTAACTAACAGTTAAGATGCTTGTATAATTTATGTACACCATAGTCTCCTACTTAACTATTCCTCTCAAGACATATTTTGTGAATTTATTTAAATCTTATCTTTTGTCTTAAGCCCATTTAAAACTGAAGAAAATGTGAATATTTCACCTTTATAAGGTTTTTAACACACCTATTATCAAATGATATATTTTATTTCCTTATTATTCTTTACAATAACTTTTATAATGTATATATATATTTATATGATACCTCCTTAGTTAATATATATATACCTCATTATTTATCATTTCTCACCCCTACATCCTTTCTCATTAGTTTATCAATTCCATCGAATTCATATATTAAAGGGGTCTACTTAATACAGATTTTAATCACCATACATACATATATATATAGTACTTCTCCCACATTATTTTAATTCTTTTCCACACTCATTATATTCCATTAGTTTGTTATAATAGTTTCGAAGTTGATCACCTCAGGGCTTGTTTGAAATAAATCTAATAAATAATTAGCTCATGAATATATACGTCGGTCAATACCATCCCTTTTGTGAAATTAAAGCATTACGTATGACTGGATATTGGTCTTATCAATGTAATGGCACACCATTAATTTTTCCTCAAGCTTGACAATTTTCAATGCTAATTTGACATCAACATTACATTACCTTACTTATCAGTGCACAAAGGTGTTTTGTAATATATCTTGACCCAATTTTTGACATATATTACACCTAATTTACACCTACCTCTGCTTATGCATTTGGGGCAACATTAATGGTTCCAGCTCACGAATCGATTTCTTGGAACAAGTGAGAACCTTATGGAGATTTGGTCTTAAATTCAAGCCATCTATTTAATGCTAAAGGTATTCTACAGTCCATTGTATTGACTCGTCTGCCATCACCATAAATTTCTCTAGTACTCCATCATGTGATGTGTTTTATGTTCACCATTTTGAGGTCATGATCTGAGTGAAGTTCTTGATCTAGTGAAACTTTTGTGGTGGATATCATTTAGGGTTTAATGTGTATTTCTTCTTAAAAGATCAAATTTATAGTGATTATTACTCTTTGATTTTTCTACCGAGAGCCACATCTCATTTTCATGTTGTTTGGGAGAAAAACCTTCAATTCAGGTGTGCCGAGTTACTACAACGCATGTTAGCCATTCCTCTTCATGGATTTCTAAGACTGGTAAAGTCCTTTAACATAACTTTGCTTTGTCAATTTTCTAGGTTCTCTTCTCATGTCGTATTGTGTAATATTCCTACATTAGCATGCAGCTAATGGGAATATTGATTTTTTATTCTTTCACCTAGTAGATGAATAAATGGGGAAGGAGACCCATACTTAATTTAAATCAGCATAAAAACCCTCTTGGTATGAAAGGGGATCATTCTAGAAGCTGGATTTGACACCCTCATGTGCGAAAAGAAAATTTTGCATGTGAGCAAAGTCAAGTTTGATCGAGTCAACAGTGTTAATATTTGAGGAGTGGATCCTAAATAAAATCAATGCTCAATGTGAACAAGGCTAAATCTGAGCTATTTTCATAAGCACACTTATGTGTGAAAGAGGCTAGATCATTTGACCAAGTCAACCAGGACCAAATCAACAACGTTGTCTAGATGCAATGAACCTCCTAGATGCACAGCACAGTATTAGTTGGAGACTACACATGTGAATAGATCTAAATAACTGAGATGGTTTAGGGTTTGGCGGGATTTCTAACTTATAAAAGGAAGAGGAGGATATCAAGAGAAGGTTGTTCATGATATGATATTTTCTGAAGATATTGTTTGTTTAGACATTTCTTATACTCTTGTTGTTTAGCTGAGAATTGTGTTGTTTAGCACTAGGGTGTTCCTGATTGGGAATCCCACCTCTTCCACTGAGAAGCTCTTGGAGGAGTCTTGTTGATCTTGTCCACTATTAGGCATTTTTCCAAGCTCCATCTTCCAACAACAACACAGATCCTATTGAAGGTTCGGTTGTCCTTGTAAGCTGTAGCAAGTGGAGATTAGATCTATTTAGATATAGGACATCCTCATGCCTTTTTTTAGTGGGAGAGCCTTCTATTCCCTTGCTAAGAGAGTATTAGACCTTTAGAGCTGCATTTTCAGATCTTTGCATCAGGCCAAATCAGTGCTAGAGTCTACAACGCAGTTTCTCTCCCATAACTGCGTTATTTGAAAATGTATAGTTGCAGATATTTTTGGCATACTTTTGGAGGAGAAATATCTAGTGTTGGGGGTTCTTCCCTTTACTGTGGTGATCCATGTATTAGACTTCTGATCCATGTTCTATTCACATCTGATCTTCTTATTATTGTATTTTCTTCAGAGGAATTTGTAGAGGAACTCATCTAGGGTACAGATCTGATATCGATCTAATATTTTGTACACATATCTGTTATAGATATGATATGTAATGTAAAACTACTTTAGCTCTTAATATAACGTTTTCAAGCCTTCTTCCAACCTAATACATTGTTGCAACACCTCATTCTTGAGGTTTTATTCATCAAGTTCTCTATTTTTCTCTTGTACATTGTATGGGCCTTATTATAAACCTATTTGGATGATGTATAAGTGATTAATGAGCCTTCATATTTTTCTCCTACATATAGTAGGTTGAACTGCGTTAGCTTCTGGTCAGTGTTATTTTGTATTGCTGCAGTCCCTTCCTTGGACATTTTCCAACTGCACTAGGTGTGGGGAGACCTGTTTAATCCACCTAGAAGTATTTTTTTTTAATCCCATCTTGGATTCAGGTATTAGATTGTCTGATCTAAGGGATCTAAGGTTTTGTTTCCAATCCTATAGCATAAATTCTTGAAAAATGCATTTTTCAAGCATGCCTCGCTAGCAGTCCCAATTTAGGGATATTACAGTGGTATCAAAGCATGATCTTTGGCTCAACCTGTGAGTTTGAGATATTAGTAGGAGAAATATCAGAATGATGGGGATAATGAGATTACTCTCATCACTTTTCAGATCTAGAAAGAACCTCTTCAAAGAGGTTAAGCAGATACAAGAAGAGAGATGCAATTAAAATCTTAGAGGGTTTCAAGGAGAGGAAGGACCATGCACTTCCTATTCTGATAAATAAGAACACAAGAAGCATGGAGGACACTTGGATCATCATATTCTAAGTGAATACATTGTTGAGTACAAATCTCAACCTATAGCCTTCAAGGAGACTGTAGCCTTCCCACAGTTCATTCAATTGGAGGGAGAGAGGAGACCCTGTAGCAAGGGAGAAATCAAGGGCAATAGGTTTCTATTGTCCACTTTTGACGGGACATCTGCAGCAAGAGCTTGGGAAAGAAGAATTAGTGCATTCTTCCTACTACATCTAGTGGTAGAGAAAGAAGCAGTGGAGATTGCAGCACTGCACCTGAAGGGTGAAGCAAGAAATTCGTCGTTCAACCATGTGAGACATGCAAGAGTATATTCTTTTGCAAATTTCACTCAAAGGGTCATCAAGCGGTTTGATAAAGAGAAATCAAAGGAAGAGAAGACCTCACCACCACTTGAGGAGGCTCGTACCAGCAAACATAATAGAAAAAGGAACTCTTGCAGCCATACAAGGGGTTCCCAAAGCCCTTCAAGGATCATCACTTAATTCTAATCTAGAGAAGAAGAGTTGCACTACATTTTCCAAGAGCAGTAGTGAAGAAAGAAGGACCCATACCTCATGGGAGCATCCAAATGTCAGATTCATTCAGGAAGCCATGGAGGAAGAAATAGCAAAGGCTAGACATCTTGAAATGAGAAACGTTTTCTCCTCCCTAGATGACACTTTCTCAATGAGCATGCTACAACTCAAAGAGAGACTTCTGCTTCCAACGGATCCAAGACCCCACTAGTTTGGGAAGGCCATGGATTGGGAGGAGGTCTCATCAAGAGATCCCATGGAAGGTGCACTTCAACATTCCATGAAGTGCAAATTTCTTCAAAGATTTGAGAATGTTGGTGTCCTACAATGGGAGGATACCAAGTATTTGCAGAATGAGTTCCATCATCCACAAGTGATTCAGTGGACGTGGATGATGAGAAAGAAGCAGGAAAGCTACTTGAAAATCTATGATACTGGGTAACAATAGGCTTGGCTACATTGGCTACTCTTGAAAGAGTTTGGCCATCATCCTCTTTCTAAGGGCATGTGGGAGAAATATGTGTGGTAGGATGCTTGCATCATTGGGCATCAAGGAGTAGGGACACATTGTCTTGATATGAAATTCTTCATATCAATCACCATGTTTTCACCAGATGATTTGTATGATGGAGGTATGGGGAGGCAGTAAAATCTTTTGTTGCTTTGGATATTCTTGGGAGACCAAGGGCAGATTTTCTCTCACACTTTGCATGATGTTGCAGGAGTAGGAGATGGCACTATCCTGGTGCAAAGGGGCTACTCCTTAGCCTTGGATGATCTGGAAGTACTTCCACTTTGGAAGGAGCTTTTTTTTTGTAATAGCATTATGGAAGATTTCTTTGACAATGAACATGTCAAAGAATGGAGCTATGTATTGGAAAAATCCTATTTGCATAGGCCAACAACAACACTACCACTTTGGAGCATGGACTTATAGATGGAGTGTCCCCAGGATCACTTCAATCTTGATGCACTTGATGGAGAAGGAGGAAGTGATAAAGATGGAGTAATTGGTGGAGACATCTATTACTGTGATATGTTCTTCTTGGCTTGGATTTCCAAGTATATGAGGAAGGATTTTCATGTAGCACATGATTATTTTATGTTCATGAGAGTATGTCATACCACTATGGAGAACTTGTTCATGGATCTTGTCATCATCTTAATTTTATTACATGGTAAGGATCTTGTTTTTGCATTTAGTGATTTGTGTACTCTTACCATTTCTATGCAGTGCATTGTTCCACAAGAGGGAAGGCTTTTCATTGAGCTCCATGATCAACATTGGGCGAAAATGTATGATGGAGAAAACCATATGCTATATGGCCATGGGCAAGTGTTTTATTACTTCATGTATGGTCATTTGATGTACACAAACATTTACCATTCATTAGTGGATGGAATAACATACATAATCAATCATGTATCAAGAAACCACTTGCCATGTAATTTTCTAAAGAAGCAGTTTGGAAAAGTGCACCGTGACTACTTGGGAAACTATTGGTATAGTTCAGCTCCATATGAAACCTTGAGTATGTCCCTCATTAAAATTCTAATCATGATTTCATTTATTGATATTTTCCTTACCTTTGTGGGGAACATGATTGGGAGAGAGACACATGGGTTGGATGTGTCCTTTTGGGAAGAGGATTCCCACACTTTTTGTATTGCATGTTCTAATGGGAGCATGGGAGAAGATATGGCCACCACAACCACACACTTGTTTCTTTTTGAGGTGGGCCATGTGATTGATGGGATGCCATATAGTGATGATTTATTATACATCACATATGGAATGATTTGGGCTAGCTTGATTCACAACTTTGGGAAGGAGATCTTTGGAGATCTAGTCTTCATTTTTCCACTTGAGGGAAGAATTATTGTAGCCCAAGATCTACATAAGCTCTACACTAATCATAAGTGGAGAGGAAGACATCGTGGGGTAGGCTACTTTTTCTGCCATGTTCAAATTTTCATCCCACCTACTTTGCAGGAGCTCAAGGTGGAGGACAATTTTTCTGCAGTTGCCATGTTGGGAGGTAACTCATTTTGTATAGATGATTGCTTGGGGATGGAGAGTCGACTTGGGAAAGATGTTTCCCAACAAATTTCAGACTCCATACCTTGGGAGGAAACTCTTCAGTTCTATCCTTGCAGTTACTGGAAAACAAGAAACATTTGGGAGGGGAGGACTGTAATATTCCTACATTAGCATGTATCTAATGGGAATATTGATTTTTGATTTCTGCACCTAGTAGATGAATAAATGGGGGAGGAGGCCCATAATTTAAATCAGCATAAAAACCATCTTGGTATGAAATGGGATCATTCTAGAAGTTGGATTTCACACATTCATGTGTGAAAAGAGACTTTTTCATGTGGGCAAAGTCAATTTTGACCGAGTCAACAACATTAATATTTGAGGTGTTGGTTTCCAGGTATGAATGATTTATTCACCCTATTCCGACATTAATTTATCAATCTGGGTGTGTATCCTTCCAAGGCAACATGCAAGGTATATGCAGGGGCAAACGAATAATCCGTTCTGACTAAGGGTTTGTCGTTAAGATTCAAAAGATGGCTGTGAGATTAAACTAATTGTAGAACTCAGCAATAATCATGAACAGGAAAGAACTACAACAACAAACGTAAACTATTAAATGGCACACACACAAAGATGTAGCACCTGATTAGAAGAGCTGGCCAACCTCTCTGATTAGGTCTCCATTAGTCATGGAGAATATTGGAGTAGAAAAACAGATAGTATTTTATTAATCTGTAACAGGTGATTACAATAGTGATGGGAGAACCCCCGTTCGCAGGAACAATATGCATTTTATACACAGCGAGGGAGATTAAAAGATCTCCCTGAAACATGGTAACCGCATATTCAGAATATACATCAGTTGGAATGACACCACCTCGAGATATCCAAGATAGCAAAAAGTTCCAAGAATATTTCTAGGGAATCGTGGCTCCAGCTGCACATCCTCTTTATGGCTGGCTGTTACCAGATCTGTTGCAAAATGCTGAAGCAAGGGTTCATGTTCTCCCAGCTATAGTCAAAAATATGTTTTAGTACCGCAAATAGATAAGACTCTGTGAATTTACTTCATTAATTAAAATATTCCAATTGGACAAGTCAGGGGTATTTACCTTATAGGTTTAACATAGCAGCATAGGTAAATGAGTACAAAAAGGTTAAAAAGGGTAATATAAATGGACAGAAAGATTGCTCGATTTGGTACCCAACATATCCCCCCAACTAGCCTTCTGCATGTCCTCATGCAGTTCGTCACCTCCAAAAGTCTGGATTTTGCAGACTGTAGGTTTCACGAAGCCCAGCGAGATCATATTCTTAGGCCATCTCTGTTCATGGAACTTTAAACCCATTTGAAAGGAGAAATTCCTTCCACCAATCCGTCGGAACATCATATGTTGGAGTGCATGTTTCGGCAGGAAACCAAAGGAAAAGAAACTAAAACTAGAGCCCCATCCACTGGGTTCCACATGTCTAGACACATGCCACATATCTGGGAACTCTGGTGAGTACTCATGCAAAATTTGGTGCCACAAAAAGTTCCCTATTCTGGATAGTTGTAGATGACATCATCCACCTTCTTTGACAACAGTAAAGGCCCTTTTCTTGAAATGAGGTGAGTTGCTTGACACAAAGATCAAGACACCACCTTTGTGTCCTCACTATTCTATCCCTGTTCTCCCCAATTTTGAAAAAGGTGTTATGCTTATTGAACATTGTGACTAACCTCTCATGTTCTCCTCTTACTATAAATGGATTTGTAACTTGATTGGATTCAAAAGTGTTACACGCCTTTTGCTATTGAAACTGATTGAAAGCATAAGAGGTTAGAGCCCTTGAATGAATGTCCCCTACATATGGAACCAAGTTAAAATATTTGTCAAGACGCAGCAGATACCCGTGCAGGTAAAATTCACACATCAGATGTTGAGTTGGCACGTCATGATTCCTCAAGGTTCGGAGGAATTGTACACCATATTCTATCTCATAGATGACCTCGTTTTTTATGCTTTCCATGCAAAATAAAAGGAAACGTTCATGTAAAAATAAATAATAACAAGAAGTAGGGGGACGACATGCCATAATCTCTTGCACGAGACTGAACATCTACTCCTTATTGACCTTTAGTTCTGCCACTTTCTTTTCTCGATGCTCCATCTTGAGCTGTTGCTTCACATGTCTTAATCTCATAACATCTATGCACTCCACATATCCAAAGATGGTCGTGGAGGCTCTTTCCTTGGTCCTCCTGATCTCATTTTTGTATTGAGTCACAGTATATTTCCAAGACTGTATTTTGGTTGTCAAGGCATATTCCCGTGCTTTAAACAGTCATTCAATTGAGCCTATTTGAGTGGCAGCTGAGGTTGTGGCCATCAGGTCCACTTGGGTTTCTGCTTCAACCCCGATGGTCTTGGAATTTTTTGCTTGCCGCTTGTACTTATTTATGTATTTCTGCATTCTTTGCACCTCCTTTCTCAAGTTGCTAACCTTCATTTTGAACTGCATTGTCTCCCTAAACTGCAACTGATACTTTCGCTTAACTAGAAGTCTTCACTGCTGACACATCTCTATCGATTCCTGCTTAATCAGTACTTCCTCTGTTTCGGCAGATGGAGGTAAATCCTGCAAAACTTCTTCTGATGTGCCCGCTGTTAGGTTTTCCTCCCCTGCCTGCCTTTCTTCAATTATTTCCTGCTTCACACCCTTCTCACTAGGCTGTGTCGTTGGCTCATTCGTCAGGACTGCCCTCCTCTTCGCCAATGGTGATTTCTTCTTTGTGCGCGCTCACCGCGACCAGTGATGCCCTGGCAAGATGCTCTCCTGCTACTATGCTTGTTTTTATCTGTTCCAATTCTCCAGCCTCAGAAATATTTGTCTCTTCTCTCCTTTTTGACTCCGAGGTGCCTGCCAACTGTGTAGCCTTCGGGCCATATGGTTGTGGCCTTTGTGAAAGATTCAGAGCCACAGGAATAATGAACTCTTCTTCTTTTTTCTACCATGGGGAATGAGTTACCCTTGCTCCTCTTGGGATAAAGAAGGAAAAGTGGAGCGAATCATCAAAATTTGGCCTCAAAGTCGACGTTGTTTCTTGTGGGTCAGTGTCGTCCTCACACCCTGGTTCTCACAACATTTTTTCCATGGGTCATTCTTGTCTTTGTTTCCCCTCTTCCATGGGTTCTATGGTCGGAGTGGTCGCGACCTCCTCCATCAGCTCCATGGTGGTAGGAGATCCTTGTGGAGTAACCTCAGTCACCATATCGACCGCTTTGTCCACGCTGGTCTGTCTTGGGTCTACTTCCATGGTTGCCATATCATCAACTTGCTCTACTAGTTCCATGGGCAAGGCTGGTACTTATGGGACAACCTTGGCCATGGTAGTAGTGGGCCTTTCTATATCAATCCCAACATCTACCATTGACTCCACAGTTTTGGCTTGCTCTTGGGGACCCGCCTCATCTCCAAGTTCTTCCATTTCCATCTCTTTCAGCTCCTCCTGGTCAACATAATCATCATCTCCTGCATCCTCCTCCATAGCTTCGGGTTCTTCTACCCTGGTAGCCACAACAGCTGCTATTTCTTCTTCTATGGAATCCCGAAATAGCTCCCATGGAATTGGAATTTGTGTAATGGCATTCATTACCAATAGCTGAACCAACCCGTGGTGAGTGGTGACTGCCAATGTCTGTCACGACCCCTAAGCCAACTGTGCCATTAAGTGAAGACTCCTTAGTAGAAAATAGGGCACATTCATTGAAAAAGATTCTTCCTGTGGAAATCGTAAGTGATCTAATATATGGAGATGGTATTTGAAGATGGTGTAGTATCTTCCTTCGCACATCATATATTTTCTGAAAAACTCTGCTACTCCTCCCCATGGACGTGGTAGCAAGTTTTAGTCATACCCCCGACCCTTCTGTGCAATACTCTTGCCCTCTTGTAGCAAGGCCTCAGGGAATTTTGGGAGGGGAATCCTTCTAAAAAACCATCGTTGCAGGACTTGAGGAATCCCACTGACTTCCGCGATGATTTCCTCTATTACATGGATCTCAATTCCATGGACCCTAGAGCCTCCTTCTCCCAATTTCAATGAAAATTCCACCATCATTTCTTCCTTCGACCCCCTCAACCTGTCGAAATAAACATCCCAGCCTACGTTCTCGAAAACCTGCCACACCTCCTGATTGTTCCGAATTCCCCTTGTGTTCTCATTCATGTTGAACAGATCAGCCACCCATTATTGCAGAGGCAAAATCAGCACGACGACTGTAGTTGGCTGGCAAGGGAGAGTGATAGGTCTCCAAACCATTGGAAACTAAAATAACATCATGGTTGATTTGGAAACAACGGATGAACAATACTGGTATGTTTGGAAATGATGACAGATTAAGGTGGTACTATGCAATATTTATGGGATTTAATGTAGCGTGTTGGGAGGGTGATTGAAACGACTCAGCGTGTATGAATATGCATCCCAACACATAAAAATTATGATTACAGAGTACCAAAATCATTAGGTTTGGTTAGGTAAATATCATGTGTCATAAATTCTTTTTCGAGATATGTCATCATTCATTATGACGGTTCCCCCCCCCCCCCCCAAAAAAAATTAATGATGCTCCTCCATGACATGTTTTAAAGTCCTTTTTGGAATATTTTATTAAATCCATAAAATTGACGAAGACATACCTATAGACCTACCTTATGGTGGAGTAGCAAAAAAGTGTCTGACGAAGTAGCAGCAACAACTAGTGACAGTACACGGAGTAACAGCAACAGTTTATAGCAGCAACAGTGAGTAACAGCATAGGGAGTAACAATGAAAGTGAATAGCAGCACATCGAGTAATGGCAGTTATAGAGTAACGACAATGGTGGAGTAACAAAAATTGCGAAGTAACAATAGTTATAGAGTAACGGCACCGGTAGAGTAACAACAGTTGCAGAGTAGTGGCACCAACAGAGTAACAACAATTGCAGAGTAACGACACCGACAGAGTAACAACAGCTACAGAGTAACAACAGTCATCGAGTAACAGCAGTTACAGAGTAGCAGCAGTCATGGAGTAACATCAGTTACAGAGTAACAGCACTTAGTGACACACACCAGTGAACTATACCAATATCTTCATCATAGCACTGGTGAAATAACAGCACCGAGTGTTACTTTTCTCCTCACCATATTTCTTTGTTATTCCTGCAAAAGAGAAACAAGTAAGTAGCAATAGTATATATATATATATATATATATATATATATATATATATATATATATATATATATATATATATATATATATATATATATATTGTTTTTAGAATAAAGTGAGAGTATCCTCTTATCCAATGACAATTAAATCAGATACAGAAGAAAGATTTTTAACAAAGGCTTCTTTAGAGGCTGGACAGTCGTATAATTTTAGACAGTGTCTGTTTACTAAGAACGAGGTATGATTTTCATCTATTATACTCAGTCTAAATGTTCCATTGTTGAACACTGCGTCCACTTTATATGGACCCATCCAACAAGTGCAAATATTGCCTTTAAAATCCTTAAATCAGGATTCATACAGTAACGCCCAATCCCCCACATGAAACACCTTAGTTTTGATAAATTTATCGTGCCATTTAATTCTCTTTTGTTGAACAATAGTAGTTTTCTGGAAAACTACTAGTTCAATCTCGTCCAACTCTTTCAGCTATTCCAGTTAGTATTTCTGTGATTCTGATATATCTAGACCTACTTCTGGTGCTGTTCTCAGTGTACTAATCTCAAATTCCACCGAAAACAACGGGAATTTCCCATAGACTAATTCAAATGGAGAAATACTCATTTTATTACGCCATGTTGTTCTGTATGCCCATAAATCTTCTGGAATTTTCTGTCCTGAGTCTCGACGATGGCTTACTACTGTCTTTGTCAAGATATTTTCCAATACCTTCTTTGTGTTTTCTACTTGTCCATTCACCTGCGGATGATAGGGGGTTGTTACCTATGTTTAACCCAATATTTTTGCATAAAATTTCCTATCATATGAGATGTGAACTATGATCCACCATCTAATACAATTTCCCTTAGAGTCCTGTACCGGGAAAAGATTTCTTCAAAAATAAAATCTGCCACTACTTGCTCTGTTGCTCTCCTGGCTGATCTAGTTTCCACCCATTTAGTTACATAATCAATACAGACCAGGATGTAAGCTTTCTGATGATAACGTGGGTTGAATGGCCCAACAAAGTCAATGACCCATTTCTCAAACGGTTCCAGGACTCTCTGGGGTTGAAGAGGTATTTCATCTGCTTTCCTAGGTTGTCCCATCCATTGACAGCTTTCACACCTTCGAACATACTCCCTAGCGTCACAAAAAATGGAGGGCCAGTAATATCCCATTTGCAGCACCTTATTACCTGTTCTTTTATCTGCAAAATTTCCTCCACAGGGTCCATCATGTGTAGCTTTTAATATTTCAAAAATATCATCTTTTGCCACACAACGCCAAATCTGCTGGTCAACCCCTGTATGGAAGAGATATCCTGTCATCCATGAATATTGAGTACTCTGATGAATGATCTTCCTCTGCTCCTTATAGGACAGATGACAAGGCACTTTTCCTATAGCAATATAATTAGCAATATCTGCATACCACGGAGTGTTAGTAGAAACTGCAAAAAGATGCTCATCTAGAAAGTTATCTTCAATTGGTGTATTCTTACCATCATGTTCTATCCTAGATAAAAAATCTACAACCACATTGTCCTTCCCCATTTTATCTACTATGGTAATATCAAAATCTTGTAGTAGAAATAACCATCTTGTAATACGACCAGGGGTAACAAGTTTATTCATTAGATACTTGATGGCTGCATGATCAGTATGCACGAAAGTAGGATACCCAGTAATGTAGTGTCGAAACTTATTGATGGCATAAATGACAGTGAGGAACTCTTTCTCAGTCACCATGTATTTTAATTCAGCAGGGACCAAATTTTTACTAACATAGTAGACTGCGTAAGGTACCTTATCCTCTTACTGTCCCACTACTGCACCAATTGTTGTTTGAGAGGAATCTATATGAATATGGAAAGGTAATGCCCAGTCTGGTCCTCTAAGGATCGGAGCACTGCAAACTAATTATTTAATTTTTGTAAAGGCTGCATCACAGTCATCTGACCACACAAATTCTAAATCTTTTGTCAGTAATTGAAACAGTGGGTGTGCTAATTTTGCAAAATTCTCTATAAAACATCTATAATAACCAGCACAACCAATGAAATTGCGTACCTGTGTGGGCGTCTTAGGTGTTGGAAAGTGCATAATTACCTTTATCTTTGCTAGATCCATATTGATCCCTTCAACTGAGAGAAAATGTGTCAGAACGATTCCCTCTTCCATCACCATGTGCATTTCACCGTACTCAGAGAGACACGAGCTTGTATACACCTTGCAAGAACATTTTCCAAATTTTTCAACCCATCGAAGAATGAGTCCCCATATGGAGTAAAATCATCGATATAGATTTCAACACTGTCATTTTTCAAGTCAAAGAAGATTCCCAGGATTTCTCTCTAGAATGTTGAGGAGCATTACACAGGCCAAATGGAAGGACCCTGTATGCAAATGCTCCCTAGGGGCATGTGAAAGCAGTCTTTTCCTGGTCCTCAGGGGCAATCTGGATCTAGTTATATCCACTGAACCCATCCAGGAAAGAGAAAAATTTGTTACCAGCCAGTGTGTCTAAAACTTGATCAATAAATGGCAAGGGAAAATGGTCTTTCTGCGTCGCCTGATTTAACT
Organism: Pinus albicaulis; assembly: GCA_034641835.2. Classification (NCBI taxonomy): domain Eukaryota; kingdom Viridiplantae; phylum Streptophyta; class Pinopsida; order Pinales; family Pinaceae; genus Pinus; species Pinus albicaulis. The sequence goes on from CM076572.1 coordinate 879,780,244, forward strand.
CTCGATAATATATGCAAATCCGCCATTTTCCATTCTTCTTGGGGACCATTACTAGCGGTGAGACCCATTAGATGTCTAAGATAGGATAGATAAAACCTACATCCAGTAATTTCTGAAGCTCTTCTTTCACAAAAATTTTCAGTGCAGGGCTCATTCTCCTCTAAGGTTGTCTTATGGGACGAAAATCTTCCTTGATGTATATGTGATGGGTGCATAAGTTGGCAGGGATCCCCTTCATATCTGCATAATCACAGGCGAAGGCCTCTTTATGTTTTCACAGAACGTCTACAAGTTTCTTCTTCTGGGATTCTGACAGGTTTGGATTAATATTCAAAGTTTTCCTGGGTTCCAATTCCACTTGAACACTTTCATGGGGTGTATTAGCTGGTGGCTCCTCTAATCCCTCTACTGTTTCCATAGTTTCCTAAGTCTCGCATCTTAGGATAGATTCTAGGATCTGCTCATTTGGTTATGAAACGGAACAAGGATCATCCATGAATGAGGTGATTACATCGTCTTTTGATTCCATTTTCAACTGAAGATCTTGTCCAATAGTAAGGACTGGTCTCACTTCTTCATCTTCCGTTCCAGCCTCTACTACAAAGACAACTTTCTTTCCACCTGCTGGTTTTATGGGTAGATTTCGTTCTTCCGGTGGATACAACACTAAATTCTTAGTGTTATGTCCATTATAAATAACCATATTTCCTGAGCGACACCCAATGTAAGCGTCAGCAGTGGCCAGCCATGGTCTACCCAAAATCAAGGGATGACCGCCCACTGAAGATTTTGTATGTAATACTAGGAAATCTATGGGGTAATGCCATGAATCCACTATAATTGTCACATCTTCCAACTTCCCTACAGGTTTGACTGTAGATCGATCTGCTAGTTCCAATATTGTATGTGTATGCTTCAGATTACGAAGACCTAATGCATGTATGGTTTTAGTGGTGATGAAATTGATGGCAGTACCCAGGTCTACCAGCACATTTGAAATATCTACCCCATTAATCTGTACTGTCAAAATCGGGTTCCCCGGATCTCCATATTTCACTAGCATTGATTTTCCCATCATAAAGTCCAATAATTTTCCCATAAAATGTATAGTGAGGGGTGTTGAGCATTGGAAAAGGTATGAATTTACTATGTGTTTTCCCATTCTTTTACTTTAAACATAATTCTTTTTACCTTAGAAAGATGACTTATTATAAGGATTTTGGTAGAATTATGAATATTTATGTTTATTTTAAAATATGACTAAAAACTGCCTTTTACTGCTAAAAACAGGAATTAGGCGAGGTGAGAAGCTATACCAGAGGCGTGGCTCAAGTAAATGAAACTGTTGTTCCTATATCATTAGACCAAATCATGTCAAAGACAAGGAAATCTGAATGAATCACTAAGAAAAGGGTAGGGGACAGCTCAGCTCGGTCAAAGGAAATCAAGCGACAACTAAAAGAAGGGAAGCAAATCCCTCAGGATCCTTCGATCCTGAGGGATCGTTGTTCGACCTCATCTTATTCCTCATCTTGTCCGTCAGAGTTTTGATATATAAGGAAATACATTTAGTGATTGTGGAGAGGAGATCCTTTTATTAAAAACATTCTTTTTGTAATATTTCATTTTATTGACTCTCGGGTTTAGAGAGCGATCTTTGTGATACTTTTATGTTCGATTAATACAAAGGCGCATTTCATTTCATCTTTCAAGCTCTGAAGTAACCCAGTAGTGTTTCACTGGTGCTAAGGGCCCGGCCTTGGTGGAATTACTCTGCTATTTGTATTTCTATCCTGTGATTACTGTCGTGTGACAATTGCGTTTGGTTTCATTACAATTGTAGAGTAATTTGATTACTGTTGAACATAGTTCTGGTTTGCTGTGTGTGCTAATGAATTGCATCGCTATTCTATCTTAGAAAGGATCATATTTACTATCTTATTCATGTTTCTATATTTTATAAATATGTGTTGTTCTATACTTAATTTTGGTTGCTGTTCCATTGGTTTCTGGTTCATTCCGATAGACTACTTCATAGTGTTGGCTGTCGACAAGGTTGGATTTTAGGAAGATTTGTTACTTGATTGCGTTAAGTTTATATTTTCTGTTCCATTACTATTTGTTGTTCCATTACTGTTTGCTGCTCAATTACTATTTTTTGTTCATTTTTGATTCGTAGGTTCAAATTAGCAGAGAGATTGTTTACAGTTACTAGGAATTACAAATTGTTGTTTCTTTCCAATTCTTTCTATTAGAAGAATTTCTTCTTAGTTATTTTCATCAGCAAGTAGTTCAAGTTCGATTTCATTTTGATTGCTTAAAGCATAAGACCATCAACTGAAGAGGACATTGGTTACTTCTTCCAAGTTCCCAGATTGATTGCCTTGTCTCAGTTGTGATTTCAGTTGCATTGATTTCTCAGGGAATGAGTTATTGCTACTGTATCCCTGATTGATGTTTTGTAGAGTGAGTAGTTAATATTTCAGAGTATTTCCATTCATGTTACTGTAATTGGATTTCTTTACAAGCATCCGTTTACTCTTGTATTTAGAATACTATACTACATATTTCATAGCATTACTCTTAGGTAAATTGCAGTCTCAAACAGAGTACACTCTTGAAATAAAAAGTCGCTCCCGGATTGATAATTAATGTAGGATAATTAGGTGTTTGAAAGATACCTTTTATGCCTCAACATTTTGGCGTCGTTTCCGGGGAGAGTGTATGCCATTTCGAAGGAGTGATGCACAATTTATTTTCTTCTGCTCGCGAAGAATTAGGTATTAAAGACAGAAGGTAAGAACCTGCGCACTGGGAAAGGAACATACTTGCTCACATCCTGCTTCATAGTAGAATTAGGTAAGCTTCTTTCTTTAGGTAGGAATGAAGGCTTGTTTTCTTGAATGAATAAACGAACTAAGAAAAACAAAATTCCTCCTAAACCTGAAAAGCCTAAGGGACCGGTGACCCTTGGGCGAACAACTTTCACTGAGGAAATCCTTCAAAAGACTGAATCTCAGCCATTAGTAGGACCTAGGAAAGTTATTTATAGACAGCCTACTAGTTCCCTTCAGGCTACAGATTCCCCATCTGAAGCCTTTGCTGAGATACATAGTCAAATAGTGGGAATTGAGAAAGATTCCCAAGAAATTGGGAATCCCTACCCAATTTCTCCACAAGAAGGGAACTCTAGTATTCTCCGTGAAGGAGAAGGGGAAATAGGAGAAGCAGAAGAACCAAAATATCCTCTTGAAATAGTCCAAATAGTGAGCAGTCCAGATAAGGGAAGTGTTGTCAAACTTATTCAAAACCAAGGACCTGAATCTCCTCAAACAGTAGGCCAGCAAGGAATAATTATTGTTCCAGATCAAGGAAGTGATGTCAAGGCCATTCCTACTCCTTCTAGTCAGCCTAGGAATTCCCTTGAGATACTAGAAGGATATTGGCACATATTTGATCAAATGGCCCAAAACCAGAACCAACAAACACCCCAGCAAACCTCTAAACTACAATATCCTATAGTAGATACTGCAGTTAATGCACCTATGAAAGCCATTCCCCTTCAACATAATCCTACATTTCATGGCTTGACATCAAAATATCCAGATGCATTTCTGTTTGAATTTGATGTGTTATGCCGGGGGTATGATTATACTACCGATCCCGAAAAATTAAATCTATTTCCTTCCACATTAAAAGGAGCAACCTTACGATGGTTTATGGGGGTAGGTGGGGGTTTCATAACTGATTGGGATCAGATGAAAGCTATGTTTTTAAAGAAATATCAAGATTATTGCAGGTCTTGGGAACTAAAAGACGAAATATTCCAAATGACAGCGAAACCAAATGAGACCCTGGGAGAATATGTGGAATGGTTTCAATACAATCTTCAGAGATATCCTTATGCATCCTTACCCTTACCTAATAATGTGTTGAAAATTACATTAATTAGGGGAATGAAGGATCAATGGGTTGAAACATTGAATATTATGGGAAAAGGTGATATATATTAGGAAATTTATGCTAACATCATTGATTTGTGTATCAGGAATTCAATGGGCAAAAAAAGGCTAAAATTAGTGGAATGAGACATGATTACAAGGGATAATAAGACCTTCAATGAAGGTTTAACTCGTGCAAAGAATGGCAACCTGCTGGAAGATTTTAAAATATATATTCTAGGGACTCTAGCAACGCAGTTCGACATTATGCAAGCCAAACCAAAGCAAGTAGAAGCAGAACAAAATTTGGCAGTATTCTATCCTAGATGCAGGAGGAAACACAGCCATAAAGAGTGCCCGCAGGATGTAATCAAAGTTTTTTCCATTTGAATGAAAGACCACCCCACAGAAGAATGTCCCTTGTTTCCTGGCCTAAAAGCAGTCTATAAGGAGGCAGAAGAAGAATCAGAAGTGGTATGTCTACTTAATCAGTGCCGACAATGGTAGCCACGACAATCAGGTATGCCAACTGATCCATTTTCTTCTTTTCAGCCTCCTCAATACAATGCTCAACAATATAATGGAATGTGGCAAAATCAACCACCCTTCCCCAATTGGTCACAACAACCATTCCCTACATCATTATGGCCAAATCCAGAAAATCAGACTAATTGGCCAAATTTTCCTTTCTTCCCACCGTTTTGGCAAAACAATGCTTATCCAACACAATGGTCCCCCTCTACTTCGCAGAGTCAGGCATGGAAGTCAAACTAGAAAAGACCTACAAATAAGCCGGCTAGAACAATTCCTCTCTCTCAACCTACACTGCCAGCTCCCTATACAAACCCCCAGACCAACTTAAGACCGCAACTCCTAGCCCAGCCCAACCCAAACCCAAATAATAGGCCAGTTCAGTCTTTCCAAATAATGGAACCACCAGAATTAGAAACTAAACTGAGAGAGTGTAATGACCTTCAATTAAGGTTTGGGAATATAGTAGAAATAGAGAGAGACAAAAATGTTCATATTTAAGATCCGTTACCTATAGAAAAAACATTGCAAAAAGACAAAGAGGTTCAACAAAAAAATCAACAACAAGCAACAACCTCTTCTCCACCATTCACAGAATGATTAATCATGCCTCGACCATTAGAACATCCTGATTTTGATCTTCTGGGACAATTAAAAAATTTGTGTATAAAAATCCCTCTCCTCCAATCTATCCAAGACATCCCTATTTATGCAAAAACCATTACGGAACTATGTATAAAGAAGCCAAAGAGGAGAACAACCACCAACCCAACTATCCAAATAGTCAGTACTCTATCTGACTTATTATCAGGAATGGAAACACCTGTAAAATATGAAGACCCAAGAAATCATATAGTGACGGTTCAAATCAATGGACAATTATTCCCAAATGCCTTAGTTGATTAGGGAGCTGCAATCAATATCTTAGCAACCACCACCTCTCAAAAACATGGCATTGCATCACTAGAACCAACAACAACCTTATTGGAATTGGTTGACTGATCAGCAGTCAAACTAGAGGGTACACTACAAGATGTAATGGTATTTGTAGACTCCAGGGAATACCCTGCTGATTTCCTGGTTATCAACCCAAAGAATCGGCTAGATGGACACCCGTTAATTCTAGGTAGACCTTGGTTGGAAACTGTCGATGCCTATATTGGATGCCGAAAAGGCAATATGACAATAACAAGGGGAAACTATGTCAAGAATTTAGCTTTATATCCCCCAGCCCAACCAAGCCTATTAATAATCAAAACAAGAAAGCAACTTGTATCATATCTTATGGAAAATATGAGATCACCTCTAACTGTAGAAGATTCCCTTGATTTTAATGACCAAACAGAGGATGATATCATTAATAGTTTTATTAATAAACCACAAATCAGATCCGATTTACAATTTCACATGATCAAGGCAGCATTTGATAATAAAGAAGAATAAGATCCTCTGAAAGACATCCCTGATCAAGTAATACCCACTACTTCTATGTACAATAGCAAGATTGTAGAGATTGAGCCTGGAAAAACTCTAAACATTAACAGAAATCTTACTACTGAACAAGAAGAGAAGTTGGTCAAATTACTACGGAAATATAAAGTAGCCTTTGCAATGGATTATCCAGGCATGAAGGGAATTGACCCCCAATTATGTACACACCACATTTTTACTAAAAAATATGCAAGACCCATTCACCAACCCCAAATAAGATTAAACCCTCACCTTAAAGATATTGTGAAAGCTAAATTACAAAAAATATTGGATGTCAATTTCATTTACCCAATATCTGATAGCAAGTGGGTCTCTCCATTAGTAGTGGTACCAAATAAGAACGGGAAGTGGAGAATATGTGTAGATTACCGAGAACTCAACCAGGTAACCCAGAAAGACCACTTTCCCCGTCCCTTCATTGACCGAGTATTAGACACATTGGCAGGAAAGAAATTCTTTTCTTTCCTCGATGGCTTCAGTGGGTACAATCAGATCCGGATTTCCCCTGAAGACCAAGACAAAACTACTTTTGCATGTCCTTGTGGGACATTTGCCAACCGAGTCTTGCCCTTTGGCCTATGCAGTGCCCCTGCCACATTTCAAAGGGCCATTCTCAACATATTTTACGATTTAATAAATGAAGGGCTTGAAGTATATATGGATGACTTCACACCTTACGGAGATGATTTTGAGCCACCATTAGAAAATTTAGAAAAGGTGTTGCAAAGATGTAATGAAACTAGGCTTTGTTTAAGCCATGAAAAGTGTCATATGATGATGACCAAAGGAGTTATCTTAGGCCACTGTATTTCAACAACTGGAATTCAAGTGGATCCAGCCAAAATTCAGATAATTTTGTTAATACCCACACCCACCACACAAATAGAGGTACGTAGCTTTCTTGGATTTTCTGGTTATTATAGGAGATTTATAGAACATTATTCTCGAATAGCTGCACCTTTATATGCACTAACAGGAAATGTTGATTTCATTTGGACATATAAATGTAACAATGCCTTCAATGATCTAAAAAAACTTGTATCAACAACCCCAGTGCTGAGGGGTCCAAATTGGAATTTTCCATTCCAAATTTCATCTGATGCCTCAGAGACAGCAATTGGAGTAGTGCTTGGGAAGGAGGAAGATAAAAAACCATATGCAATATATTATATCAGGAAAAATCTATCTCCTGCTGAATTAAATTATATTGTGACTGAGAAGGAATTTTTAGCTGTATTACATGCTGTCAATAAATTTAGACATTATATAACTCAGTATCCTGTAGTTATATATACTTATCACTCTGCGATTAAATTTTTAGAAAATAAACCTGATACAAATGGAAGAGTGACAATATGGTTGATTTTATTGCAGGAATTCGACATTACAATCAAAGATCGACCTGGAAAAGAGAACCATGTAGCTGATTTTCTGTCAAGAATGCCAAAGCCAATAGATGCAGAAGTAGTTCAAGATCACTTTCCAGATGAACATTTGTTCGTTGTTACTATTAGAACCCCATGGTATGCTGATATAGCAAATTATTTGGCAATAGGTAAATTACCTAAACATCTAACCCTTAATGAAATAAAGAAGATAATACAGCGTAGTACCCGATTCTCTTGGATTACGGGCTACGTGCTTCATACAGGGTCAGATATGCAAATTAGGAGATGCATCCGAGAGGATGAGGTATTTCATATTTTGAAAGCATGCCATGATGGTCCGTGTGGCGAACATTTTGCAGATCGTAGAATCGTGCATAAGGTTTTACGGACAGGCTATTATTGGGCTACCATTTTTAAAGATGCCAAAAAAAATTTCCAGGCCTGTGATAGCTGCCAAGGGGCAGTTTGTCCTAAACAGTTTGACGAAATGCATTTGAACCAAAAACTAGTAATTGAACCATTTGAATGATGGGCGGTCGATTTTTTTGGCCCTATTAGCCCCCTATCAAACCAAAAAGCATATATCCTAGTTGCAGTCAAATATGTTACTGAATGGGTTGAAGCAGAGACACTTTCAAAAGCTACAGAGGACTCTGTAATACAATTTCTTTTCCAAATATTTGTGCGATATGGCCTCCCAAGGGACATATTCACAGATGGAGGACCGCAGTTTGTAGGTAATAAACTCGCTAAAACATTACAAAATTCTCACATTCAGCACAAGATTACAACCCCATACCACCCACAGGCAAATGGCCAAGTAGAGAGCACGAATAAAGTGATTGAGTCTATATTGACAAAAATTGTTGCCTCACACAGACGCGACTGGGCCTACAGATTGCCAGAAGCCTTGTGGGCCTACTGAACAACATGGAGAGCTACTACAGGATATTCACCATATCAATTGGTATTTGGAAAAGAGTCCGTCTTTCCAATAGAGCTTGAAATTCAGACACTGAGAACAGCGCAAAAGGTGGGTCTAGATTTAAATGAAGCCCAGGCCCAAAGACTGCAGCAAATTAATGAGTTAGATGAAATTAGGCTCTTTTCTCTTCAGCACACTGTGTTAATTCAACAACAGAGAGAAAAATGGCACGATGCCCTTATCAAGGAAAATATCTTCCACGAAGGAGACTAGGCACTGCTATATGATTCCAGGTTTCATAATTTTCCAGGGAAACTCCAGACATGATGGCTCAGACCTTACGAGATACAAAAAGTGCATGATAATGGCACCATTACATTAACCACCATTGATGGATCTGGACATTCCTTCAAATTAAACGGTCATCGAGTACGATTTTATCATAAACCGCTTACTTGAGAATCCTTCTACCAACAATTACGGGAAGATTCTACCATGCAAATTATCGCTGAAGAGGATAACTCCTCCTCGAAACCTATTCATTAAATTATTTCTTTCTTTTGAAATTTGTACATAAAGATTGTTCATTTATTTTGTTTGTTTGTTTTATGGAATTCTGTTTTTTTTCAAACTCTGTTTCTTTCACTTATTGTGAGCTTTTGTTGTTCCTTTAGAAAGGAAAAACAACCTTGCTGAGAGTGTTTTTGTTGTTCCTTTTCAAAGGAACAACAGTTGTGCTATTTATTTTCGTTGTTTTGCAGAATGTTTTGTTGTTCCTTTCGAAAGGAACAACAGTTTCGCAGATTCTTTTTGTTGTTCCTTTCCAAAGGAACAACATTTCCACAAATTGTTTCTGTTGTTCCTTTCCAAAGGAACAACACCTTTTGAGTGCATTATTTTTTGTTTTAGATCAGCATTTTGAGGATTTCTGATGACTCTTCTAAAGGAAAACATATTATTTATACAAAATCACACAAATTGAAGCTTACTGGATTCAGCAAATCAAAAGAAAATTTTCATTTTTTAAAGGAATTGCTTGGTAATGATAAGAAAAAGGAAAAAGGACATAATCAATAACATGAATTTGTTGTTTTACTACCACTAGAATTAATATGATCGATTATCCTTATCATGTTGGTTCTTCCCCAAATATTTATAACTTTGTTTGATTTTTACTTATGGAGTAGGAATAAGGGCATATTCTTTTTTATTTAGATGTTTAGAATTCTTCCACCATCCCTACTCTTAAGGAGTGTTGAGCCATCCTTTATACATAAGTAGGAAAGTGCTATATGAAAAAGAAAAAATATTTATATATTTCACTAATGACATGGTAGATGGAGGATAGGGGGTCTCATCAAGAGCCAGCCTACCATGATCATAAGGAATTATGTGAAGTGGCATTCCCATCATGGCCACCACACCAGGGATATGGTCTAATGGATAATTGAAAAAAAAAAACTAAGAAGTCCTTCGAACAGGAGGTCTCATCACGAGCCGACCTGCCCACTTTTCACTTCTTCCCGATAAATGGCATTGTGATTTATCTAATCCCCAAGCCAGCACAATGGTCTCTGTTATGAAATTCAACAAGCACTTCCAAGGCATAAGTAAAGGACAATGGTTCCAATGGTGAGAAAGCAACTTTGTCAAGGTTATGGACACCTGTGGGCAACAGAGCTCTGCTAATGGTATTGGAGTCACAATTGTACACATCAATAGTAATATTAAACCCTTTTTCCTATATCCTTATCTAAATATCAAATGAAAGTATGAATCCTAAAGCCTTGATTTCGAACCTATCATACATGAAAATCATCATAAATCAATCACATTAGTTAGAGTGGGTAATAAATGCATTTGTACTTGTGTTCATTTTAGATTTCGCTTCTCCTTATCTTTAAATCATTACAAACATTTCTATTTCTATTGAAGATTTAATCACATGCATCGATTTCAGTAAATGAAATAATTTGATTGATTGTATCATAAGTATGCATGCTTTTTCCTACTATTTAACTGTTGTGCCATACTTTCCTCTCATATTTGACAGTCGAGGATGACCTATCATCCTCTAGGGGGGGCACAGATGCCTCTTAATCATTGCATGCAGATCAAATCCCTATATTTTTTCTACCCGTACACAGATCAAATCCTTAAATTATAGGGAATAAAAAAAACTTAACTATATTATTCAAATTCACTGTGTTGTGTTGTTCCATTATACCACTATGTGTTTGGAAAGAAGTAACAATGTGCAGAGAAGATTGGAGGTCGGCCGTTTCGTAGTGAGCTGCAAGTGCTAGTTGTTTCTGATGCTGCACGAGAAATTTTGGAAAAATTGGGGTAGATTACATACTTCACAAGGCTGCAACAACCCCATGAAATAGTGGCTACCAAGTTTTTACAGAATTTGCAGGAAGGATACTCCATGGTTAGAGGAAGACAGATAGCTGTAACAGATGAAATAATTGCAGAGGTGTCTGGTCTACCAGTGCAAGAAACCATATGGACTTAGAATAAGGTGAGGCTTCAAGAAGCCATGAATATTTTCTAGGATGATGGACAGACATTGGTCATCAAAGGAAAAGGAGTTCAGCCAACATCATTGGGAGAACCATGGATGGAATTGGCAAAGATAGTGCAGGCCTATATAACATGTGATGGAAGGAAAGACGTTGTAAGAACTCGTCACCTTAAGTTATTAGCAGTATTAAAGAAAAAATGTACCGTAAATTTACCTGCATTTTTAAATTCCTTACTTCATGATGTTGCCCGTAGTATAAGAAAATCTCGACACACAGACATGTTGGTAAGCCACCATTTCCTAATCAAATTAATAGTAAGTCACAGTCTCACCCAAAAATAGACCAGTTGGGAAGAATTGATATTTTTGATTGATGGAGGGTTAGCCTTACCTGCCCCAAAATGAAAGAGAATGGATAGCTTGGCAGCTGAGCCATCAAATAGACAGTCCTCCCATTCAAAAAGAAGTAGGGGAATGATAGAAGGCCTTCTAGGTAGCAGTATTCAACCCTTGTAATTGCCCAGCTCAAAGGATGAACAGCCTCCGCAATTGGAAGGAGGGAGTCCTCGTACTGATGAGGTTGAAGAAGAAATGAGCCACCACACCAGTGGTGAGAAAAAAACCAGTGCAGAAGAAGAAAATAATGAAGAAGAGGAAATTGAGGGAGAAATTCGCTACTCTGATGAGGAAGAAGGTAGTTACCATACCTGCGAGGAGCACGAAGATAATCATAGTAGTGAAAGAGAAGGAACAGAGCCTCCCGAAAATACTACTGTAAAATCACCACGAAGTCCTTTGCAAGAAGACCAATTGGCCCAAATTCTGGCCAATATGAGTGAATACGTGCAGCCTCAAAGCCCACTAGACCATAATGTTGATATCAATCAATTTTAGGAGCACTCTATTTTCAATAAATAAATGGCTGAGGAAATTTTGGATGATACAGGAAACCCTAAAGAAACGATAAAATCAGCTAGGGTTGCTGAAGTAGTATCCCAACCTGAAAATTCTCAAGAGATTGCAGAGTCAATTGAGAGTATAACCCCTGCAGAATTCAGCTGAGGGCACATGAATATTGAGGAAGAACCCCAAGAAGAAAACAGAGAAGCAAGCCCAACTGAAGGCATTGCTGACGAAAACCAAAACCCCGTTGAAAAAGTAGGTCCAGAAAAAGGAACAGTTGTTCCATCAAGAAAAAAGAAGAAAGTAACTGAGGTTGAAAAGCTTCAGAGGGAACGAATGAAGCTTCAGAGTCTCATGGAAAAACTTAGGCAGACCATTAGGGTTCTTAGAATGCAACAAACACACAAACGAACCCCAAAGAGAAGAATCATAGTCACCAGGAGAGCCTCGAAAAAAAGGAAAGTGGCCACTAAAATAAAACCCCAAGTTGCAGAAACTATGGCTGAGCCTAATCATGAAGATATGTAACAACAGGTAGCTGTTCGAGAAGCAGCTATTCCAGAGGGAGCCACTTCAAGTGAAAATGTGCAAGACAATAGTCACAATAATTTTAGTGACCCTACATTAGCCAGACTCCAAGAGGAGTTGGCACAACCTCGACTGGAAAGGGAGAAACTGGAAGAAGACACTGTCCCTAGAAAGAAATATCAGGAATTACAGCAGTAGATGAAGATCATCCATGAAGCAGAGGTTGAAGCCCATGAGAAGTGTCGAAAGGCAAGGGAAAAGGCTGAGAAGGTAATGAGTCAATTAAAATTAGCCTAGAGTCGAATGGACACTCTCTGCTCTTTATACACAGATGTTTTAGCTTGTAGATGCCCTGCCAAAAATTATGCTTTATTTTTATTAGAAAGATATTTACAGCTAAAGATTAAGGCAGTTAAGGTAGGAAAATCTATAGATGATTTTGTAACATGCTGCAAACTCTATGGGGTGAAGGTACAATGTCTCCTGTGTGAGTTCTATTTGCATAATCTCATATTGGAAAATGATAGTGAGACAAATCCTAGCCCTTTTGTCAGTGACATCCAATACCAGGTGTTTATTTCCTTTGCTATTAATCAGTTAAAATGGCTTAAAGCCTATAATGTTTTTCAAAGGCAGGAAAATGAATTAGATTTGTGGGTTATAAGTGAACCTAAGCACCCTGTACAATTATGGGCTAGGCAAAAGAATTTGATGACAAAAGAAGGTGTTATCCAAGAATTGGGGCCTATCCATAAATCAATTGTCTTGAATGGGATAGATTATTTCCTATCTATTAGAAACCAGGCTTACATAGCAGCTAAGGTCCGATGGGGAATTTCCAATCAGAATGTTCAAAATAGAGAACCATTTAACTATAAAAACTTTGCATTAGCTGTAGACCGCTTAGTTTCCTATAGTAACCTCATTTTGAGGGAAGGACCATACTGTCTAGGGTGTAGATTTCGAAGCCCCATTGCATGGTATCCTACTACAGATTACAAATCCACTTATGAAATACCCAAAGGATAGACAGGGCATGTCTTCGAAGCATTATCTGCAATGCATGGTTTTAGGCCTTTTGATGAAAAGCCTTCTCCAGCTTATTCTTTAATTGCTCTGCATGTGAACTATAGTTTTCATGACGACATGAAAAAGGGTAAGCATGGGGGTATGTTGAGCAGTGGAAAAGGTATGAATTTACTATTTGTTTTCCCATTCTTTTACTTTAAACATAATTCTTTTTACCTTAGAAAGATGACTTATTACAAGGATTGTGGTAGAATTATGAAGATTTATGTTTATTGTAAAATATGACTAAAAACTGCCTTTCACTGCTAAAAAAAAGAATTAAGCGAGGTGAGCAGCTATACCAGAGACATGGCTAAAGTAAATGCAACTGTTGTTCCTCTAGCGTTAGACCAAATCTTGTAAAAGACAAGGAAATTCAAACACATCGCTAAGAAAGGGGCAGGGGACAGCTCGGCTCGGTCAAAGGAAATCAGGTGACAGCTAAAATAAGGGAAGCGTATCCCTCACGATCCTTCGATCCTGAGGGATTGTTGTTTGACCCCATCTTATTCCTTGTCTTGTTCGTCAGAGTTTTGATATATAAGGCAACGCCTTTAGTGATTGTGGAGAGGAGATCCTTCGATTAAAAACATTCTTTTTGTAATATTGTGTTTTATTGATTCTCGGGTTTAGAGAGCGATGTCTGTGATACTCTTATGTTTGATTAATACAAAGGCGCATTTCATTTCATCTTTCAAGCTCTGAAGTAAACCAGCAGTGTTTCACTGGTGCTAAGGGCCCAACCCTAGTGGAATTACTCTGTTGTTTGTATTTCTATCCTGTGATTACTGTCATGTGATAATTGCGTTTGGTTTCATTACAGTTACAGAGTTATTTGATTACTGTTGAACAGAGTTCTGGTTTTCTGTTTGTGCTAATGAGTTGCATCGCTATTCTATCTTAGCAAGGATCATATTTACTATCTTATTCATCTTGCTATCTTTTATAAAGTTGTGTTGTTCTATACTTAATTCTGGTTGCTATTCCATTGGTTTATGGTTCATTCCCATTGACTACTTCATAGTGTTGGCTGTCGACAGGGTTGGATTTTAAGAAGATTTGTTACTTGATTGCGTTAAGTTTATATTTTTTGTTCTATTACTATTTGTTGTTCCATTACTGTTTTTTGTTCAATTACTGTTTGTTGTTCATTTCTTATTCGTAGGTTCAAATTAGCAGAGAGATTGTTTACAGTTGCTAGTAATTACAAATTGTCGTTTCTTTCCAATTCTTTCTATTATAAGAAGTTCTTCTTAGTTATTTTCATCAGTAATTAGTTCAAGTTCGATTTCATTTTGATTGCTTAAAGCACAGAACCATCAACTGTAGAGTACATTGGTTATCGCTTCCAAGTTCCCAGATTGATTGCCTTGTCTCAGTTGTGATTTTAGTTGCATCGATTTCTAAGGGAATGAGTTGTTGCTACTATATCCCTGATTGATGTTTTGCAGAGTGATTAGTTAAGATTTTAGAGTATTTCCATTCATGTTACTGTAATTGGATTTCTTTACAAGCATCCGTTTACTCTTGTATCCATAATACTATACTACATCTTTCATAGCATTACTCTTAGCTAAATTGCAGTCTCAAATAGAGTACACTCTTGAAATAAAAAGTCGCTCCAAGATTGATAATTAATGCAGGATAATTAGGTGTTTAAAATATACCTTTTATGCCTCAACAAGGGGATCTTTAGTTTTCTTGGCAGGTTTCTTTGAAAAATATTCCCTAAGAGTCTTTGCATAGATTGGCACATCCTTCATAGCTTGTAACAAGGGAATTTTAATAAATATGTTCTGCAATTCTCCTAATAAATCAAATTCAAGTTGAGGTCTTGGTTTACTCATAAGTAGTCTCCCTGGGTAAGGTGGTTAAAATTGTTGTTGTTTAATAGGAGGCGCCTGGTTTCTATCAATTTGTTTTGGCTCTTTACTAATTAGTTCTGCCTCCTTACCTTCACTATCAAGTTGTTCAATGATAACTAGAGGAGGTTGGGCATTAGCTCTCCAACCTGATCATAGATTCATTTCATACAACTCTGCACTGGAGATACTATATGAAGGTAAGTTAAGAAGATCAGCTTGATGAGCTCCCTTATTGTTAGGATTAGGTTTAGGTTGCATTGGAAGCTGAGGACGGGCAGGCTGGTTACCAAGAGGCACATTGGAGGGTAATTGGAGCTGCTGCTGGGGTATCTACTAAGGAATTTTCTGAGGAAACTGACCAGGAGGGGACCCTCACCAAGTTGGAGCCCATGAAGAGCTCGTACCGGCTTGAGGGTTCCACTGCTGCCAAAGTGGATACTGGTATTGCGACCATAGGAGGGGTAAGGCATGGTCTGAGGATTCATATTGCAATTATTGAAATACTGATATGGATCCGTGTACACACCTTGATTTCCCATCGGTGGTCAAGGCTGCCATGGCTTCTTGGATCCCATAAGGTACAGTTGTTCCATGTCCTCCCCTATTCCTTGAAATACTGCTTTTAGTCCTGGCAAGGAAGGGCATGAGCTTGTCACATGATTGAGGACACAGATTGCACATTTCTCAATGGAATTTAGCGGGCATTCCCTTTCTGGGTGCTTCTTCCTACACTTCAGACAAAATATCGCCATGGTCCTATCCAGTTCCAGTTGCTTCTATTTTAATTTCAGAGTGTCCATTTGTGCTGACAGGGTGCTGAGGATATTTGTCCTCAAGTTGTCTAGCAGGTTTTCGATTTCTGCTTTTGTAACACCCCCACCAAATCCCTTTGCTGATAAGATCCCAAGCTTATTCCTTGCAAGCCCCCTCGAGCACTGAAAACATAGATTGTAAATATCTTCAAATCTCTCCTTGGAGATGTCTCCCTTTCCCACAATGTTCAATAGTTCTATCGAGTCCTCCTGAAAGGATCGAAGAAGGATAATATTTAAAATTTCCTTATCCAGGGTAGAATGACCTGACCTCTGTAAGATGTACTTAAACCTTTCCACACAATCTTACAAGCTTTCATCTTCTTTCTGTGTGAACTTGAAGAGTTCCTCCTTGATGTTCCAGGATTTACAGTAATCCTGGTATTTCTCCAGAAACGCTATTTGCATATCATCACATGTGGAAATGAACTTTCCTCCAAGGCCCACGAATCATCGCATAGCCATTCCTTTTAGTGTATAAGGGAAATTTTTTAACTTATGGGCATATTTTGTGTAGTGATACCCTGGACACACTATGCCAAACTCAAATAGAAATGTGTTGGGGTCTTCTAAAACAAGCCCATGAAAGTTTGGTAAGGCTGCCAATGGAATAGGCTTTGTAGGCACGAAAGCCCCCAGATCCCTGATCGGAAAATATATGGTGGAGGTTGTGGGAGCCATGAAGATCTTCCAATACTTGATAGGGATTTCAACAAGCTCTATGAAGGGTGGCTGAGGATTATTTACTACTGGAACTCGAGCTGCTTTAGTAGTGCTTCCCTGGTCTCTTGGCAATGCAAGTTTTTCCTCGTTTTCTTCTCCCGAGACCTGATGGCTTGACCACTTGGTTGCAACTTCCTTTCCCTTACTAGAGCATTCTGACCTTGTCGATGTTCTACTTGAAATTTCTTCCTCTACTGTCACCAGCGCAATATTTTCTGGATCATGTCTACTGCTAGATATTTCTTCCACTGCTAGAGAGACCTATTTTGTGGAATCACCAGAGAATGTTGTAGCCCGCACTGGTTGCTCCACTCACTGTCCCTCGAACTTCACTCTCCTTTCCCCTAGTCTCACAACTACACGAGAGAATGCTTCTCATTCAGACTTTGTTGTGATATGTTGGATATAGGTTTTTCTTCCTAGATCTAGTCCTCCTCTCTTTGGGGCTCTCCCTCTGCCCCTCTTATTTGATTCTTTGTTCATACAAAATTTGGTATGATGGAGGGTCTTGGTATGAACCTATAATGCTTCAATATTGGAGTAAGGTGTCAAAGGACCATTCCTTCCCCAAGATGAAAGAACTCACAAAAAGAAAGGCAGCTAACAAAGAAAAAATCTAGGGTTTCAGGCCCAGAGCAAGGTGTCAAAGGACTCCTCCCTCTGTGGGACAAGACCCAAAAATAGACACATGCCACAGGAAGCCCTAATACTTCCAGATCTAAAGCAGGGCATCAAAAGACTCCTCCCTTCCCAGGGTAAAAACTAGGGTTTTCCCTAAATAGGAAACACGCAAACGTTAAAATAAAATACATCTTACTCAGGACCTGGAGTAGGGCATCAAAAGAATCCTCCCTCCCCAGGACAAGAGAATGGCCCAAAATCAAACAGAAAAGAAAAAGTAAAAAAGAAAAAAGAATACTTACCCTCAGGACCTGAAGCAGAGTGAGAAAATTCATTCTCTCCCCAGGACAAGAGATTGACCCTCTGGTTGGTCAGAATCGTTGTTTGCACCTTGTTAGCCTCCCCGGCAACGACACCAAAATGTTGGTGTCCAGGTATGAACGATTTATTCACCCTATTTCGACATTAATTTATCAATCCAGATGCATATCCTTTCAAGGCAATGAAGAAGGTATATGTAGGGGCAAATGCATAATCCGTTCCAACCAAGGGTTCATCGTTAAGATTCAAAACATGGCTATGAGATTTAACTAACTACAAAACTGAGCAATAATCATAAACAGGAATGAACCACAAAAGCAAACGTAAAATATTAAATGGCACACACGCAAAGATGCAACACCTGATTAGAAGAGCGGGCCCAGCTCTCTAATCAAGGTTGTGTTAGTCATGGAGAAGATTAGAGCAGCAAAATAAATAGTATTTTATTAATTTGTAACAGGTGATCACAATAGCGATGGGAGAACACCCATTTGCAAGAACAATCTGCATTTTGTACATAGTGAGGGAGATTAACAGATCTCCATGAAACATGGTAACCGCATATTTAGAATGTACATCAGTTGGAACGGCACCATCTCCAGATATCCGAGATAGAAAAAAGGTCCAAGAATAGTTCCAGGGAATCGTGGCTCCAGCTGCGCGGCATCCTTATGGCTGGCCGTTACCAAATCTGTTTTGAAATTTTGAAGCGAGGGTTCCTATCCTCCAAGATGCAGTCAAACATATGTTTTAGTACCACAAATAGATAAGACTCTGTGAATTTACTTCACTAATTAAAATATTCCAATTGGACAAGTCAGGGGTATTTACCTTGTAGGTTTAACATAACAACATAGGTAAATGAGTACAGAAAGATGGCCTGATTTGGTACCCAAAAACTGTCTAGATGAAATGAACCTCCTAGATGTATAGCACAGTATTAGTTGGAGACTACACCTGTGAATAGAGCTAAATCATTGAGATGGTTTAGGGTTTGGCAGGATTTCTAACTTATAAAAGGAAGAAGAGGACATCAAGAGAAGGTTGTTCATGACATGATATTTTCTGAAGATATTGTCTATTTAGACATTTCTTATTCTCTTGTTGTTTAGCTGGGAATAATGTTGTTTAGCACTAGGGTGTTCGTGATTGGGAATCCCACCTCTTCCATTGAGAAGCTCTTCGAAGAGTCTTGCTGATCTTGTCCACTATCAGGCATTTGGCCAAGTTATATCTTCCAACTACAACACAGATCCTGTTGAGGTTTTGGTTGTCCTCATAAGTTGCAGTAAGTGGAGACTAGATCTATTCATATCAAGGCCATTCTGGTGCCTCTTTTCAGTGGGAGAGTCTTATATCCCCCTGATAAGAGAGTATTAGATATTTGGAGCTACATTTCAATATCTTGGCATCAAGACAAAATAGTGCTAGACTCTACAATGCAGTTTCTCTCCCATAACTGCATTATTTGGAAGTGTATAGTTGCAGGGAGTTTCGACATACTTTTGGAGGAGAGATCTCTGGTGTTGGGGGTTCTTCCCTTCACTATGGTGATGCATGGATTAGATTTCTGATCCATGTTCTATTGAGATATGATCTACTTATTATTGTATTTGCATCAAAAATTATGAATATTACTTCAGACCTGAAACTTTAGATCTTAGATCTAATCTTTGTATCTCATTTTTTGCTCAAAACCCCAAGGGGAATTTGTAGAGGAACTCATCTACTGTACATATCTGATATGGATCTAATATTTTGTACACAAATCTAGTCTATATCTGATATGTAATGTACAATTTCTTCGACTCTGAATATAACACTTCCAAGCCTTCTTACAACCTAATACATTGTTGCAACACCTCATTCCTGAGGGCTTCTTCATCAAGTTCTCTATTTTTCTGTTGTACATTGTATGGGCCTTATTATAAACCTGTTTTGCTGATGTATAAGTGATTAATGAGCCTTCATGTTGGTATCCTACATATATTGGGCTGAACTACGTTATTTTCTGGGCAGTGTTATTTTGTATTGCTGCAGTCCCTTCTTTGGGCATTTTCCACCTGCACTAGGTGTGGGGAGACTTGTTTAACCTACCTAGAAGGATTTTTTTTTCATCCACTCTTGGATTATGGTCTTAGATTGTCAGATCTAGGGGATCCAATGGTTTGATTCCAATCCTGTAGCATACATTCCAAAAAAATGTGTTTTTCAGGCATGCCTTGCTAGCAGTCCCAATTTGGGGATATTACATATTGGCTAAATGTCGTAGAGGATTCTAGTTCAAGGTGAAGAATTTTTCTTGCATTTTTAACAACGTTGTCTCTTTTGCTAATAGTTTATTGTGTCAATTTATTTCGTCTCTCCCTTTATGAGATGATTTGCTTAGTATTCGTGACTTTTTGGCTTACTTATGGTTAATATTTCTTTATGTATTTAGCCAAGCTTCTTCTGTTCCATATTAGCTTTCCATTTCAGAACATTTCTCCTTTAGAGTGTGCATATTCTAGTTACGTTGGGGTAAGGAGTCCTCCCGCTACCATTCATGAGGGAAAATCAAATTATTGTTTCGGTTTAGGGCTTCTGGTTTCCTTGCTATTCAAAACAATGACAATCCTCCTTCTTTTAAATTTGGGCCAGTTATATAGTCACAATGTTTACTTTCACGAATATTTGTAATCCAATATGCTCATATCGATGTTTGGATATATTATTGTAGCTTGTCGAAGGCCGCAAACAATGTGACTATGTAAACCCTGGTGATCATTCCTCCATCTATCTTACACTTGCAAATATACAAGGTATTCATTGTTGCTTTTTGGATTTCCGCCGTTCACTGTTAGGTTCGATTTTCACGCATGAGGGTTTCGTTATACAACTTGACCCTACGTTTTATTTTTTTATAATATCAATACTTCTATATCACCTCTATTTTGATTTTTGTGGCTACACGTGTAGTAGCCATAGAGCAAAAACTTCTCAAGGTATATAGTTTTAATCATTTCAACTTCTGTAACTCAATTTCCTCATGTTTATTATTCATTGTCAATTAATTTTTATTTCAATATTTATAATCGGTTTGTTTGTGCTATGCAGGTACGTCCAAGATTCCATCTTCTTTTCTTAAGGTTCATTGGTTTACCCAACCACTCATTTAACTTGTCAATCGTAATACCTTGCTTGCACAGGTTGGTAACATTATTCTTGGATGCCTCTTTTGCACTAGTCATGACTCTAGATTTGCCAAAGCTGTAGAATATTGTTTTACAATGACCATACCTCTGCTACGTTACTGTAATGAGTTTTATATTTTATTTTAATATACATATAAAAATTTCTAGGTTTATAACCCAAGTTTGGACTGTATTAAATGTTTATATAAATTTTCCCAGTTCAATTTCTAGTGTGACGATTTCTATCATTGTTTACTTGCATCCATCCTTACTCTTTAAGGAATGAGCATTCTGGTGTAACTACATGAAGAACACACACACACACACACACACACACACACATATATATATATATCTTCCGCATATATATATCTTTCATAGTATTAAATTACATGTTACATTACTCTTCCACAGAATCGTCTTATTCAAGTAGTTATGATAATAGAATACTGTTTAATTTCTTATAAAATTACCTTGTAATGGTATCACTCTTTTTTTATTCCTAATGTCATAATATATAAATCTGCATGTATCCAACAGATCATGATAGGTACTTCTACTATCACTACTCACTATAGTATAGAACATAGAATGTTGCTCTATTTCTATATATATATATATATATATATATATATATATATATATATATATATATATATACATATATATATATATATATATATATATATATATATATGCTTAAATTTAACTATTGTTAGTTTAAAAATATTTACAACAGAAGTACAGAAGATAGTAAAATTTTCCTCTTTCCACATATATATAGTATACTCAGATTTACCTATTTTGAGTTTAATATTATCTTTCGATCGAATATAGTGTTGTCCTATAGAGCGACCAGTTTCCTGATATTTTACTCTAGATTAGTCTTCTATCATATCTAGATTTATATAATCTGAAATTCTGAATAGTATATGTACATTCCTTAAATCTTGAATTATGAATAAGTTCTAAACTGTTTAGAGCTGAAATTCATAGCAGTAACTTAAGTTAGAATCACACTGTAATTAATTCATTTATTTTCTGTCAGCACTTAAAGTTTTCTTTCAACATACTAATTCTTATCCATGCATTTATGTAGTTGTATCATAGCCTCTAGCTCTAACTGTGTAGAGTGTTATACCTCAAATCTTAAACATAAAATATATTTAATGATATTTTCTTTTTTTGAGATTCTAGTCAGATAATCATAACAGTTTATTTATTTAACTAGAATAGAGAGATTCTCTGTTACAATCCTAACCCCAGATTTAAACATGTCACTTGGTTCTAGACACTCTGGCAGTTGGATCTAACCAAATTTGGTCCATACAACCATACAGATTTCAATATTACTATTGTAGCCCAAAATCTGTTAAATGTATGGGCCTCTTTTAATTCATTATACTCAATGCTAATTAAACATAGGTGTGAACTCTATCATTTTAACTTAAGAAAAATCATCTTTATCTTAACAATTCCATAATCAGTTGATAAGCATCACACATGAAAATTTAACGTCAAACAATTCATTTCTAGTTTAGTGTGGATACCAATAAGTTTTGACTAGTTTAAACTGAACCATAGGGTTCTCTCTCCATAACTCACCCCTGTGAAGGGACCTCAGCTCCAGTAATAGAAAACCCTTTGTCTATCCTGAAGCAGTTTAGTTAATCTTTTCTTTCCATAGCCTGTTTCCATTTACTACGTCCAGAAAATTTAAGATGCTTTATTTCTGTTTTGCCTAGGATTTTTCTCTATTTCTTCCACAGAGGTACTTTAAAAGTTGTCTTTTCTTCTTTTTAAACTTTTTCCACCTCTTCCTAATACTTTCCTCTTTATTGGGGAAATTAGATATTTATCTCCAAAACAAAATTTTTTTAGTAAATTGTTTTATTCCTTCCAAGGATTTCTATAAGGTGTGGGAAAGTCTTATCACCTTATCCATCCTCATGGATTTAGCTTTTCATATCTCAATTCTCAATCTAGTCATTGCACACATAATTTTTCATTTTATTTTATTAATAAAATAGATCCACATAATAGTTCTACATTGGTGTCCATTGTCCCCTTTGGAATTGTTCAATTTTCAAATTAAAAGCATAGAAACTTGGGGTATTACATCAAAATAGCCCTAAAGTTATAAAAACTAGTAATAAATTTGTGAAAATAGTGATGAAAATCACATCCATATATGTCCAAAGTTCAAATCCAAGCTATCACTTGAAAACACAAATTTTCCAGTTTCAGGCCCTCCAATTCTACAGTTGATAAATGACTAAACAATATCAATTTGATCCCATGGTAGGAAAAATTTACAGCCTCAAAAACGCCCAATTCAGCTACAAGAAGGTCCGTCAATAGGAAGGAGATAAAAATGGAAGGTAAAGGGAGAAACAGGATGAAGGAGATTGACTAGTAGCCAACGATAAATAACTCTGCATGAATTCTGCATGAACCAAGGTGGTCTTATCCCTGGTAAATCTCTATGTGTGAAACTAGGTCGCGTCTGGTCAAATCTCCAACAACAAGTTGTGTTTCGTGGCATCTGGGAAGTTACCTAGCATTAACATGGCCTTTGTAGAAACTATATGATGTAATGATAAGATATGCATAATGTATAAATGTGGTTACTAGGTAAATGACAAAGTGGCTAAATTGCAAATTGCTAAGTAACCACACTATAGGCTTGTACGGCTGTAATATCCCAAAATGGGGAAGCAACAATATATGAACACAAAACTTGAAATAGTAGTGTAAATCAACTCATGAAATGTAAGAATATCATATAGCAATCATATTAATGTCATAGCAACAAAATTTATACAAGATGTTGAGGAAATAATCACTCAAGATAGGCAACACAAGCCTCAAGAAAACATGTACATGTAATATGAAGAACAACGCTATACAAATAATGCCTAAGGCTGTGACAGTGTAGTTTTATTAGATACAACTGCTGTTGGAGAATTTCAATATATAGATCCATATATATAGGGTCATACAATTTTGGGAGTAAAGATCTAAGCTCCCAAATACATTCTCAAGACAACCCGGGAAGGATCTCCTGAAATATGAAAAAAGTACAAAATGCCGGAATGCAACCCTAGGACTAAATAGCAACTGAAACTCAGAAACTAGATGAAGATGGGTGTAGATGATGCATATGAGAAATGAATCTCATCCAATATATCCTTCAGGTGAAAGGCTGATCCAATCACTAGATATCTCACTCTCCGATCAAACACAGCAACCCCTCACTGCAACTGCTCACTGAAATAACGTAGTCCAAGAGGGACATTGCACTACAGAAGATAGAAAATATGTTGGCCAAGTGCCAAGATGTGAAATTTTCTCCAGAATCTTCCTCACTGATCTCCCAAAGGGAAGAATTATTCCTCCTCTGAAAAACTAGCTCTGGAAGTGGGTTTCTCAACCCTACACTGCAACACCCTGCAACACAACACTATTCTCTACAGAAATAATGTTGTAGCTGAAGAGTGAGGCTTTGGCCCTAGGCATGAGTGTGGAAAAATGAAGTGCAATCTCCCCCAAGAGGCCTCTCAAGAAAGGAGATGGGATTCCCACTTGGGGACAGCTGGTGCTAAACATCACAGCAATCTCAACTAAACAGCTGAAGAATGCACAATAGTCATGTAGAGCATAAAATAAATCATCAATAACTTGCCCCACTATGGCTGCCTTTCCCTCCTTATAAAAAAGTGTGAGCCTTCTTACCTTGGGTCCCACTCATTAGGGTTTCCAGCTTCAAGGAATCTTCCTCCCATTATCACTATGCCTTCACTATTGATGAGCTACTCCATCCATACCAGCGTTGTTGACTTGGTCAAACTTGACCTTGTCCACATGCATTTGTCCCTTTTCACATATGAGGGTGTAAGATCTAGCTATTATTATGATATATGTTCACATCATGAGCGATTTTATTCCTATTTTAGATATGTATGGGCCTCCTTACCCATTTATTCATCTACTAGGTGTCAAAAGAAAAAATTATATTCCTATTAGCTGCATGCTAATTTAGGAATATTACAGTCCTCCCCTCCCAAATGTTTCTTGTCCTCAAGAAACTACAAGGATAGAAATGAAGAGCCTCCTCTTCTCCTCCTGTAGCATCCTCATATGATAAAATCCTCCAAGGAATA
The DNA here is from genome assembly GCA_034641835.2 of Pinus albicaulis. Classification (NCBI taxonomy): domain Eukaryota; kingdom Viridiplantae; phylum Streptophyta; class Pinopsida; order Pinales; family Pinaceae; genus Pinus; species Pinus albicaulis. The sequence continues at coordinate 879,805,224 of CM076572.1, forward strand.
AGATGTTGTCTCATTAATATATCTCAATGTTTCCCCTCCCAGGCATTCAAGCTAGCTTTTGGTGACCATCCCAAATAGCTATCATCATGAAGAAGTAAAATACTCAAGAAGGAAACAAGGTGTTGTTTAGAGGTCCTCTTGAGGCATGAGATCTGATATATATTAGGATTTATCATCCCCATGTGAATCTCCCATCCCCAAGCTATCATCCATACAAAATGAGCCACCATCCAAAATGGTAACTCATGAAAATTCTCCTCCACATTTGGCTCTTGCAATGTAGGTGGGTGAATCACTAAACATGGTAGAAAAAATATCCTCCCCCACACTGCCCCTCTCTCCACTTATAATGAGTGTAGAGTAGTTGTTGATCTTGGGCCGCAATAATGTTTCCCTCAAGTGGCAAGAAGAAGACTGGATCTCCGAAGATCTTCTCTCCAACGTTACGAATCATGTTGGCCCAAACCACCCCATATATGATGAATATGAAATCACCACCATATGGTATCCCAATGAGAGGAATACTAAAGGTTTCATGTAGTGCTGGAAGGTACTAACAGTTCCCCAAGTGGTCACAATGCAATTTTGCTAACTGCTGTTGCAAAACATAGCATGGCAAGCTATCTCCCAACAAGTTGCTAGTTGTGCATGTCATCTCATCTACTATTAAATAGTAAATGACATTGTTTATCAACTGAGCATACAAAGAGTAGTACAACACTTGCCAAAAGCCATACAAAATATGGCTATCCCCATCACTGATGTTGGTCCCAAAGTGACCATGAAGCATAATAGAGGCTTGCCCTTTCGTGGAGGAATGCACTGTATAGAAATGGTAAGAGAATGCAAATACTATGTTAGAAAATCAATAAATGCAAAAAGATAATTCTTACCATGTACTGAGAGGAAGATGATAACAAGATCTATGAATAAGCCCTCCATAGTGGTATGACATACTCCCATGAAGAGGAATGAATCATATTCTGCATGAAGATCTTTCTTCTTATGCTTGGAAATCCAAGTCAAGAATAACATATCACCATAACAAGTGTCTCCATCCACTACTCCACCACTCTAACCTCCTCCTTGTCCACCAAGTGTATCATATGTGAATTTATCCTGGGAATACTCCATCAATAAACCCAAGCTCCCAAGTGACAACGCTGTTGTCCTTTATAATAAGGCTCCTTCCACCTCATAGCTCCATTCTTTGACATTCCATATGTCAAAGTCATCAATCATAATGTTCTTGCATATGGGAGATTCCTTCAAAAGTGGAAGTACCTCCTTGTTTTTCAAGGCTAAGGAGTAGCCCCTTTGCACCACGATAGTGCCATCACATACTCCTGCAACATCATGCAAAGCATGCGAGAAAATCTTCCCATACTCTCCCAAGTGTAACCAAAGAAACAATAGTTCTTGTTGCCCCCTCACACCTCCATCATACAAATCATGAGGTGAAAAAATAATGATTGATACAAAAATTTTCATATCAACACAATGCATCCATACTCCTTGATGCCATATGATGCAAATGCCCTGCCAAGTTTCCTCCACCCACATATAATTTGAAAGAGGATATGTCACATGATGGCCAAACTCTTTCAAGAGTAACCAGTGTAGCCTTGCCTCCTGCTACCCTGTGTCATAGATCTGCAAGTAGATTTCCAGTCTCTTGCTCACCGTCCACACCCACTCATCCAAATTTGGGTGCCTCCTACAATGCTCCACCCTGGTACTCCTCCAATGAAGACTACCATCCTCCCAAATCATATTTCTACCTTTTTATTTCATGCGATGTTGAAATGCAACCTCTTGGAGGTCTTCTAGATAAGATCCCACACCAATGATCATGTTGAATCAATAAGGATCCAAGTATGCTGAAGGTAAAACTTCCTCATAGGCCTACACAATGCTCATCCCAAAATATCCATCACAATTATAAAAGACAAAATGTCTCTCATTGATTATCTTCTCATCCAATTTCATACAAGTGTAATGGTCACCAAAATGCTCTAATGAAAGCTGGGCCCCCAACTCCTCATTGCTGCTTAATGAAAATGCTATTAACCTCCTCAATGGTGCATTTGTTGTCTCATGCTCAAGATCAATGCTAAACATAATGTTCTGCACTAGATTGTTTAGGACAAATCTCATCCTATCCTCCACAAGGCCACACCCCAACCCCAAGTGTTGTGTGCATCTCAATAACGACTCATTAGGATGATTGTTTATCCCTTCCTTGAACAACTGAAGGCTGCATAGCGTAGTTCAAGTCTGTTTCTCCAAATCAGCAATATGTATTGATCCTTGATCATACAAAGGCAAATTTCCACAACCCTCCATAAGATTTGTTGAAACAACAAAAGGTGGAAATTCATGCATACCTTCGTGAATCTTGGGAACATCTTGTATGGCTAAAAGTGTTCCTCCTTCCAATGTGTTGGCTTACCAAACTGTTGAGGATGATGGCTGCTCCTCCATAGTTGTGCCAGTGCTAGTACAAATATCCTCAAGTGGTAGTGAAGTTCCTCCCATTCTAATTTCTTTTTGTCAAATCTTTTGATCACCCTTTGAGTGAAATCTGCAAAAGTAGTCACTCTTACATGACTCAAATGGTTGAACAACCAAGTTCTTGCTTTACCCTCAAGGTGTAGCGCTGAGATCTCAATAGCCTCTCTTTCTACCACTGGATGTAGTAGCAAGAATGAAACTAGATTCATCACCCAAGTATTTTCTGTAAATGTGGATGATCGATCAAAAGTAGACAATAGAAATCTATTGCCCCTCATTCTCCTATTGTTGTAAGGCCTCCTTTCTTCTTCCAACTGAATAAACTAAGGAAGTGCTAGAGTCTCCTTGAAAGCTCTAGGTTGAGACTTGTATTTTGCAAGGTATCCACTTAGGATCTCATGTTACAAGTGCCCTCCATTTTCATGCCTCTTGTGTTATCCCTCAAAAGGAAAGGGAAAGGTGTAATGCTTCGAAACTTTTTGCAACATTGGTTCTTTATTTTGAGAATAGGAAGTATATGGCCTTTCCTCTTCATGAAACCCTCTAGAAGTTTCACTGCATCTCTTCTCCTTTCTGTTTAACCTCCTTGGAGAGATTTTTCATGGATCTGAAAAGTGATGAGACCAAGCTCATTCCTTTCACCATTTTTTATCTCTTCTTCTTCTTATAGAATCTTGGCTTGAAATTCACAGGCTGAGCAAAAGATCATGCTTTGATACCACTGTAATATCCCAAAAAGGGGAGGCAGCAATATATGAACACAAAAATATAGCAGTGTAAATCCACTCATGAAATGTAAAAATATCATATAGCCATCATATTAATGTCATAGCAGCAAAATCACTCAAAATGGGAAACACAAGCCTCAAGAAAACATCTATACGCAATATGAAAAACACTGCTACACAAATAATTCCCAAGGCTATGACAACGAAATTTTATTAGATACAATTGTTGCTGGAGAATTTCAATACATAGATCTACAAAGATAGGGCTCATACAATACCGGGAGAAAATATCTAATCTCCCAAATACATTGTCAAGACAACCGGGGAAGGATCTCCTGAAATATGAAAAAAGTACAAAATGCCATAATGCAGCCCTACCACTTAATTGAAGCTACAACTTAGAAACTGGATGAAGATGGCTATAGATGATTCATATGATAAATGAATCTCATCCAATAGATCCTTCAGGTGAATGGTTGATCCAATCACTAAAGATCTCGCCCTTCGATCAAACACTGCAACTCCTCACTGCAAGTGCTCATTGAAATAACACAGTCCAAGAGGGACACTACACTATAGGAGATATAAAATATGTTGGCCAAGTGCCAAGATGTGAAATTTGCTCCATAATTTTCGTCACTGATCTCCCAAAGGGAAGAATGCTTCCTCCTCTGAAAAAAATAGCTCCAGAAGTGGGTTTCTCAACACTCCACTACAACACCCTGCAAAACAATAGTATTCTATGCAGAAATAATGTTGTAGCTGAAGACTAAAGCTTTGGGCTTAAGCATGACTGTGGAAAAATGAAGTGCAAGCTCCCCCAAGAGGCCTCTCAAGAAAGGAGATGGGATTCCCGCTTGGGAATACCCGACGCTAAACAGCACAGCAATCTCAACAAAATAGTTGAAGAATGCACAATAGTCATGCATACCATAAAATCAATAATCAATAACCTCCCTCACTATGGCTACCTTGCCCTCCTTATAAAATAGTGTGAGCCTTCTTACCTTCGGTCCTACTCATTAGGGTTTCCACCTTCAAGGAATCTTCCTCCCACTATGCCTGCGCTGTCTCTATTAATGAGCTGCTCCTTCGATATGAGGGTTGCTGACTTGGTCAAACTTGACCTTGTCAGCATGTATTTGCTCTTGTTCACACATGAGGGTGTAAGATCCAAATATTATTATGATCCCTCTTTGCATCATGAGGGATTTTATTCCTGTTTTAGATATGTATGGGCCTCCTTACCCATTTATTCGTCTAGTAGGTGTCAAAAGAAAAAAATTATATTCCTATTAGCTGCATGTTAATTTAGAAATATTACAATGGCATAGGAATGGGATGACCTGCGAAATGACCAATCAGATGTTCTTGGCTCTCCCGAGTATGTCATGAATCAATCTTGTTGTGGGGATAATGAAAAAATCACTACATAACCAATAAATATCCTCAATATCACCATTCATTACTTACTCTCAATATCACCACATGTTGAAATCAAAATCAAGATACAAGTTCGTGTGCATAACGCATTTTATTAGAAGCATTTGTACATAATCAGTATGGCTTTTAGGAATGCTAGTATGTATAAATGTGGAGCGAAGAGCTTCCAACTACCGAAGCGTTATGAAATTCCTTAGCAAGAGTTTCAAAAGTTTTGTGGGTACCACTCGGTTGGTCAACATCCAATGAGTTGCAGGACTAGTTAAGGTTCATTGTAAGAGGTGTAGGAAAATAAAATTCATGATAATGTATGTTTGTTCCTAGGGAATGCTATAAATACAAGCCGTCTTGAGGAATGTCCTTCTACTATATACAACTTTTGGCAGTAGACTGCAGTTCGTTGCCATATAATCTGATTCCATATGTGATACAAGAGGTGCTGGAACTAGGTCGAGGGGTTCCACGTCAAGTGCCTTAGCCAACATTGGTAGGCGAAATCACAATGCTGCTTTAGAAGCCACAATGTTAATATTAGGCGTAAATTACGATTTGGTGTAAGTGACCATTCTCAATGAAAGAGCCTAACGAAAAAGCCAGCCTAATATAGTCAAATCAAAATCTCAAGGCAAGGAGAAGCAACCTTATACCATCGATTTCCTCTCCCTCCTATTAACGGACCCATTCTCCTCCCCTGAACCCTCTTATTGTAGCTCAATTGGTTGTTTACGATTGTTTACAAGGCTATAAAAAGTTTCCCACCGTGGGACTATATTGATATTGTTTAGTCATTTATGAATTGTGGAATTGAAGGGCCTTAAACTAGAAAATTTGTGTTTTCAAGGGATATCTTGGATCTGAACTTTGGACATATATAGACGTGATTTTTATCACTATTTTCACAAATTTTATTACTAGTTTTTATAATTTTAGGGCTCTTTTGACTAATTTGATTGCCAATTTTCTGGTCTAATTTTGAACTCTAGGGATGGTCTTGGTCTAGCTCTGATCCTGAGAGTACCTCCACCGCATCACACCATCCCCGCCTGATATGGATTGATTTGTCACTTTATGGGTTTGCTAGGAACGTCGAGATCACCGCTCCGCCCCTTCACGATGATAATTGGGACTGTTGATAGCGCCCTCGCCCGTTACGGGATCAAACCAGATGGGACAGGACCCCTAGTCGTCTTGGCGAGCCTTATTTCAGCTGCCATAGGCCCATTAATGCGCCTAGGCAGGAAATGCTCGCCATTGGATTAAAACCATAGATCATCATTGGAATGGGGGTCCTGGCACTAATAATAAGGAAGAAATCATGGCACTTTGGGGTAGCCTCCTCGCTGCATCAATTCTCCAAATACAGAACCCAAATTTCTATGGAGACTCCAAGCTAGTTATTGACTGGATACACAGTAGATGTGATTTTACTATTACAACTCTGAGGGGATGGATGCAGAGGACTCTTCGCATGTGGCAGACCTTAAAATGTCCTCCTATTACTCATATCTATAGGGAGAATAATACCAGGGCGGATGGTCTATCCAAAAAAGGCATCTCTGTAGATTTTGGCCAGATGTATTTACTTCAATATTTAGATGGGGTATAGACAAGGTCTTCGATGATACCAATTTCATGACGCTCTCATACTATCCTTCTCCCTTATGTTTTTACTTTTTTCATCATGTTCTTATGTTCATAGTTGTATCAGCTATATTCTCCGTATTGCTTTACTCCTTCCATACAGTTCCTTTTGGTAATGGAATCAACACAAGCGTGTCTGTAGGAATACTTTTCCATGTTCTAATGTAACAGGCTGACTCATATGGGACATGGTACTGTATGGTATTTTCCCTTCTCGGTTTGGTATCTACATCAGGCGAGGCAGTATATATATTGCAAGGTCATTATATTTTTCTATATCCATGTCAGAGTACCTTGCTATATTGTTTTCCTTTGAATGATCGATAGCCTGTCCATTTATTTTGTTTCTACTACTTCAAGCGAGCGGGTCAACAAGCGAGCGGGACTTCCGGGGTCGCTATATAATTGGCACTTGGTTTATTGCTTCTATTTCATGCCTACGATCCCTGTCTGTTTCGCGTAGATTTATGTTGCTGATCATATCAAGCGAGCCTACTTACCTGTGTACATAGACTTGTCTGCTCTTTTGTATGCATCTTCTTCATCTGTGCGGGTGATCTTTAGGTGTACAAGCGAGCCTGTTTGGTGACCTTCATGTGGGATTGTCTCATGTTTACTGGCTGTTGTTTTCATCCTATATTTTGAATGTCTTCCTTTCTTTGCATCTTCTTTTCTTCTCTGTGTCATGAATTTGATGTATCTGTTTTATCCTGGCATAGGTATCAATGATTTAGGGATGCTCAGGAATATTTGTTTTGGGACTGGTTTTACCACCCATAATTTTTCTTGCCATGTACATCGATTGCCTTCTCTTATGGAGGGTTCTTGATCGTATTTGGGAATCTTGTTTGTTCTTGCTATCTTGACAACCGAGAATGTTATGTTGATCATGTACTGTTATATTACTTCAGCTAATATATACAACGTTTTTTTTCCTCTGAAAAGAAAAAAAAAAAGAAAAAAGAGAGTATTCAGACCAGGACCATCCCTAAAGTTCAAAATTAGACCTGAAAATTAGCAATCAAATTAGTTAAAATAACCCAAAAATTATAAAAACTAGTAATAAATTTTTTGAAAATAGTGATAGCTGAGTGTTGAAAGGGCAATTGATATGCTTTTGAAGATTGGGTATATCCGATTCTTGAACCCAATTCTTATGACTTGATTTTATTACTTGAACTTTACTTTAATAGAGTAGGGCTAGTATTATCATTATCCCTAGGAGGGAACGCTGAGGAAACTATCAGATAATAACCAACAAATGTAAGACAAATAGAATAAGTTTATATTTTTTGATAGCACTTGACCTCCCCTAATCTGGCTGGCTTGGTATATAAATTTATTTTGTGGTAAATCTATTAATTCTGAAGGTGGAAAGGTGGTGGGAGGGCACAACCCTCATTCAAGTGAGTGAAAACCAACCTAGCCTTGAGAACAAATAAACTTGGACATAGGAGGAGGATTCTTCAGGGAAACATGGAAATGTGGATGGGATTGCTCTTGTTGGGAGGATGAAGAAGGGTAGCAAGAGAGGATACAATAAGAAGGAGGATTCAGATGTAGTAAATACGTACTTTATTAATATTATTTTTGTTCGATGAAATGAAATGGAACATTATGCAAGACAATGTCCATTGAATAATAAGGAGAATAAACATGTTGCAGTTGGGACTGTAGCAGGTATAGAGAAGGTTACTTGTCAGATGGAGAATGCATTCTCCATGTTCTCTTTTTTGGCTTCTAACACTATTACTAGTGTTGGATGCTATGTGAACAGTGAATCTTCAGGACACATAACATATGACATGTCATTATTCAACAAATTTTCATAGCAAGGAGGCATGGTGGGGCCACTTGGCATTTCCCAAAGTAGGTCGCTCCACTAAAATATTCTTGAACCTTGCTCTCCTATTGTCAAGCAAGCAATATATCCCTCTCCTTATGGTCGAGCCTACTTTCGCATGAATTCAAAATGCCTTGATTTATTTGAATATGATCATGCAGGGAAAGATGGAGGAAGTGATTCATTGAAAGGTGAAAATATTGTGATGCATGGATTGGCAGGAAAGACATGCAGAGGATATGGATAACGATCCTCCCTCTTGCCTATTATACTTGATAGCTCTCTAAGGACTGGGCCTTCTATTTTTTTCATGCTTTCAATAGAATATACTGTTGGGTTAACGGGTTCACACACAACTAGAGTAAAGACGGTAGCAGTTATAACAAAGTTAGTAGCATAACTAGAAGAAGCAGAGCCAACTAGAGATTGAGAGGTTGTTTATACGAAAGTATAATCAATTTCAGACTCATATCATCGTGATGCAGATCCGAAGACAATAGAGGAAGCAGCAACATCCACAGCGAAGGCAAAAGAATGAGAAGCGAGGGTGATAACAACTCAACCAAGAGCAGAGCTAGAACCAAAAACGGAGAAAAAAGAATATCCTATGTTTGGGGTTCGAGCATATCTAACTAAGTCTTGGTAGCAGATTCAATTGTTTACCTTGAACCAGTAAAATTCTCAGTCACAGCATTCCTTCCAGGACGAGAGTGAGTAGCCAGGGTTTATTTGGAACCTGTTTATCCATTTTATTCACTCCCAGCATCCAAGTAACTTACCCATCTGTTTCAGTTGCTATTACTTAGTAATTATCCGAACCAATTCTAGTGTTTGTTAATTATGACAGTGAACCAGCATCAATTGATTGAATTTACCTAGTATCATCTCTTCCAGGTCATGATCCAGTCCCAGCTTCCCTTTGCCCGGCTACAGATCTGGTTCTTCCAGTTTCGAAGTGAGTAGTTCTAAAACCACCCATTATTTGATCAACAGTTTATGGAAAGGGAGCAGAGACAAAGAGAGAGCTTGTTTCAAAGACATAAGGAGAAGTAATAGGGGTTGAAGCATCAAAGGCAAAGGCATTATAGTCAACCTTGTCTTGCAGTCATGGGAGGATGACGAATTTTATCACCACGTTCCTTGCATGCATCATGCTTTCCATGTACATGGTCTTTAAATTTTGCATTTTCTCACGTTCCCTCTTGACAATGGATTCTTTATAAAGAAACCTAGTGCATATCTCATCAGCCCCGATAGGGCGCAAGGTTGGGACTAATTCTGGGAACAGAGCATGTCTTTCCTGCCAATCCATGCATCATAATATTTTCACCTTTCAATGAATCACTTCCTCCATCTTTCCCTCCATGATCATATTCAAATAAATCAAGGCATTTTGAATTCATATGAAAGTAGGCTCGACCATAAGGAGAGGGATATATTGCTTGCTTGACAATAGGAGAGCAAGGTTCAAGAATATTTTAGTGGAGCGACCTACTTTGGGAAATGCCAAGTGGCCCCACCATGCCTCCTTGCTATGAAAATTTGTTGAATAATGACATGTCATATGTTATGTGTCTTGAAGATTCACTGTTCACATAGCATCCAACACTAGTAATAGTGTTAGAAGCCAAACAAGAGAACATGGAGAATGCATTCTCCATCTAACAAGTAACCTTTTCTATACCTGCTACAGTCCCAACTGCAACATGTTTATTCTCCTTATTATTCAATGGACATTTTCTTGCATAATGTTCCATTTCATTTCATCGAACAAAAATAATATTAATAAAGTATGTATTTACTACATCTGAATCCTCCTTCTTATTGTATCCTCTCTTGCTACCCTTCTTCATCCTCCCAACAAGAGCAATCCCATCCACATTTCCATGTTTCCCTGAAAAATCCTCCTCCTATGTCCAAGTTTATTTGTTCTCAAGGCTAGGTTGGTTTTCACTCACTTGAATGAGGGTTGCACCTTCCCACCACCTTTCCACCTTAAGAATTAATAAATTTACCACAAAATAAATTTATATACCAAGCCAGCCAGATTAGGGAAGGTCAAGTGCTATCAAAAAATATAAACTTATTCTATTTGTCTTACATTTGTTGGTTAATATCTGATAGTTTCCTCAGCGTTCCCTCCTAGGGATAATGATAAGACTAGCCCTGCTCTATTAAAGTCAAGTTCAAGTAATAAAATCAAGTCATAAGCATTGGGTTCAAGAATCGGATATACCCAATCTTCAAAAGCATCTCAATTGCCCTTTCAACACGCAGCTATCACTATTTTCAAAAATTTTATTACTAGTTTTTATAATTTTTGGGTTATTTTAACTAATTTGATTGCTAATTTTCAGGTCTAATTTCGAACTTTAGGGATGGTCCTGGTCTGACTACTGTCTTTTTTCTTTTTTTTTTCTTTTCAGAGGAAAAAAAACGCTGTATATATTAGGTGAAGTAATATAACAGTACATGATCAACATAACATTCGCGGTTGTCAAGACAGCAAGAACAAACGAGATTCCCAAATACGATCAAGAACCCTCCATAAGAGAAGGCATTTGATGTACATGGCAAGAAAAATTACGGGTGGTAAAACCAGTACCAAAATAAATCTTTCTGAGCATCCCTGAATCATTGATACCTATGCCAGGATAAAATAGATACATCAAAGTCATGGCACAGAGAAGAAAAGAAGATGCAAAGAAAGGAAGACATTCAAAATATAGGATGAAAACAGAAGCCAGTAAAGATGAGACAATCCCACATGAAGGTCACCAAACAGGCTCACTTGTACACCCAGAGATCACCCGCACAGATGAAGAAGATGCATACAAAAGAGCAGACAGGTCTATGTACACAGGTAAGTAGGCTCGCTTGATATGATCAGCAACATAAATCTACGCGAAAAAGACAGGGATCGTAGGCATGAAATAGCAGCAATAAACCAAGTGCCAATTATATAGCGACCCCGGAAGTCTCGCTCGCTTGTTGATCCGCTCGCTTGAAGTAGAAAAAACAAAATAAATGGACAGACTATCGATCATTCAAAGGAAAACAATATAACAAGGTACTCTGACATGGATATAGCAAAATATAATGACCTTGCAATATATATACCGCCTCGCCTGATGTAGATACCGAACCGAGAAGGGAAAATACCATACAGTACCATGTCCCATATGAGTCAGCCTGTTACAATAGAACATGGAAAAGTATTCCTACAGGCACGCTTGTGTTGATTCCATTACCAAAAGGAACTGTATGGAAGGAGTAAAGCAGTACGGAGAATATAGCCGATACAACTATGAACATAAGAACATGATGAAAAAAGTAAAAACATAAGGGAGAAGGATAGTATGAGAGCGTCATGGAATTGGTATCATCGAAGACCTTGTCTGTACCCCATCTAAGTATTGAAGTAAATACATCTGGCCAAAATCTGCAGAGATGCCTTTTTTGGATAGACCATCCGCCCTGGTATTATTCTCCCTATAGATATGAGTAATAGGAGGACATTTTAAGGTCTGCCACATGTGAAGATTCCTCTACATCCATCCCCTCAGAGTTGGAATAGTAAAATCACATCTGCTGTGTATCCAGTCAATAACCAGCTTGGAGTCTCCGTAGAAATTTGGGTTTTGTATTTGGATAATTGATGCAGCGAGGAGGCTACCCCAAAGTGCCATGATTTCTGCCTTGTTATTAGTGCCAGGACCCCCATTCCAGTATATGTGAATTCTCTCTCGTTGGGATATTTTGACCCATACACCACATCCCATGATGCCTTCCTTCGATGCCCCATCAAAATATATTGCTGGGATATGAATCTCATGGGGTCTGTTTCTAATAGATCCGTCAACCACCACTTGAGGAGTGTCACTCCAATCTAAAATCCAGCTCATGATATTGGACATGATAATGTGCGAGAGAAAAGGCCTATTTTCAAATATGAGATAGTTTCTGCCAATCCAAACTTCCCAAATAAAATAGAAAGGGAGTGACTTGTATTTGCCTTTAAGCCTGTCCCAGTCCCTAACAGCTGAAATAAACTCTGAAGCAGACCAATTAGGATTAGAAATGTGAGGCGCAAAATATCTCCACATATTTTTTATAACAGGACAAGTGAAGAACAGGTGCGAAGTACTTTCAGCCTACATATAGCATATAGCACATCGATTCGGCCCTTGTAAACCCCTTTTGCAAAGATTATCCCATGTCATAATTTTGCCTCTCCAGACCAACCATCCGAAAAGGGTAATCTTGGTGGGCACATTGCGCTTCCAATAAGGATAGAAAATCTTGGAAGTGGTACCCCCCGATGCAGAGAAAATGATATACCTGTAGGCATCTTTTACAATGATAGCGTCATTCTTCAGCGGCCTGTTCCAAATGAATTTGTCTCCTCCCGACGATTGGAAAAAAACAACAGTTTTGAATGACACCAAAATCTCCTGCCATTCCATCGCGTCTTCCCCCGCTAATCCCAGTTGTTCAGCATTTTTGAAAGACGACACATCATGAGACCATCCAGAAATGGTCTGTGATAATAAAATGAACCCCCGTTGCATTAGGCATGATAATAGACGAGGAGAAACAGTACAGTCCGAGGAGTGACCAGAGATATCTTTGAAAGCCAAGGGAATCCTTCCGCCATCATTAAGACTCCAGGTCACGTGGTCACATATGTAAGAAAGGATTTTTTAAAGCCGCCCCAGATAATAGACACATTGGATGGACAAATCAATTCCCTACATAATAACTGATGAAAAATATCTCCAGTAATGTACTTACACCTTATAATAGCACACCATATATTATCTCCATTTATAGCACGCCAAAATTATTTAATTAATAGAGCAATGTTGAAGAACCCAGTATTAAGTACCCCGCATCCATAAAAATCAAATGGTCTACAGATGATGTCCATCTGACAGAGATGAAGCTTCTTGTCAAGTCTTGTACCTCCCCACAGAAATTGGGATATGATCCTGTTTATGAGCTCCACAATCTTTGCTGGAAAATAATAGAGATGGCCCCAATAGACCATCAATTGTGACAATACAGCCTGAATAAGAATGAGCTGACCCCCCATAAACAACGATTTTTGAGTCCACCTGTATATACGAGTTCTAAAATGGTCCACTAACCACATCCAATCTCTGCACTTATAACCACAGGGTTTTAAAAATTATCCCAGATATGTGAAGCCTTCATAAATATGTTGGGAGTGAATCCCCAAATAATCAGCGATAAAGAGAATCTCCTCTAAGTCACCCTTGTCAAATAGGAGAAAATATTTGTCTTTGTTCATCCCTAACCCCGTGGCTGATTCAAACCTAATCAAAAGCATGTGAATAAAAAACCAGTGATTCCTATTGAGATATCCAAATAGCAGCATGTCATCAACAAAGAGTGAGTGATTGGTAGAGATAGATTCAGAGAAAGTGAAGCCTTTTATAATACCTTGCTCTTCAGCATAGTGTAATCTCTTACTAAATCCATCAAGAACCAGTATAAAAATAAGTGGAGAGAGGGCACAACCCTGGCGAAGTCCTCTGGCAGCACCAAAGAAAAGAGTGGGAACTCCATTAACCAACACAACATGTCTAACCATAGATATACATGACATAATCCATCGTATGATTATGATTGGCAAACCAATCTTGAGAAGTAGAAGACTTATATAGGACCAGTCAACCGAATCATAAGCCTTGTGTATATCGAATTTCATAGTTAATGCTTCCTTGTTACCAATATGCGCCGAATGTAATACTTCTTGTGTGATGGAAATCGCATCATGTATGGAGCGTCCCTGTAGGAAACCGTATTGTTCGAGGCTGATGTGATCAGATAAGATAGATCTGATGTAATTTGAAATGATTTTTGACGTGATTTTATACATAATATTGCATAAAGAAATCGGTCTAAAATCAGTAAAAGATTGTGGATCAGCCACATTGGGAATCAGAGCTATGAAGGTAGAGTTTAAGTTTTCAGGCATATGTCCTCTTTTCCTAATCATTTCAATCACCTTCGTTAGCTCATCACCAATAATGTCAAAAAAGAAAGTGAAAAATTCCATCGGCCAGCCATCCGACCCCGGGCATTTGTCATGTGCGAATGACTTCAGGACCTTATGCACTTCATTCCCGTTGATTTCCTATTCAAGAATCTCGATGGCCGCCGACTCAAACATTCTCGGTACATGATCCAAAAACCATGATTGGTTTTCTGGGTCAGCTGGCTGCTCTTTTTGATAAAAATCAGAGAAATGTGAGTAGGCCTCTTTTTGTATCTCCTCAGTTGATATTGCAAAAGTTTCGTCTGATTTTTTAATCCACCATATCGCATTCCTGTTCCTTCTATCTGATGCATATTTATGAAAAAATTTAGTGTTGAGATCACCCTCCTTCAGCCATTTAATCCTACTCTTGAGCTTCCATGTAGTTTCTTCAATCTCCAGAATCTGCCTCTTTCTTTTCCCGAGCTGTTCAAGGATAACATATGACACCTCCTTCGGTGCCTTATTTACGAAACCTCTATAAATCGCCTCCATTTGGTCTTTGATGTCCCCAAGCTCAGCCTTGAGGGATGCTTTTTTCTGTACTTCCCACTTTTTAGAAGCCGCTTTCAACCTTTGAAGCTTGATATGAAAGCATTCTATAGGGGCTGGCACATCACAATCAACCTCCTCATTCCATGTCATTTTAACCAGATTGATATAATCAGCATCATCAAGCCAAACTCGGTTAAACTTGTATGGAATACCTTTGTAAAAACTCCACGCGTTCCATGATAAAGAGATGGGCATGTGGTCAGATACATCAGAGACCATAACCAATGATCTGGGGGTCCCCCATCTGTCAATTAAATTATCCTTTATCAAAGCCCTGTCTAGACGCTTCCCAATATATTCTCTCCCTTTCCTTTTATTTGTCCATGTGGGAATCAGCGGGCAGGGTCTAACGTCCACCATATGCAAATCGAAGAACATTTCATTTAAGAAATTTGAAAGTGGATCCAGTCGAGCATAATTACCCCATAATTCATCAGCCTGTAAAGTGATGTTAAAATCCCCCATCACAACCAGATTTGGCAGTCTTAGGATGCCAGCATCTTGCATTTTCTTCCAGAAAGAAATTATACCCGCATATGGCGCATATAATTTAATGATGTTGATAGGTTCATCCATACCTCTCATATGACCGAAGAGAAGAATCCCACCAGAGAAACTATAAGCTTTGAAAGTAAACCATCCTGGGTCCCACATAGCGATTAATCCTCCAGAGTGGCGAATTGAACCAGTAGCCGCCGCAAACCACCCTAGTCTGTAGTTAAGGAAAATCCTTAGAGCTTTCTCCTGCATACACAAAGTCTCCTGACCCAAAAAGATGTTGCACTTACTGTCTAATATCAATTCCCATAGGCAATGCGATTTGGGGCCATCACCTATACCCCGGATATTCAGTGATAAAATATGATTCATTGCAAACCCAGATCTGGGTTGCTTGCTCTAAGCGCCCGCGAAACATCCCAATTAACTTCAGCCGCCGATATGGGAATGTCAGTGAAGTTGGCCTCTCCTTCAGCTAACAGAGAAATAGATTTGAACTTTTCTTTGTTCTGTTTCTTATTGTTTTTTGATTTTTTCCTTATAGTGACATTGACATTTGAAGATTGAGGAGCATGTGTTTCCAGGTCCATAGGAGGTCTTGCTTCCACCGCGTCATGCCATCCCTGCCTGATTAGGATTGATTTGTCGCTTTATGGGTTTTCTAAGAACGTCGGGATCGCTGTTCATCCCTTCAGGATGACAGCTGGAACTGTGGCTAGCGCCCTCAGCCCTCGCAGGGTCAAACTACGATTCATGCTTGCCGCCAGACCCATCGCCGATATGGATGGGATGGGACCCCAGTCCCATGGATTCAGAGGATACGGATACCGATCCTCCTTCTTACCCATTCTATATGATAGCTCTCTAAATTTGACAATTGGATGGATTTTCCTTTGTCTATGAAAAAGGGAAGGAAATATATCCATTCAAATGAGCTTTATCATCCTCCTTATGAAATGAGTGCACTATATCCATTGAAAGGAACATTATGTGTATAAAGTCTCCAATAAGAAACATATGTTATAAAAATAAATTTATGAGTTGCGGAAATATCACATTTACTTCCTCCTTGTCTTTCTATGTTCAGATGTATGATTCTATGTGTGATATGGTGGTGTTCGAGTCTAACTCTATGCTTTTTCTTATGTTTAAGTAAGTATAATTCCACGCCGGTGCCAAGCTCGTCCAGTCATTTGTATGTGATAAGAGACCAGGAAATTCAATCATCTTTTGTTGGAAGGGTGACCGAGTGCTCTCTATCAGCAATGGTTTATTTTAATTTCAGGGACATGTTATATTAATTTATTTGTTCTCTGCTTTTCTCTATATTAATTAATTTCCGTCTCCTTTTCTCTGCTCTATTTTTTCGTTGTCATTTCAGCGATCCCACTCGTGTCAGTTTTATTATTTCATTTTTCCTCTGGTAGTTTGATTCATTCACGTTGTAATAATGGAAACCTAGGCTTAGTTTCTTTATCGATCCATAAAACTGTTAGTATTTTTTGTTCATATCCGCCATCCATAAATTCGGTTGATCTATATTATTAGAATAATAAACTAGGAATCTCGTCACTAACTGTATTATTATTATAATAATCTTCGAGGAGTCTCATCCATCAATAGATCATTAGAATAATTTAATGAAGCGAAGGTTTAAACATCTCAAAACTAGACATGCAGCAATGATGTCTTGGCGGAAAGCATCCTAAGATACCAATCATATAAATCCTATCCTCGGTTTAGAGCTACATGTTATCTCTGTGCCAAAAATAATTCTATACACAAAATCTCCCTCCCAAAAAATTAATCATAATTCATAGCTTTGTTATTCAAATATTAAGATCCATGACTTCTCAGCCTATATTTTTCAATCCTTGACGGACTTATGGAGAATGGATTTAAGCAATTTTTGCATAAACTATAAAATAAGTTTTCGTTAATTACCAAAAATAATTTTAATTTTATTTATTTAGCCCTCTCTCCAGTAGAAGGAGAAAATTCAGAAGAGGCATTTATTCATTCACTAATTTTAATAAATATGATTTCCTATAACTTAAAAACATCTTCTTCCGGAAGTTACAACAATATGAATTTAATTTATAGATTTCATTGACTTCATTTTGTGCAAAGTCTTTCATCTTGTATGTATGTGATAAGAGACAAGGAAATCAGATCATCCACTGCTTGAAGTGTTGGATCATCCTCCAGTGTTGGAAGTGTCGATGTCATAGGAGACAAGGTGACGAGATCATCCATTGTTGGAAGGTCGACCGATGATCTAAACATCCACTGCTCTCTCTCTAATGTTGGAGTTAATGTTTACATTCTATATTTGAGAAGTTGGTTTGTGATGGTTGAGAAATTCTCTCAACCTCTCTCTCTAAATTAGGAATAAGTTGGATCTCAGAAACTCTATTTAATAGAGTAATGTGAATGTAATCTGTATGTGCGTGTGTATTTACACATACACCATTGTGTATAATATATGAGTGTGTTTTAGTAATTGAGTGTATTTTAGTTATTTCTATCATGGTATCGAAGCACAGGATCAGAGGCCTATGTGTTGTGTGTTAGTGCTTTTTAGTTATTTCTATAATTTGTGGCGAGATGACTCTAGTGCGCGCTTCGACATGACTTATATTCTCAATATTTCCATACCCTGAGTGTTTCCAAACACCCGCACCTCGCAAATTAAAACAAATCTCACTACGATCATTTGGTTTACATCTCCGCTCTGTTACGGAATGTGATTCGATTTAAAAAATGCAAAATGCTCTGGTATCTTCCATTGCTCAATATCTCGAGTTGGTCCCCAATATGGATGACGATGGCATTTGGAATATAAGAGCGTGGTGAGCAAAGACGGGATGAGGATGTTGTGGCCAGTTTTCTGCAGCCCACCTCTTGACACCATCGTCGGCCCCATGAAGGAATTGATCGATGAGAACAAACCTCAATTGTTCAACCCCAAAACATACAGAGAATTCAAGCATTGCAAGATCAACAAGTTTCCGCAATAGAAAGCGAACTCTTTTCTTAGAGCAACTTGTTTGGTTGCTTAAAGATTCCAGAAATTCGTATAATGTCAGAATCATTATAGCATTAGTTTGTAACTTTTATGGTAATCACTTAATATTTTTTATTCCTATATTGGCAGAGTTGATTATGCACATGTTTTGCTGCCTCCTTTGGAAACGCTTTGTACTGTAGAAGAAACATCTGTGCAGAGAAAGCCGCGGAGCTTGTTCTGTGGAGAAAAACAGTGAATGATGTCTGAAAATTGTGATTTGTGAGAAGAGATGAGCCGGATTAAGTGGAAGCACAAGCTAACAGAGAAAGGAGCTAAATTCCAGGTTGAAATGATACGTAGAGATTTTCAAAAGGATTTTAAAGCATAGATCTGTGTGTTGCGAGACATGTGCATATAGCTAAAGTTGTACCAATATTATTTTTTCATGTCTATTGAAATTCCTTATGGTTCTAGTACTATAAATTATTTGTAAATTAAGTGAGGATGAATTTTCAAATTAGATAAGAAGGTCATGATGTAATAGTTCAATCTAGATACATTTCGTATTTAGATGGCTCTTCTATATAACTAGCGAATACAAGGGTTTGCACCCATGTATCTCGGTAGATGGGAGCTCATCCATAAAATGACTAGCAGTTCAGCTATGTGTCTAAAGCTAGTACTTAAAAGATTGAGTGGCAGTAAGGCTCAACATGGATGGTTGTCGAGATAGTATGGCAGTTGCAGATCTAGGGAAGGATCCCTCATTCGTTGAAGACGTAGAGTGGTTTTCTAATGAGGTTATGCGATAGATTGGGATGTTGTCCAGTAATTGACTTCGGGAGGTCTTTTCTTCTGGAGTTGAGAAAGCGAACTCGGGAATCCAACTTGCCAACTACATCTTTACGAGGGTTATGAGGCAACTTGATGGAGAATCTACTGATAAGCTAAAGAATGATTGATTATTTTGTTATTTATGAGTGATTTCAATAATTCATGTAATGTAATAATTAAGGGGGGATGTTGGAGTTAATGCTTATGTTCTATATTTGAGAAATTGGTTTGTGATGGTTGAAAAATTCTATCAACCTCTCTCTCTAAATTCGGAATAAGTTGGATCTCATAAACTCTATTTAATAGAGTAATCTCAATGTAATTTGTGTGTGCGTGTGTGTTTACACATACACCATTGTGTATAATATATGAATGTGTTTTAGTAATTGAGTGCGTTTCAGTAATTTTTATCACTAATGCCTCTTATCTCTCTCACTAATGGGTGATTTTAATTCCAAGAACATGTAATGTTAATTTATTTTCATTCCTATTTTCCTTGTTTTTTTAAATTCATTTAAGCTATTGAAATGTATTTCCATGTATATCAAATTTTTATTTGGTGTAGGGAATTTCTTCCATTTCTCTCAAAATTATTTCAAATGGATTACTTCAATTCTCTTATGTGATGAATAATAATTTCCATGAGATTTGATTATAGCTATATTTCCTCTAAGCTCTGCTCTCATAGCAAACCCAAATCCAGTCATTTGAGTTTTATTATTTCATTTTCCATTTACTTTTTCCTCCTCTCAGAGATGTGATAGTTTCTTTTTAATTCATTGCAACCATTGTATCTCAAATCATATATTACAATGAAATTATTTCATTTCACATAACTTATTGAAGGGATCAGTTCTATTCTTTTATATTTTATCAATGTAATATATAAGAATAGTAACCTATGTGCCCTTCAATTATAGATACATTTCCTCTAATCTCTACTCTCAAAGAAAAATCCAGTATGATCGTTTCAGTGATCTCATTCATTTCAGTTTCCTTCTTACGTTTGATTCTTTTATGTTGTAACTATAAAAACCTATTACTCACTTGGAAAATGAGGGGTCAAAGAGCCGGTGGTGGTCCCCCACTACAGGAATCCACGGGATCTCTCAACTAGATAATATATGATATTGTACTATATGTATCTATATATATTTACATTTGAATTACAAAATCATAGAAACACGAAAAAGAAAATATTGATTCATACAAGCTTTCAGCTGCATAACAAGTCCATATTCTTTTAAGGATAAGTAACAACCTTACAAATATTTCAAATGGTAAGCCTGAGAAAAGGTAATGTTTTTCTATAAAAAAAATTAGTGTAAACGTAAATGACAATAAAAAAAAAATATATATATATATATATGAGTTTACCAATACCTGAAGATGTATGTATAGAAGATTTAAATATAACTAAATATTAGGTAGGAAATGGACATTTGCTAATTAAATATATATACTCTCTTCCATAAAAAGGGAAATTCTGAATCTATGAATAGAAACAACACACATAGTCCTAAAGATGTAAATAAAAAATACATTAATAATTATTGTAGCTTTCACATTGAATGAGTGAAATTTATGGGTTTTTGACTCTAACTCGTTTCAATAGATTGAAAGAATGATAACCCTAATATTATTAAAATATGAATATATATAATTAGAATAAAATCCTTACGAATATACATTTTTAGAGAAAGGCTCATGATCGTGAAAAAAACCAAGTTTTTGTTATTAAAAGAAAAGTAAGTTATGAGCAGGGTACGAGAACTACAAATAACAACTCAATATACTCAGTCAAAATTTAATAATTGACAATATTCCTTCTTGGAAATGAAGAACCACATTCCTATATCATACAAATATCCCATGACAATTTTATATTGATCCGAAATAGTGAGAAGAGTGAGCCTTGCTCCATGTATCTTATAGATGAACAAATGAAATCCTACTAGGAATATATGTTCAATAAAACATATATGTATGTATGTAACAAGCATCATTAAATAAATTCATGATTGAGGGTTTATTGTAGAAGAAAAAAAAAACAATAGAGGGTTTCATTCTTATGTGTAGAGTCTTTCATTCTACTTGGGAAAAGATTGAAGAGAAGGTGTTTATTTCCGAAAACACCGTAAATTTTGTGTGGATACACAAGAAATAGAAATAACACAAAGAAAAAAACCTTAGAGTTGGCATCTTTCCAATATTGTGAAGTAAAAACCCTTATAGAATCAAAAACAAGTTGCGACTAGTACCTAGGATTGAGTAAAGAGGAAATACTTTGCAAAAGAACAAGTTATAAGATCCATGGACGTTAATTAATTAGAAAAACCTTAAGCCAAGTAAAAATCCTCGTTGTTTTGAGAAAAACCCTCAATCACAGTCCTTGAATCGCCTTACAATTCAAAAATTGGCATAAACATTAGAGGGGGAATCTCCCAATAAAGAGGAAATGAAAACAGAGGAAAATTTTTAAGAGAAGCATATAATATTATGGGAAAAAAATAAAGAAATTTAACTGACCATATTCTGAAAGTTGATACCTCAAACGTGCCGAAGATATACTAGACCACAAAAAAAAATGGTAAGACTGTAATGCCATGGTCACAAGCTAAAACCCGTTTAAAATTTGTAGGATGAAGACATTAGGATTTGAAAGAAAATCAGGAAAATTGTGAAGCGATTTCTCGAGAAGATTTATGAAAAATGAGAGTGGGTTAGTGGGGTTGGGGTAGGTTTTTTATCCTAATCCCCCATCTAAAAACTTGATTGAACCCAAATATATTTAATGATAGTCATTGTAGTTACTATTGAAATACTAAGGAACCCAATGACAAATCTACTATTTGCATGAGTTTCATATTGATATGGATGCCAACTCGGATCCAGATGTAATGCATGTGAATATCCTTTTTGTGTGTGTGTAATATGTCATGCACGAAAACCCATATCCAAGCACATACAACATTGAAAAATTGTGAAGCATAGCATATATCATATACATATTAAACATATACATGTAAACATACCCCACCATGAGCATGCCTTTGATACATATTGATTGATGTGTGTTATATATTTTATACAGAAACATTTATGTACATACTAGAAAACATATAATGTTACGGTCGATGTGATTCAATGTTACTCCAAGTCATAAGCCAAAAAATCCTTTGGTAGTAGCTTTTTTTCTTGCTCCTTGGGCATCACCCTTACTTTGTAGTGTTTGTATAAGACCAACTTATTAGTCCCTCCCTACGGCAGTGAAAGTACTATAGCATTCATTGGACGTTAAACTAACATTAAATTGATTTGACTAAGCATTGCATTCATGTTTTAACCAATTCTTAAACATAAATACTGAATTAAAAAAAAATGTATCCAATCTTTTTGTTTCGACCTCTCAATGGAGGAAAAAGAGTATGACTTTCACAATTCTTGTTAAAACGTAGGATACTAAACTTCAAATCTCAAAACATTTTAGTTTAATGCTAGTTCAAAGCTAGCATTCATTCAAAGTCATTTAAAGTTTTAATGGAAACAAAAAAAGAACCCATGCACTAATGTTTAAAACCGCCATACATATCCAAAATTTGAAACTTTCACGCTTCCAATGAGAGGCCACTTGCCATTTCTCCTGGTCACCTGTCACCTTTTCTATGATCCTACCTCCTCTTCATTCCACCAACCTCCTTCCCCATTCCCCGTCTTCATTCCATCCTCCTTACCAATATCGCTGCTTCTCACTCTTTTCCTTCTTTTTTAATGAGTTTAATAAATTAAGAGACTCTCTTTTCAACCTCTCACTATGAATTGATGAATGAAAGCGATGTAGTGGATCATCAGATTAGATGCCACCCTGAAGATGAACATGGAAAATTTTAAGGGCTAATTTTCTAGAAAGTTTTCAAGTATCTATGGACTCAAATTCTATTATAAGAACAATTTATCAAAAATTACAAATCACCAAATAATCAACGTTTTTCCACAACAAAAAATGGTTGAAATTGATTAGGTGCATTGTTGACGATACACGTGATAATAAACTCAGAAAGCAAACATGCATGATTGGAAAACCCCAAAACAACACCGAATCAACCACACTTCTCCATAGCTCTACCAAGACATAAAACACACAAAACGTCCATATACAAAGAATTGAAATCAGCCCCAAAAAGCTCGGACATAACATCTAAAGAAGCTTATATTCCAACCTCGTGCGGTACAAATAAATTTATGAGAGAGTACATAAAAAAAAAGAAAATGAACAGAAGAAGCCGAAGAAGGGGAATATGCAGGTATAAAAGAGCGCTTCACTGGATAGAACATTAGAAATATTAGTATAGACAATCATGAAACCAATAGCCATTGGTAGGTTAACGCAAGTCTTCAAAAATGGTACAGTATCTGCATTACTGCCACCAATTGTCACAACCAATATGTCCTTTCTGTCGCTCAGAATGGCGTAGTTAAATAATATGAAAAAGAACATAAATCCTAGAGGTATCACCTTCTTCAGTGTTCTAACATGTGCACCTAAGAATATCGTTGAAGTTTCTACAGGCATTGACGTAAGCTCTCCTGCCTCACTAGAAGTGGCTGTTGTTGCAGCAACTTAACCTCTAATAGAAAAATGCTCTTAGCACTTCAAATTCTTCTGCGTTAAAATTCTCATAGTTTTCAAGAACTGTGAATTTTCCATAACTGCCTTCCTTAAGCCCCCAACATGAAACCCTGCCCTAAAACCCAAACTATTTGTATGATGCAACAAACATTATTTTCACTTCTAGCTTGCACAACAAAATACAATTTTTGAGGAAATTATAACTCCGAGAAGCATGAGTAAGCATTCTCCCTGCCTAGCCTCTTTGACGATTTTCTATGCCGTTGGATATCCATTCCTAGGTCACTGTTATTTCATGTAATTATATGAAATGAAGAATATGTTTAGTTGAATCATATTTTACTCTGCAGTAGTGATAACTTGTTGCAAATGATCATGTCCAGTGACAATTGTGTTGTATAGGTGTATTCATTGTAAAATGTTTAATCACATATCCAACATATGGTTTTATACAAATTTCAAAAAATGTATTTTTATATAGTCATTTTAAATATATTTTTAGTTTGTTAGTTAAGTAGTTAAATAAAATTTTAACTATTAACTTATTCCACTAAAAAAAAATCAAGCGGGTTCTAGCTTCACTAGAAGAAGGAAATTCCAATTCGTTAGCTCTGTAAATTTCTCTTTGACTGTCAATTCAAGTGCCCTTTATTCAACTTCTACATCTCATTAGCTCTATAACTATGAAGTTGAGTACCCTTTCCTCAACTTGAGCTAAGGTCTAGAACAGGGACTGAATAGATAATTCCATTACCTCAACACTAGCCACGGTCTCCTCACTAGATTTACTCTCAAAATATTCAGGTAGGTCATTATATCAATCTGAATAGGTTATACCTTTTCTTTCCCTTTTCTCGTTATGGGCTCATAGCTTTTTAGTCAATATTTCATTATCGGCACAGACTCCCAGCTACATGCTTCACTTGTTTGATAAGACGCTAGAAAAATTAAGAAGCAAGTATTATCATAGTTCATTTTAATTTGTAGAAGTCCCAAATCTTCTTCAAAGGGATTAATATATATATATATAAATAAATAGATATGTTTCATTCAATTTTTGTATATAATATATATATACAACAAGTTGTCACATAAAAAGAAAACATGGTATGGTCATTATCATGGTTTTCTTTCTGAAGCTATATAAATTAGTTTTACATTCCTTTATGCTCACATTCTTTTTCTTTAATCTCTTTAATTAGTTCCTATAGTTTCTGGATTGCTGCAAATACACATATATTGGATACATTTAACCAAAATCTCATCAAGAACTTATCAAGTGCAGCTGAAACTAGTCCAAGAGGTTAGCTCAATTGATTGCTCTAAATTTCATTAGGCATTTTTCGAGATTTGTGCCAACTTGTATCTATGATAAATCCACATAGTTTTGGAATATAGGTTACACCAATAATTTTATTAGGAATTCCATCCACAACACTACTTGAGTTTCCCCAAAAGACATTCCCTGGATTTAAAAATGAAAAAGAAAATGTGGTGCTGGAATTAGAAGGTGACGATGAAAGAGAGGAGACAAGAAATTGTTTGCACAATTACCTTATAGAATTTTTTGAAATAACTTATTCAAAAAACCACCCTGTTACTTCTTATAAAACTCTGCACCTTACCATTTTGGTTTACAATTTCATTTTCTACAATAAGTTTCTATATTATAATTTGATTTCGATATTCTAAAAAATAAATTATATTTCACAAGAAAATCTAAAAACTACATTCTACCTATACATTAATGAAATCCTATATCAAACCACTGGTCATATCTCACCAATGTAACATCCATAAAAGTCTAATAAATTTCTATCGAAAAAGTATGATACTTAATTTAAATTTGGAAAAATATCACAAATTTACAGTAATTAAAGACTAATATATACATCCTAAAAACGAAACTATAAAATAAAAAAACAAAAATCGCAATTGAAGAAAAAGAAAGCATGCACATGCGTGTTTTTTAATAATACCTGCATTTTATATATTGGTGGGTTGGACAAATTTTAAAATTTGGATTGGCTAAAGAGGGAGGGAAATATAACGATTGAAAGGAACGCTTTCAATGTATCCTTTGAAAAGAAAAGAACGTTATATGTATCCGTTGCAGGAAGGAGCGTTATCATTATATCCGTTGTTAGGAGGGTTAGATATGTATATATCATTTCATCAAGAAGTGCGGAAATTTCACATTTACTTCGTAAATGTCCTTCTGTTGTTGGACGTCTGAATCTATGTGTGTTTTGGTGTGTGTGTCTGAGTGAAACTCTGTGCTTGTGTGCTTATGCTTAAGACTGAGTCCATGTTGGTGTCCAGCCTGTCTCGTCGTATGTATGTGATAAGAGACAAGGCAATTCAATCATCCACTGCAGTAAGGGCGGTCAAGGGCTCTCAGAGTAATGGCTTATTTTAATTTCAGGTACTTGCTATATTAATTTATTTTCGCTCTGCTTTTCTCTGTTCTGTTTCTTTTCCTTGTCATTTCAGCGATCCCACTAGTATCAGTTTTATTATTTCATTTTCCTTCTGCTGGTTTGTTTATTTTATGTTGTAACTACGCAAACCCAGGCTTAGTTTCTTTATCAGTACGTCAAATCGTTAGTCGGTTTCTTTCACCTCACCCATCCATCCATTGAGTTGATTTAGATTATTCGAAAAATGGATTAATATTCGAATAATCAACTAGAATAATCTATTTAAGCTCGTCCCTCCATAGATCATTAGAATATTCAATAATCTACTGAAGGGAAGTTGTAAACATCTTATAACTAGGCATGCTCTAGTGAAATTTGTGAAAGGCATTTTTTCCATTTCTGTCCGAATTATTTCAAAGAGATAGCTTCCATTTATTTTTATGTGTTGAATAGTAGCCTCCACGGGATTCCGATTATAACTGCATTTCATCTAAGCTCTGCTCTCATAGAAAACCCGAATACATTCATTTCAGTTTCATTATTTCTTTTTCTTTTCTCCGCTCTCACAGATGGGATAGTATCTCAATTCAGCCATTGTATCTCATTTCAGCCATTATATCTCAATTCTTATTCTTATATTGTATGGCATTTCTTTCATTTATGTCAAAATTATTCAAGGGATAGTTTCCATTCTTTTATGTTATATCATTCTAATGGACAGGAATAGGAACCTCCCTGGGCTTAAATTACAAATACATTTCCCATGAGCTCTACTCTCAAAGTAAACACCAGTCCCCAGTCCTTTTATTTCAAGGATCTCACTGGTTTCAGTTTTAGTATTTCATTTTCCTTTGTTCTTTTCATTCCTTTATGTAGTAATAATTGGAGCCTAGGCTTTCGATCTATATTCTGTTAATATCTTTAGCCGGACTATCAATCCCTCCAGTCGTTAGTCCGTTTCTTTCGGATCACCCCATATATCCATTGGGTTGATTTATATTAGCTCGTTGCTTTATGGATTATTAGAATAATTAACTAGAAATTTTATAGACAATTGTCCCTCTACCAATCCATGTTCTCTCTACACAGAGTCTCTCTACTCTAATTGCACTCGAACACTACAACAAATTCAATCACAGTTGATCATCTTGGTATAGTTTTCCTTCACGCCCTTTTTCCATGCGCGGGAGCGAATAGAAAAGTCATTTACTAATTAACTTATCTTTAATTAATTAGCCCAACTAATTTTTAATTTTCTTTCGTTAGCCCTTTACCCATATCTCCTAATTTTGATATAGATATCTCCTCCTTTACCAACAAAGTACAACGATCTAAATGTATAGAGTTGACTGATTCCAAAGCCTTTCCCTGAAATTTGTGCTAGAATTTTTCATAAAAGTTTGTCTTTAAAAAAAAAAAAAAACAATCTTGGCCTTCGCTTACCAAAGTGTCGTCCACGGCAATCGCAACCATTCTTTCGCCCATTCGATAGATTGAATGGGTGAATGACATGCAGCCATTGAAACTGATATTAGGGTAGCTAATTTTAAGTTTTTAATAAATTATAAAATAAATTTTGTTGGCAAAAATATTGTTCATTTTTTAACAAATTAGAAATATAATTTTTTGAAATTCTCATGAAACACGATAATGGTTTATTTTAAAATAATACAAGTAAATTGTTCCGGTAATAAAAAACGTTGAAGCTTCTGTAAAAAAATAGCTGAACAAATTATGTTGTGCGTTGAAACTTCATAAAATTACGTTGCAAATAATAATAAAGAAAACGGAACAACATTGAATCAATTTTTAATTTTTAACATATGCCCAAAAATTATATATAGAATTTCTCTGACTCAACAGGGACAACGGACCACAAATTTCTCCGCAGGTAAAAACAACAATCGTCCGCGTCCTACATCCCCAATTAACTTAATTGCCTTTTCTTATTCTGAACCATGCAATGTGTTTAAGTTTCGTTTTACTTTGTTGTAGTTTCATTACATGTTTCTGTAGTTTAGTTTTATTTAAATCAGTGTCTTTGTCGTTTGCTGATAGTTCTCTTTCCATTCTGATTTTTTTTTTTTATTGAATTTAAATTTCATGTGAATGAGATGCTTTGTAATTTGACTACTTTTTCAATTTAATTAAATACAGGATAAGTTTAATTTTATGATTCTGTAATTTCGTTTTATTTAAATTAGTTTTTCTTATTTTAAAAAATGAGTATAAATTTTAGATTATTAATAGGTTATTTACGCTATATTTTATTAATGTACAACTTAATATATATATATATATATATATATATATATATATTTCAATGTAATATAATATATAATGAAAAAATGTTTAAATTTATAGAGAATAAAGTGATATAGTTTTAGAACTTAAATTTCTATTATAAAATCAAATTGAAATGTAAATGTTTCTTTAAGATTGATTTTGAATAAGTGTTTTTATTATATATATATATATATATAGTGGGGTATGATATGCTAATGTAGATTATTGTACACAAGGATAGACTATACTAGCTTAAGTATGGATGGAATACGCTAAGCTACGTTAGACTGGGCTAGGATACATTAGAGTAAGTTAGGCTACAGTAGGCTAGGCTAGGCAAGAGTATGATGGGCTAGGCAAGAATAGGCAAGGCTAGGCAAGAGTAAACTATAGTAGGTTAGCCTAGGCTAAGCTAGGCTAGAGTATGATGGTCTAGGCTAACCGAAGATAGAGTATGATAGGCTAGGCTAGAGTAGCCAAGGCTAGTATACAATAGGTTAGGCTAGAGAAAGGTAGGCTATGTTAGAATAGAATAGGCTAGGCTAGGCTAGACTAGAGTTGGCTATTATAGAGTACTTTAGGCTACATTAGGCTAGAGTAAAGTAGGCTCGTCTAGGGTAGACTAGTGTATGTTAGAATACATTATTCTAGGCTGGAGTAGACTATGCTAGAGTAGGCTAGGCCGGACTAGGCTAGGCTAGAGTAGATTGGCCTAGGTTAGATTAGGCTAGGATAGGCTAGAGCACACTAAGCTAGGCTAGGATAAAGTACACTAGGCTAGGAAAGAGTATTCTAGAGTAGGCTAGGCTAGAAGAGGATATAGTAGGCTAGGATAGGATAGGTTAGGGAAGTGTAGGCTAGAGTAGGCTAGGCTAGGAGAGGATAGAGTAGGCTAGGCTAGGCTAGGCTAGGAAATAATAGGCTAGGATAGATTAGGCTACTTTCGAAAATATTAGGTTATGTTAAGCTAGAGTATGCTATAGTAGGCTAGGATAGAGTATGATAACTAGTTTATACTAGGCTACACTAAGATAGGCTTAGGCTAGGTTAGACTATGACATGCTAGGCTATTTAGGTTATCATTGGCTAGGCTAAAGTAGACTAGGGTAGGCTAGAGTAGGCTAGGACATAATAGGCTACGATACAGTAGTATAAGGTAGACTGTGCTAATCTAGGTTAGTTTAAGCTAGTGTAGGCCATGCTAGACTAGATTAAGCGAGGCTAGGCTAGGCCAGAGTATATTAGGCTAGGCTAGGGTAAGCGAGAGTAAGCTAGGCTAGGTTAGGCTAGTGTAGGGTATGCTAGAGTGGGTAAAGCTATGCTAGCCTAGAGTATGCTAGAGTAGGCTAGGCTAGAGTAGGCAAGCCTAGGCTATTTTAGCTTAGATTAGGCTAGGTTAAGCTATAGGAGGTTGGGCTAGGCAAGGATAGAATAACTTCGGCTAGGCTTGAGTAGGCCAGGCTAGTCTAAAGAATGTTAGGTTAGGCTAGGCTAGAATAAGTTGTGCTAGAGTATGTTGGGCTAGGCTAGAATAATGTAGGCTATTCTACGCAAGTGTGGGGTTGGAAAGGAAAAATTAAGCTACGCTAGAGTACACGAGGCTGGAGTAGGCTATGTTAGAGTAATTTAGCCTAGGTTAGTGTATGATAGGCTAGATCATGTTAGTCTACGCTAGAGTGACATAGGATAGAGTAGGATAGGTTAGGCTAGAGTATGATAGGCTAAAGTACACTAGGCTAGGCTAGGCTAGGCTAATCTAGGATAGAGTAGGGTAGGTTAGGCTATGGTATGTTATGCCATCATAGGTTATCATAGGCTAGGCTAGACTAGGGTATGATATGGTAGGCTAGACTATGCTAGGATAGAAGGATAGGAAAGAGTAATCTAGGCTAGATTGGGTTAGGCTAGTTTAGGCTAAAGTAGGCCAGGTTAGGCTAGAGTAGGCTAGAATAGTATAGGACAACCTAGAGAATGCTATAATAGGCTAGAGTCATATAGGATAGCCGAGAGTACGCTAGCTCGGATTAGTGTAGGTTAGCATAGGCTAGGCTAGAGCAGGCGAGGCTAGGCTAGAGTTGTCTAGGATATGCTAGGCGAGAGTTAGTTAGGCGTGACTAGGCTAGAGTTGATTAGGTTTCGCTAGGCCAAGGAAGAGTAGGCTAGGCTAGGCAACATTAGGCCAAGCTAATGGTAGGTTATGCTAGAGTCGGTTAGGCTAGGCTATTTGAGAGTATGCTGGGATAATTTATGGTAGGCTCAGATTGAGTAGTGACATAGGCAAGAGTAGGCAAAGCTAGGTTAGGTTAGGCTAGATTGGCCTAGGCTAAGAAATAGTAGGCTAGGGTATGCAAGGATAGAGTAGCCTAAACTAGGATTCAGTAGGTTAGGCTAGGATAAAGAATGTCAGGCTATGGTGGATTAGGTTAGGCTAGAGTAAGTTCTACTTGAGTACGTCAAGCTAGGCTAAACTAATCTAGGATATGCTAGGTAAGTGTGAGGCTAACTATGCGAAACTAGGCTACAGTAGAGTAGGCGGGGCTAGAATAAAATAGGCTAGAGTAGTTTAGCCTAGGTTAGGCTAGGCTAGGATAATGCAGGCTTGGCTATGATAGAGTATCCTAGGTTATGCTTATTTATAGTACAGTAGAATAATGTGTATGATAAGAAGGCTTGGCTAGAGTACACTAGGTTAGAGTAGGTTATGCTAGAGTAAGTTAAGCTAGGCTAAGAAAGTGTAGGCTAGACTGGATTAGGTTAGGCCACAATGAGATACATTATTTCCAAGTATTTTAGGGTAGATTAGGTTAGGCTAGGTTAGGCTAGGATAGGCTACAGTAGACTAGAGTAGGCTATAGTAGTATAATCTAGTCCAAAGTAGGCAGGGTAGGCTAAGCTATAGTAGGAAAGGATATCATAGAGTAGGTTAGGCTAGGCTAGGAAAGGGTAGAGTAGGTAAGTCCAATCTTGGTTAGGCTACCCTAAAGTAGTGTATGGTAGGCTATGCCAAGATAGAATAAGAAAATGCAAGATAGGTTAGAATAGGCTAGGACAGGTCAGGATAAGATATCCTATGGTATATAAAGGTATAGTATGCTAAGCTAGGTTAGAGTAGGCTACTTTGAGCTAGGATAGCGTAGGATATGCTAGGATAGGGTGTAGTAGGATAGGTTACGCTAAGCTAGAGTAGGATAGGTTAGGTTAAGTTAGCTAAGGAAAGGACACACTAGGCTTTGGTAAATTAGACTAGGCTAGGGTAGGTGATGAAAAGCCAATTTAGACTAGACTAGGGTATGATAAGGTAGAGTATTTTAGGCTAGGGTAAAGTAGGCTAGGACAAAGTAGGTGAGGCTAGGCTAGGATAGGATATAGTAGTCTAGGCTAGGGTACATTATGATAGCCTAGCCTAGCCTAGAGTAGGCTAGGTTTGTTGAAAATGGGAACAAGAAAATCCTGATTTATTTTTCCCTTGAATTAAATTAAGATAAAATTGTAATTCCACATATCAGGGAAATAAAAATCTGTTAAATATGTTACTTTTATGTAGTTGTCTCAGTCATTTCGATTTGAGGGCCTAATTTGATTCATATAGAGTGTCTCCTACTTTTCGAAGCCTAGGTTGAGTTTAATTTGAGTTGTAATAATTTAATTCAATTAAGTTGTGTTAAAGCGAGTTAAACTAGTTCCAACTATTGGAGGAATTAGTGGGAGGTCATGTAATGGGATGTGTATTTATTGATTATGGAGTTAACTAAAAAATCAATCATAATTATCTCATGCATGTGTGACCTATGAGTTACCCAGTTTGGATTGGATTTCAAGCACAATTTACTATCAGTTGTATAATTATCCGAGTTGTACAGGTGGTGCATGTGGTCATAGAAGGGCCTATAGGGATTGTGCAATTCAAAATAGGGATTTTCGTAATTAATATGGGTCTAATTCCCAAGGATGTAGTGCAAGAAAATATGAGCTTAGAAGGAATTTTAATTGGCTAAGTATTGGCGAAAGCCAGCTTGTGAGGTAGTGAGATAGATTGTATTTCTGAAGAGATTGTTCAGGCTTGAACAAGTATTATATTTCTTATCTATTTTCTTATTAATGAAATACATATAGGTAGGGATTTTGAGTGGTGTATTTCCCATAGATATATCCTCCTGTTATGTGTGTTAATTGATTTTTGAATCATGCTTTAGATATTACTTCCCAATTGTGAATTTATTTTTGCAAATGAGTAGATTAGATTCAAGTCAATTCTTTTAGTAAATTACATTAGTAGTTTGAATCTACAAGGAATCTATACATGGTATCTGAGCTATAATCATATTAGTGAAGTTAATTTGAATTTATATTTCTAAGAGGAATGAGTTTTAAAAATCTATTATTTAGAGCTAGCAACAAGTTCACGATGGTCCTCTATGGTCTAAGGATTGAGTATGGCCTTGAGGGTAGCTAGAATTACATTTATCAGAAGGACCAAATGGAAGAATTCATGGAAGAAAATGGGTTGAAGGAATTTATTGATAATGATGTCCCGAAACCAACACCAGTTGATGCCAGTGATTTAGTATACTAGAAGAAGAGTGTCGCCAAGGTGAGGAGGATCATATTGGAGGGATTATGAGACCATGCTATTTCTAATATCCATGGGAAGGAAACTCCATATGAAATGTGGCACACATTAACAAAACTGTTCCAGAATAATAGTGACCATAGGAAGCCAACACTAAAATATAAGCTTCAAAATATAAATATGTAGAAGGTCAATACAATACCATAGTACCTTGACAGGTTCACACAATGTCATGATCAACTTGGGAGTGTTAGTCTTATAGTTTTTGAAGATGATATTGTAAGCCTAACACTTCTAGTCCTTCTGAAGAGTTGGAATAACAACCAATATTCGGTCAATGGGAGGGAGAGGCTAACAATAATAGGAAATATTATGGGCAGATTTGGTACAAGAAAATTTCATGCAGGACACCAGAGATTAGACCTTATCCAAGATTGAGGATGAGGAGAATTGTGCCTTGGATGGAAACGAAAATAAAGTGAAAGGTAATAAATCACAATACAAGGGATATTTTGGTTAGGTGGGCAAGAATAAGGAATCCTCAAAGATTAAATTTTTTCACTGGCATGGGCTAAGACACTATTCCCCGAATTTTCCACACAAGAAGCCAGGAAAGAAGGCCTCGGGAGGAGTAGCAAGTGAAGCTCTTTCTTCACAATTCGAGTTGCATTTCACCCTCATTTCATGGATGGTGACATTGACGATTGCTAGTATGTGGTATCTGGATAATAGAGTCTCATTCCATATGACAGGCAACAAAGAAATTTTCAGTGACTTGGACGAGAAGGGCCTCTAGATTCACATTGAGATGAGATATGATGGAAGGTATAATGTGTATAGCATCAATATATTTACTTGTCATAGGAAATCTAGTTCTCTTCTTAGATTGAGAGATGTCATGTTTTTCTAGGTGTGAAGAAGAATTTAGTTTTAGTTGTTATGTTGGAAGACCTTGGATAAAATGTGCTATTTAGAAAAGGAAAGGCTTTCCTTGATCACATCACCACCAAAAAAGTGATAGGGATCATTCTTCGGGTGAAGAACCTCTATAGATTGGATGTAGAAGACTGTTTTTCTTTAATTATGAAAGTATAGAAGGTGCACGGCCAATACGTTGGTGAATTATGGCATAGGAAAATTAACCATTTTCACATGGAGGTTTCAAGATCATGCAACATATTTATATATGAATTCCTAAGGGTGCACTAGAGAAGTGAGATACATGAAAAGGGTATACATTGGGGAAGTACAGAAAATCCACCTTTCATGATAAGGACAATAGAGCCCAAGCAGTCCTTGAAAGAGTTCACTCGGATGTGTGTGGGCATTTCTCAACAGCCCCCACGGACAAGTCAGGTGGTATTATTTTATATTTTTATATGATTTCTCACGTAAGTGTTGGATATTATTCATGCAGAAGAAATACCAAAGATTCTTAAAATTTTGTGAAATTAAAGCACTTGTTGAGAAAGACACTAGTAGGAAAGTGAAGCCTCTTAGGAGCGATAATGCTGGAGAATATGTATCCAATGTGATCAAGAAATTCTATGCAAAAGAAGGCATTCAATGGGAGTTAATAGCATCCCATAACCCACAACAGAGTGGGCTTGCTAAGAGGAAAAAAAATATATATTTTGGGAGCTAAATGGGCGATGTTGCATGATCAAGGCATTTCATTGGACTTGTTAGATGAATCATGCAGCACAACAGTATCTGTGCAGAACAAGAGTCGTCATCGAATTATCAAGATGAGTACACCAAAAGAAATTTTTTCACAGAAGAAACCAGATGTGTTACACTTCAAGATATTTGGTTTAACAATTTATTATTATGTTTCCAAGAATGCATAGAAAAATCTAGAGTGGAAAATATTGTTGGGTATATTTTTTAGGTACATTGATACACCTCACTAGTATAGGGTGTACCTACCATCTTGTAGGATCATAGTTGTTCATAGAGATGTGAATTTCGATGAAGATAAGGTGATGATATGTTACCTTGAGATGGAGCTTCAATTGCATGCATATGAGGAGATTTTAGCTCCAAAGGTAGAACCATAGGAGTTGTGGAGTAGCCACAAGAAAAGGAGCCGAGATTGGAAAAATGCACTTATGAAGGGATATCTAGAGATGGCAGGAAGCACACCAAGGAAGATAATAGATTATCGCATGATGTTAGAGATAATGTGTAGCACCCACAACATAGCACAGGAAGAGGATGTCATCCAATCAGTATACTTGGTACATGGCTCTGATCAGTGAGCTAGTTGAGATATAACCATTCTCATTCGAGCAAGTAGTGGAGAGGCAAGTGTAGGTTTATGACATGGTAGAGGGATATGCTTCCATAGTCATAAGAAATGCTTTTTTAGTGGTCCCAATACTCAAGAACAAGTCACTGGTAGGTTCGAGGTCTACAAGGTGAAGCACACAACAAACAAAAGCATTGAGAAACACAAGGCCAAATTTGTGGCCAAGGGGTTCTCTGAGGTGGCTGAAATTGTTTACGAGGAAACCTTAACTCCATTAGCAAGGTTCTCTTCTATCGAATATATTCTAGGTATTGTAGCACAAATGGGATGGAAGATCCATGAGATGGATGTCAGGAAAAAATTCCTCAATGGAGTGATTAAGGAGGATGTCTACATTGAATACCCAAAAGTATTTGAGACCTTCGACAGAGAGTCGCATGTGTGCAAACTCAAATGATTTTCGCATGGATTGAAACAAGAACCCTATGCTCGGTATACTATTACCAACAACTATTTCACCAGGTTGGGCTTCACCAAAAGTAAAGCAGATTTAAACCTTTGCCATATTTTTGCTGATGGTAAATTGTTCATTATATTATTATATTTCGACACTTTGATTCTAACAGGTGATGAGAAGCTGACTAAATCTTGAAAAAGGATCCTGGAAGAGAATTTTATATGAAGGATATGGGACTCATGCATTATTTCCTCGGTTTCGATGTATGGAAAGAAACGTTTTTCTCTAAGGGAAAGTATACCAACAAGATACTGAATAAGATCCACATGGAGAGTAAAAAACCCACGGACACTCCTCTAACATACAATTGGATGAATTACAATGCCACTTCAAGTGTGGAGAAGGAAGCCACTATTTATATGAATCTTGTGGTTTCAATTATGTACTTGGTGAACACATTACTAGACATGTGCGATGCAGTTAAATAGATTTTTCAAGCAATGGTTAAGCATTAAAAACTATATTGGATGGCGACCTACAATTTTTTGAGACACCTCATAGGCACTACTCAGTATGGTCTTTCGTACATAGAGATACATGGAGTGAAGCTTCAAGGATTCAAAGATGTATATTACGCGGGTAGTCCATCAGATTAGAATAGCACTTTAGGAGGGGTATTTAGTGTTGGTTTAGTAGTATTTTTTTTGTACAACAGGAAGCAGAGATCAGTTGTACTCAGTTCAATAGAAGAGAAGCACATGGATGCTGGTCAAGTAGCTTATGAAGCTATCTTTATGAGGAATATTCTTGTTGGGTTATTTGGTTAGATCATGGATCCTACTATGATTTACTATGATAATCACAATTGTATAAAAATCTGTTAGAATGCATGATTTCATGATCAATCGAAACATATTGACATCTAGTATCACCATCTATGACATTGTGTGCAAAGCCAGATTATGCTCTTGGAATACATTCCTACAGAATAACAATATGCATATATTTTGACAAGGGAATTGTTAAGAGGAAAATTTAAATTACATAGAGGTAGGATTGGGGTATCTGATATTCCCTTTCTTGTTTAGAGGGAGTTTTGAAATTGGAAACAAGAAAATCTTGATTTAATTTTCCCTTGAATTAAATTAGGAGAAAATTGTAATTCCACATCACAAGACAACAAGGATGTGCTAACTAAGTTCGTTTGACTTAGTTGTCTTAGATAATTCGATTTGAGGCCCTAACACGAGTCATGTAGATTTCCTCCTACCGTTTAGGAGCATAGGTTGAGTTTTATTTCACTTGTAATAATTTAATTCACTTAAAATGATTTAAAGTCAGTTAAACTATTTCCAATTGTTGGAGGAACTAGTGGGAGGTCAAGTAGTTGTGTGTGTACTCAGTGATCAACTAGTTAACTTATAAATCAACATAATTAGCTCATGCATGTGTGATCTATGCGTTACTCAATTGAGATTGGATTTCAAGAGAAATATATTATTAGTTGTATAATTATCTGAGTTGTACATATGGTGCATGCAGTCATAGAATGGCCTATAGGGATTGCGCAGTTCATGATCGGTATTTCTTTAATTAATAGTGTGCTAATTCTCAAGGAAATAACACAAGGAAATAAAATCTTGGAAGGAAGAATAACTGGCTAAGTATTGTCCAGATTCAACTTGCGAGGTAGTGAGATAGATTATACTTGTGAGGATATTGTTCAGGCTTCAACAAATATTGTATTTCTTCTCTATTTTCTGTTTAATGCAATGCAGATAGAGAGGGGTTTTGAGTAGTGTATTTCCCCTAGATATATCCTCCTCTTACCTTTTTTAATTGATTCACGTCAAATATTTTTTATATTTCTTCTAAATTGTGAATTTATTTCCATAAATGAGTAGATTATATTCAAGTCTATTATTCTAGTAAATTACATCAGTAGTTTTAAAGTGCAATAACTTTCTACAACATTAGGCTAGAGTTTGTTAGGACCAGCTAGGTTATGATAAAGTATGCTAGCCTAGGTTAGAGTGGGATAGGTGGGCTAGAATAGTATAGGTTATGTTATGATAGGCTAGGTTACAATAGGCTAAAGTAATATAGGCTATCCTATACCATGTTAGGATAGAGTTCGCTAGCTTAACATAGGCTAGCTTAGAGTGAGCTCGTCTAGGTTAGAGTAGGCTAGGTTTCTCTAGAGTAGGTTAGGCTAGTCTAGAGTAGGCTAGACTAGGATAGATTAGGGTAGGCTACGCTAGGATAGGCTACAATAAGCTAGGGTAATGTAGGCTAGGCTAGGCTAGGCTATGCTAGAATAGTCTAGTCTAGGCTAGGCTAGGCTATGCTAGAATAGTCTAGTCTAGGCTAGGCTATGCTAAAATAGGTTTGTTTATGCTAGGATGGGTTATCCTATAATAATATAGGCCTATTTATACTTGGCTAGCATAGGATAGGCTAAGCTAGGCTAGGCTAGGTGAGAGTAAAATAATCTAGGATAGAGTAGGCTACTCTAGAGTAGGGTCAGCTATAGTAGGCTAAGATACACTAGGATAGGCTAGGCTATGATAGGCTATGCTAGACTAGAGTAGACTAGGATTGCATGGAATATGTCAGGCTAGGTAAGGAAAGGATGGGAAAGGAATGCTAGATTATGCTAGGCAATGATAGGTTGTATCATGATTTCCTAGGGTAGGCTAGAGGTGGCTCCGCCAATCTAGAGTAGAATACACTAGACTATGGTACTGAATAGTAGGATAGGCTAGAGTAGACTAGGTTAGTGTGGTGTAGGGCATACTTCAAACATCTTGAATCTTTGTAGGTACATGTATATAATTGTTTTGTAACCTCTCCTAAAGAATGCTAGGATAAGCTAGATTAGGCTAGGCTAGGATGCAAATAGGCTAGCTAGGGCCAAAATTGTCTAGGTCGGGCTATGCTAGAATAGGTTACACTAGGCTAAGATTGGATAGGATAGGCTAGAGTAGGCTAGGGCAGGCTAGGATATGCTAGATTAGGATAGGATCGACTAAGATAGAGTAGCATAAGCTAGGTTAAGATAGTATAAAGTGGGTTATGCTTCAGTAGGCTAGGCTAGAGTTGATTAAGCAAGGCTAGGTTAGGCTAGTCCAAACTAAAGTAGGCTAGGCTAGACTAGAGTAGGCTAGGATTGAGTAAGCTAGGTTATACTAGGAAAGACAAGGATAGGCTATGATTTGCTAGAGTAGGCAAGGAAAGGATAGGTTAGAGAAAAATGTTAACTTTTAATTTGAATTTGATTTATTTTTAATATTTTTGACTAATTAATTAATTTTTTTGACTAACAATTTATTACATTCGTTAATCTTTAAAATGGGAACATTTATATGTTAGATTTATACAATAGATTTAAAATTTATTAAGGGTATTCTTATTGGAGATGATATTTGTGGTCTTATTGGATAATTTATGGATCCTCATATTATATTTTCGATTGGCAACGAAAACCATAGTTTAGAAAGCATTGGCATGAAAAATTGAAAACTTTATGTGCCACCTACTCTATCATCTAATTGTAACTAATTGTATCATTCTAGTAAATTTCTTCACCTTTTCCATCCATTTATTTCTCAACCACTTCACCACTTCTACCCATTTCTTGTTTAATTCACAATTGTTTCTATAATATCGATTCTAGACACCTAATCATTATATATATATATATATATATATATTAAAATTATGAATTGTTATAATAGGAAGGGACATGGAATCTTTGAAATTGAAATCAAAAGTTAGGACATCGTTGTATATATATGTGTGTTCTTGATTAATGGAAAGGAATTCTAGTTTTGGTAGTGAACTCACATGTCTTGACATAGCATCAGACACAAGTTTAGACATGTCTTCCCCACTCAATGTCCAAAAACCACATGTCATCTAAATATTTGACTACATATCTCTAAGATGAAGTTGCATATGTTATTAGAAGAGACATTTCTTTCTATATGATTCATTTTCATTTCTTTAATTTTATTGGTGGTATGATTCGCCATTGTATCAATTTTTTATCTTTTATAATAAAATTTCTTCCTCTTCACCTTTGTTGATTTTCACATACCCTCAATAACCAAGGCAAAGCATGCTTTGGGAAGATAGGTTCAACCTTCCAATAATTTCATTAAGCCACCACAAGAATTTGTCCTAGACATTGGTGGATGCTTCTCTATTAGGGATTGTGTTTCTTGTGGTAGTGGTCAGAATGTCGATGATAGAAAAATTAGAGTAAGGATATAACTATGTGCAATTATATGATTATGGGTAATGAATATGCGATGAGCATATGTTTCTTATCAAGTTACATTTACTTTCCTTATATATATATATATATATATATATATATGTATGTATGTATGTATGTATGTATGTATATGTATATATGTATATATATACATATAAACACATCATATATTATTTTTGGTCATTTTTTAGAGATAGCGAAATGATTGCTAGATATGCTCGATGGGCCTACTTTTGGGGAGTGTGTTATGGAAGGAAATATGGCTATCATTATAGTAAAATTTATACCAATTTTGAAGGAATAGGCCCTTCTTATGGAAGTTCTAGTATGTCTTCATGTTTGTAAAAAAATGTAATGTTCGTTGGGCCCTTAATGGCCTCCTTCCATGTTTTTGTAATTTGTTCCTTAGGTTGTTAATCACTTCCTCCCTTGAATTATTTTTGACATCATGTAATTATGTTTTTATTAAGACTTTCATGACATCTATACTATCATATTATTATTATTGATATTGTTAAAACCTAGCTTAGAACTCCTTAAATATGCATTCTCTCGTTTCCTTTGTAGGTGTAGTTGTCGCTGGTGTGGATAACTATAAAGAATAGTGCAAAAAAAATATGCATGCCCTTATTTTTAATGACTTATGGAAATGCATATGTGAATCAAAGGATGAAAACACACCTAAAAAATCCACGTCATACAATGAGTTAGCCTTTCTGGAGGACAAGGATAGGAAATCATATGATTTGACTTCTATTTTTGTAAGCGAAAGGGTGATTCATAATATATTTTAAATTACAAATTTTACTATCATGCATTGCAAATTTGAATGATCTATATGACCCACACTCATAAATTTTGGTTTTTCAATTAATGGTGAAAAGTTTCAACCGTGTGTTGAAATACAATGACTCCCTATCCTCACATAAAAAATTAGAGCCATCATTCATCATGCAGATGCCACTAAAGCTAATATGGAAATTCCTCTCATAGTGAAAATTTTCAAGGCCCTCTACCACATATAGTCTCATTATCTTAGAACTTTGCAAGCTAGTTCACAACTAAAGTCATTAGATTTGACATGCTTGTCGAGAAGTATGTCGAAAAAGATAAATATTTCATGTAGAAGAAAAAAAACACCCATACCGTGGAAAAAATAGCGCATTTTCTTAGAAAGGGAAGAAATAGTCACATGATTCTCCTAAAAGAACTAGAAATACAAGAGAACATGGAAGACATAATTTTAAAGGCATGGGAAATAAACACCAATAATGAGAATGAAGTAATATTCAAAAAATTTGTTTTCATATAGATGTACATGATAAAAAAACATTCACAATCGCTTAGGCAAGAATCAAAGAAATATGAAACTAGAAAGAAGAAAAGGTAAAATATTAGATCCATACTATGGATTATTGTAATTTTTGAGTAACTGGACATTTATTTCACACTTCATTTTCTTCTCGGAGAGATGCATGGTTGCTTCACACAGGTGTAACCTTCTATATGACCTTCCATAAATACTTTCTTGAATACTTTAGTTACAATGTAGAGGGATCAATGCATTTTTTAGAAAAATCATCTCAGGCCATCAGGAATTGGCACCATTAGGCAAAAATTGTATATACTTCCTTATTTTATTCTTCAGGGTGTATTCTAGCTTTCAAAGATATAGAGAAATAAGGAAATGATTTGACAGCGTGATTGTTATGACTACAATAAAGGAGAAATTAGTACTAAAGACGAAAGGAATATCTGCGCATGCACAAAATTATGCATACCTCTCCTAGAAAAATGAAAGTGCATTGTTGTCCAGTCTTATATGGAATATAATACTAAGAAATAATTTTATGAAAATATTTGTGGACTGAAACTAATGGTTTTATTTTTTTATCAACTATTGCAAGGTGACTAAAGATATGTGATGCTTGTATGCTAGGAAAACATAAGAAATAATCGTTTCATGATTCTACTTCAAGAGCACATAGAAAAACTTCACTAATTCATTATAATTTTTGTGGACCTATTCATGTTCCTTATGTAGAAGAAAATAAATATATTATGAATTTTATTGATGATTACACTAGGATGTATTGAGTATATTTGTTGAAAATCAAATCAAAATATTGTGAAACTTTTAGAAATTTTCATGTATGGATAGAAAATTATTCGCAATCACATATTGGCTCCCTTCATAACAATACTAGAAAATTATATACTACTAATTATTTAGAAAACTATATCTTTGAATACAGGAATGAACATAAATCTAATTTTCGATAAAACCCTCAACAAAATGGTGTGATTAAAAGAATGGATAGGACTATCTTAAGTATGGTTTTCTCACTGACGTTATTTCAAAATTTAAAGTTAATTTTTCGGTTTATTTTATTGCATGTGAATTATATCTGAAAAACAGATGTCCATATAATGTTTAAGGAATATTACTCATTAAATTTTGTATGGCCACATTCCTATTATAAGGCATCACAAGCTCCTTAGTTCTACTTATTATGGCTTCACTCTCAACGAACAAAGAATAAATATTAATTCAAGGAGTCAAACGTCCAATTTCTTGGGCTATATATACGAAAATGGTATATCATCTTTATAGTAAGCCAAACAAGAATTTTAATCTCTCTACAAATGTGATTTTTCTTGAATATTCTAAGATTTTAAACATTGTTAATTAAAACATGATTATTTTTATAGATTCAATCATGCCAAATCATATCATAATTTTTATAATGATATTCCACATATTGAAGGGGATATTTATATCCTGGATCAATCAATGGAATATCATTCTAAAGCATTATCTCCTCCTCTTGAAATTTCAACCAGTTATTTAGATCATGAATATTCTCTAAGTGATGTGATTGAGAGGGTTAGAAGGCCAAAACTAGATGCAAGCCCATCTCAATAACTGGAGAAAATTGGAACGTCTCAAAAATGTTTCCCAAAATGGCACAAAACAGTTGAAGGTGTTCTCCCAAACAACGTTCGAAATATAGCAACCATACGTTCCAATAGACAAGATAGAGGTGATATAAATAATTCTCATTTATTTTATGTGGATTCCATGGATGTTTCATATTATTATGAAATGAATTTATTTACAATATTTTAACCAAACTATTTTGTATAATATACTTAATTTGATACCCCTTTCATTGCCTTGAACTTTCTAATGTACTTGAAAACATATAATGTCAGGGTTTTAGCATTGTTTTTATGATGTGAAGCTCTATTACATGATGTAATTTACTTTTATTTATAAAAGTAATAGATGGAAAGGAAGGGTACAACCAAAAAATTTCAATGCCTTGGGAAGGGGTAAAACTTTAGTTAAGAGGTAAAACATACCTTGAACTAATAATTCCCTTAATGTGATGGTTGGGAAGATGAAGTGTGAAGGTGTGTGTATTAAAAAAAATGAAAATTCATTGAGGATAGATTGTGTAACAAAAATTGGATGTGGTGTAGTGATTTTTCCTTGGATTGGATGGCTCTGAGGATTGGGAGTTTTCTTATTCCTATGTGGCACAAATAGCACGAAAGAAGGAAATGGAAAGGAACTACAAATGTTAGATAAGGAATCCCTTGTGATGTGTATATCTCCATTGTCATTTTTGAATTTCTATTGGATGGTGAACGAATGGAAATGCTAAAGACTTAGATTATTTTCTATGGATGGAGGATTGTGGCCTTCACTTTTTTGTTAAAATTGGTTTGAAAATTGTATGTTAAATCCTTGAGTTTGGTTTCTTACTCAATATATCAAGTTATATCTTAAGGGTATCCATCTATGAGAAATACTATAGCATAGTTGATCTAATGGTTGGGTGGAGAATGTATCACCCTTCATTAGTTGTAGATTGTAAAGAATTTTACTCAAGATAAGTATCTCTTATGCATGATTGCTTAATTTATCCGCTTAAACATATTTGTATGTACATGAATTTAGCATTTGGTAAATATGTCACAGTTGTAGCTATGACATTATTTGGTTGTAAATTTTTATAAGTACTAAATTTTGTAACAACATTGGTTGAGAAAGATAGAATTCCTAAATTATTCTTTAAATAGGTCACATTTCCATTTCTAATATAAATTTTCTTTTGGGAGGTTTCAAAGCTAAAACGTGGAACATAATGAAGGGAAATATTGTTAATTCTTTGGTTCAATTTTTAAACATGGGGTCATGAAATTTTACGGAATATTATTAGAGGAAGTTGGGGCTTCTTAAATGTATATTTAAATAGGGAATGTTGAAATTTATGTTATATATTGTCTTGTACGAGGTTTCAGAAGTTGAAACTTAAACCATAGTGAGGGGAAATCCTTCCGAGCATATGATAAAACTTTTATTTATTGGGCCATGATATTTTAGAAGATATGATTACAAGAGTTTTATTTTCTTGGATTCTCTTAAAACCATTCATCAAATAAATTGTGTTGTAATTTTTGCTATAACAGTTATTTTGGTAGGTTCCAGGACTGGAAAATTAGACCACAGTGACAGGAAATCA
The DNA here is from genome assembly GCA_034641835.2 of Pinus albicaulis. NCBI lineage: Eukaryota > Viridiplantae > Streptophyta > Pinopsida > Pinales > Pinaceae > Pinus > Pinus albicaulis. Next base: position 879,849,779 of record CM076572.1, read on the forward strand.
TGCTAATAATTTGGTTTGATGTTAATATTTTTTGTCACAATATATTAGGATATATAAACATAGGAATTAAATCTTCTTGACTTCTCCTGAAATGATGCATCAAACCGGTATCTATGGAATTTCTATTATAAATTCTCATATATGAGGTTCCAAAAGATGAAATGTGGATTGTAGCGAGGGAAAGTATCATTAATCATATTAATTTTCAATAATAGTTTAGAATTAATATTCAAAATTAAGATCAGGCTTCTTGAGGCCTCCATCCTTGTGATGGATTATGCCATTGAGGAGGTTGGTGTTGGTATGGATGAAAATGGGGGATGAAAAGTTGAGGAGGATAGGGTTGAGGAGAATGTGTGGGCCACGGTGAATGATTAGGTGGTTACCTTGAATTCTAAGGTGCATTATGGTTTGTATTGAAAGAATGAGGATAGTGTACACTTTGTTACTATGGCATATGGACTCATGCCCCGCCTTGGTTAACGAGTAAAATTTCCTTCATGCCTCCTTATTCTCCTTCATACATACCTTTCAAGCCTAGAAGGGATGGAAGCTTTTCAGGTGGATGGTTTGGTATTCCTCACACAAGGCATAGTTTTCTATAACATTTAATTGGTACTCATTTATAGGGCGTATCTTGGTACATAAAGGGTATAATATGGCCAATTCCCTCTATATCTCCCCCTTTTTTTGTTATTCTATATTATGTACATTTTGCAAAGAAAAAGTAGGTAAATTTTCACTTTTAAAATCCTCCAACACACCTCTTATTTCATTCTTAATGGTTGAAGTAGAAGCTGAAGGACATACCAAATCCTAGTATAATCTACCTCTTTTTCTTGCAGCTCTAGAGTGAATTTTGAAAATTATTTTAATTTCCTCATAATTTAGTGAGTAAATATATCCATTCGACGGCATGTTGAGGGTCTCTATAAACTCTTCTCTAACCCCTTAAAGTAAAACTAGCTTCATTGATTCTAGATTAAGTGTGCAATTAACTCTCCTATAGCTGAGTTCAAATATTCCTTAAAATCCTTCTAATGATTCATATGGCCCTTGAATCATTCTAAGGATTATTTTTTTTTTCACCTTCCCTGCAATAGTCCCTGTAATTTTTTTGAATGTTTGTTTCATCTGAGCCCATTTAGTAATTGTGCATCCCTTTAAACTTAGGAATGAGTGCAAGGTTGTATCCTTGAAGTTATAAGGAAAAAATTTAATATTTTTCTCATTAGATGTATAATCATGTGTTAAAAATCTACAAAAAATTAAAATATTAAGGTGTTAGGGTCCTTAGAATCCATTCCATGGAAGTGTGGAAGAGTAGTGGGGTTTATATTATTCATTAAATTTATATTGTTCCAGTAGACAAGACAGACATGATATAAATAATTCTCATTTAATTTATGTGGGTTACATCGATGTTTCATATTATTTTGAAATGAATTTATTTAATATTTTAACGAAATTATTTTATATGGGATACTTCATCTGATACCCCTTTAATTTCCCCAAACTTTGTAATGTAATTGAAAAAATATAATGCTAGGGTTTTATCATTGTTTTTATAAAGTGAAGCTCTATTACATGATGTAATTTTTATTTTTATTTATAAAAGTACTATAGGGAAAGGAAGGGTACAAACAACAAATTATAATGCCTTGGGAAGGGGGTAAACTTTAATTAAGAGGTAAAACATACCTTGAATTAATAATTACCCTAATGTCATGGATGGGAAGATCTAGTGTGAAGGAGTGTGTATTAAAAAACAATTAAAATTCAATAACGATATTTTTGTTTTTTCTTTTTTTTCTAACAATTACTCTATTAGTTTTCTCGTAAACTCACTTTTCACCCCTCTCTTAGAAGTTGGAATTTCCAAGAGAATTAGTGATACATTGTGTAACAACAATTGGATGTGTTATAGTGCTTTTTCCTTAGATTGGATGGCTCTGAGTACTGGGAGTTTTCTTATTTGTGTGTGGCACAAAGAACACTAAATAAGGGAATGGAAAGGGACAAAAAATGTTAGAAAATGACTCCTTTGTGATGTCTATACCTCCATTGTCATTTCTGAATTTGTAATTGATGGTGAGGGATGGAAATGTTAAAAACTGAGATTATTTTCTATCAATGGAGGTGAGTAGCCTTCACTTTTTTGTTAGATTTGGTTAAAAAATTGTATGTTAAATCCTTGAGTTTGGTTTCTTCCTCAAAATATCAAGTTCTATCTTCAGGGTATCCATATATGAGAAATACTAGAGCATAACTGATCCAATTTTTGGGTGGAGAATTGGTCACCCTTCATTAGTTGTAGATTGTAAATGATTTTACTCAAGATAAGTATCTCTTATGCATGCTTACTTAATTTCTTTGTTCAACATATTTGTATGTACATGCATTTACCATTTGGTAAATTTTTCATGGTTGTAGCTATGACATTATTCAGTTGTACATTTTTATATGTAATATATTTTGTAACAACATTGGTTGAGAAATATCGACTTCCTAAATTATTCTTTAAATAGGTAATATTGTGATTTCAGATATAATTTTTTTTTGGGTGGTTCCAAAAGCTAAAACTTGGATGAGAGTGATGGGAAATATTGTTAATTATTTGGTCCAGTTTTTAAATATGGGGTCATGAAATTTTAGGGAAGATTATTAGAGGAAGTTGGGGCATATTAAATGCATATTTAAATAGGCCATGTTGGAATCTATGCTATATATTGTATTGTATGAGGTTTCGGAAGTTGGAACTTAAACCATAGTGAGGGGAAATCCTTCCGATCATATGACACAAATTTTATTTCTTGGGAGAGGATATTTTAGGAGATATGATTAGAGGAAGTTGATTTTCTTGGATTCTCATAAAACCATTAATCAAATATTTCATGTTGTAATTTTTTCTATAACAATTATTTTGTGAGGTTCCAGAAGTGGAAAATTAGACCAAAATGATTGGAAATAATGCTAATAATTTGGTCGAATGTTAATAATTTTGGTAACAATATATTGGGATATATAACCATAGGAATTAAATCTTCTTAGATGCTCCTGAAATCATGCATCAAACCTGTAACTTTGGAATTTCTATCATAAATTTTCATATAGGAGGTTCCGGAAGATTAAATGTGGATCATAGTGAGGGGAAGTATCATTAATAATCTTACTTTTCATCTTTAAATTTAGAATTAATATTCAAAATTAAGGCTAGCTTTACTGAGGCCTCAATCATTGTGATGTATTATGCCATTGAGGAGGTTGGTGTTGGTAAGGTTGAAAACGAGGAATGAAAAGTTGAGGAGGATAGGGCCGAGGAGAATGCGTGGGCCATGGTGAATTATTAGGTCGATACCATGACATAAATGGTGCATTATGATTTGTATTTAAATACTGAGGATAGTGTATACTTTTTTACCATGGCATATGGCCTCATACCTTGCCTTAGTTCACAAGTCAAATTTCCTTCATGCTTCCTTATTCTGATTCATACACTCCTTTAAAACCAGGAAGGGATGGAAACTTTTCAGCTGATGGTTTGGAATTACTCACACATGGAGAATTTTTCTACAAAATTTAATTGGTACTCATTTATAGGGTGGGTCTTAGTACATAGAGGGTATAATATGGCCAATTCCCTCTATATCGCCCCATTTTTCTTAATCTATATTATGTCCATTTTGCAGAGAAAAAGTATGTAAATTTTCACTTTTAAAATCCTCCAACACACCTCTTATTTCATTCTTAATGGTTGAAGTAGAATATGAAGGACATACCAAACCCTCGTATAATCTACCTCTTTGTAAAATCCTTTCGGTAATAATCACATGCAATGGAACATGAAAAAGTTTCATTGCATGTGATTATTACCAAAAGAGATTTTACAATTTTATATGGATCAGAGAAGCATAGATTCTAAAAATCTACATCTTTCTCTTGTAGCTCTCGAGAGATTTTTGAAAATGATTTTAATGTCCTAGTAATTTAACGAGTAAGTATCTCAATTTGATGACATGTTGAGGGTCTGTCTACACTTTTCTCTAACGTATTTGGATTCAACAAGAATATTCAGCACCCACACCTAGTGCATTAACCATGTGGTTTCATTCAACACCTGGTTACATTAAGCACCTAGACTAGGGTGGGTCCCACAATGCTATTTTTGGGTGCATGTCTATTTTTATTATCCCTTAATTTATATGGACATTAAACTATAATATATTCTCAACCTAGACTTGAAAGAGTTAAATGAAAGTGATAAATTCAGTTAGCTAGTGGATTTTGAGTTAGAGGTTGGTTGGTGGGACATGCCGAGTAATTCTAGCTGTAACAGAGTTTGAAGTGCAGTGGTGCATGAGTTGGTATAAGTTTTAAATAGTTTAACTCAGTTAAGTGAGTTAAACTCAGTTGTGCTAGTTGTAACTGAAGATACACTATTAAGATATTTAGTGAATTAAATATTAATGAATTCACAATCAGTGATCTCACATGCAACTGAGGATTTACTATTATTAGTTGCATGCATGTTAGATCCAGTGGAGACCCATTTTAGTTCGAGGTGAAATGGAGGTTGAATTTCAGTTATAGGATTGTCTTCTTGCACACATGCAGGAAAACCCCCATTGGAGTGCCCATGATTCTTGCGCAGTTAAGTCAACAAATAATTCCTATCTATTAGTAATGTTTACCTTCATGGATTGTGCAAGAAAGGAAAGTTGTCTGGAGGCTGAGAATTGGCTATGTGTTGGTCAGTTTTACATATGACAGTGTGAAACAATAAGTTGATGTACTGAGGGCTCTTGTGAGAATAGTTTTGTATGTAATTTTTTCATGATCCATGCTTAATATAAAATAGAAGAGAGTGGAGTTTTGAGATGTAAGCTTTCCCTGAGAAATTATCTGTGTTATGTGTGATTGATATTTCTGCATGTTGATCTCATTAGTGATTGTGTTTTTAATTCCTCAAAATATTTGTAGAAGTGATTTATTATTTAACTTTAGTACCTTGTTAGATCGGGTGAATCCAGAATATACATGGTTGTTGTATAATTTCTACATGGTATCAAAGCACAGGAAATTGCAGAAGTGAAGCAAGAGCTCAGTTTGTGACTGTATAAAATTCGAATTTGTAGAAGTAATTTCTTGGTGCTATAGCTAATTCAAGATCGACATGGATTTCAATGGCTTGAGGTTAGAGTATGCACTTTAGGGCAGCTCGAACTATATTTCTTCAAAGGATAGAATGGAGGCAGTACTCAAAGACAATGGCTTCAAGGAATTCATTGACAAAGATGTTCCAAAACAAGATGTTGAAGATGCTACAAATATTTATGCATGGAAAAAGAAAGTGCCAAAGGCGACGAGGATCCCATTGGAGAGAGTACGAGACCACATTGTCTCAAGCCTCCATGGGAAAGCCACAAAATATGAAATTTGGAAGGATTTGATGGATCTATTCCAAAGCAGCAGTGACCATAGGAAATTGGCACTTAAAGATAAAGTCAGGAAGATGAAGATGGAAAAGGGTGACATCGTTCCAAAATATCTCGCGAATTTTTTCCAATGTCTGGATGAACTAGGGAGTGTGGGAATAATAGTCGTTGATGATGATTTGGTGAGCTTGCCTCTCCTAGGACTTTCCAAGAGTTTGCACAATTATCAAGACTCTGCTAATGGAACAGAAAAATTGCCAGATTGTGAATGAATTTGGTCAGATTTTGTGTAGGAGGGTTTCAGACAAAAAATCACAGATGGATCTTCATGTAAGAATGAGGATGAAGATGATTCTTCTTTCATTTCCAAGGCAAGGAAGGGGAAGGGGAAGAAATTCCATTCTAAATCTAAGTCCAAGAATGGAAAGAAGTAGGACATGTCCAAGGTGAAGTGTTTTCATTGTCATGAACATGGGAATTTTTCTACTAACTCTCCACAAAAGAATATGAATAAGAATTTTGCTGGATCTATAGCTGGTGAGGCCCTTGCATCACAATTTGAGCTTGAATTCTCATTTATCACATGCATGGTGTCTAGTGAATTTGTATTTGTGTGGTATTTGGATAGTGGTGCTTGTTTCCACATGACGGGAGATAAGGAATTCTTCAGTGACTTCGAGGAGAAATATCTCCAGATGCATATTAAGATGGGTGACAACGGAACGTACAATGCTACCCATATTGGTACCATTACCTTTCAAAGGGAGTTAGGTAAACCATTTCAATTAAAATATGTAATTCATGTACAAGTTCTAAAGAAGAATTTGGTCTCAGCTGCAATGTTGGAGGATAGAGGCTATGACGTTGTTTTTTCTGATGGAAAATATTTCTTGCGACATAGAAAAATGGGTCAAGCCAAGAGGATAGGGATTTGAGTTAAGAATCTCTTCAAACTGGAGGTAGATGGCTACGTAGAAATGATGAGAAAGGTGGATCAAGTGGTGACCCAGGATGAGGGCGAATTATGGCATAGGTAATTGGGCCATATTCACCCTGGAGCCTTGAAAGTCACGCGACATGTTTATACTGGTCTTCCCAGGGGAACACTTGCACAGTAAGATATAGGCAACGAATGTACTATGGGAAAATATTTAAAGGCCACCTTTCATGAGAAGGAAAACTGAGCTTCGGGGATCCTTGAGAGAGTTCACACAGATGTGTTTCATCCTTTCTTTATTGCTTCAATAGAAAAACATAAGTACTATGTAATATTTTTTGATGAATTTTTTCGTAAGAGATGGGTCTTCTTGATGCAGAAGAAAGATCAAACATTCTCTAAGCTCACTGAGTTTAAGGCACTGGTGAGAAATAATCGGGGAAGCAAGTGGAGGCTCTTAGGAGCGGTAATGGTGGAGAATACATCACTAACGAATTCAAGAACTTCTGCAGCAAAGAAAGAATTAAAAGACAAATCATTGGGCCTCATAACCCATAGAAGAATGGGGTCATGGAGAGGAAGAAAAGAACTATTGTGTGTGCAGCACGAGTGATGTTGCATGATCAAGTCCTACAGATGCATATGTGGGTGGAAGAATCTAGTACAATGGTACATGCAAAAAATCGTTGTCCTCATAATAGTACTTGGCATGAGTACACCTGAAGAGGCTTTTACTAGTAAGATACCTAATGTTTCACACTTTAAGATTTTTGGCTCATCTCTTTATGTGCATGTGACCAAGGACGCCAGGAAGAAGTTGGAACCAACTGTTGACGTTGGGATTTTTTTGGGGTACACTGAAACACCCCCATAATTATCATGTTTATTTTCCAAACAACAGATGAATTTTGTGCGAGGGGATATCAAATTTGATTAGGAGAAAGCCATGCGGTTGTCTATTTAGAGGGAGCTAGACTTATATGTAGAGGAGGAATTGTTGGTTCCCAAGAATGAGTCTCAATATGTAGATCAACCACATCAGGAGGTTCATGGAGTGGAAGAAATCACTCAAGAAGGTACATCCATCAGAAATGGTAGAAGGCACACCACAGAAGCTAATAGACTGAGACTTGATGCTGCACATAATGTAGGAGCTCGTACTTCACAACGTGGGCAAAGACAGTCTCCTGACCGATTTACTGGATACATGGCTCTTATGAGAAAATGTACTGAGACTGAACCATCTTCCTTTTAGGAAGCAGTGCAGTATCATACTTGGTTTGATCCTATGGTGGACGAGTATGAATCCATTGTCAAGAACAGTGCATGGGGGATAGTTCCAAGATCGATCGACAAATCAGTGGTTCAATTGAGATGGATCTACAAGGCAAATAAAGTTGCCAATGGGAGTGTGGAGAAATACAAGGCCATATTTGTGGCTCGGGGATTCTCACATATTGAGGGGATATATTATGATGAGAATTTTGCGCCAGTGACAAGGTACTTTTCTATAAGATCCACCCTTGCACTCTTAGTCTAGATTTGTTGCCGCATTGATCATATGGATGTGAAAATCTTGTTTCTCAATGGAATAATTAAGGAAGAGGTGTACATAGAGTAGCCTGAAGGTTTTGAAATATTCAATGGTGAATCGCTTGTGTGCAGGCTCAAAAGGGCGTTGTATGGGTTGAATCATGCACCTCGTGCTTGGTACACTCAGATAGACAACTATTTCACCAGACTGGGCTTCAACAAAAGTGAAGCAGATGCAAACTTGTAGAAAATTGTGATTGATGGTAAGGTATTGATAATTTTTCTTTATGTTGATCTAATTTTGACTGGTGATGAGTAGTTGATACCCTCATGCAGGGAGGATTTTGCAAGGGAGTTGGAAATGAAGGATATGGGCCTCCTTCTTTATCTTATTGGACTGTAAATATTGCAGCGGGATGTTGAAATTTTTGTGTCTCAAGGCAAGTATGCAAAGGAGATACTAGGTAAATTTAACATGGAGAGATGCAAACCCATCGATACTCCTCTTGCAGGAAATTTGAGGAAATAGGATGCTACTTCCGGAGAGGTAGTGGATGCTACTATCTATCAATAGTTAGTGGGATCAATAATGTATCTAGTGAACACAAGATTGGATATTTTCTATGCAGTTAACCATCTGAGTCAAGATATGGTTAGTCTTACGAAGCTCTTTTGGAAGGTGAGGAAGCATGTCCTGAGATACCTGAGGGGCACATCAGAGTATGGTCTATGGTACAAACGGACGAATGGAGTGAAGTGTCATGGCTTCATGGATGCTGATTGGGTTGGAAGTCCATCAGACAGAAAGAGAACATCAGGGGGGATCTTTAGCATTGAATCAAAAGTAGTTTCCTGGTATAGCTCAAAACCATAATCTAATTGCAGGAAATCAAAAGGAAAAATGAAACCCTAATCTATTTTTTATAACTTAGATTACCAAATAAAACCTTAATGTATTTATAGTAAGTACATATATGAGATTGCAATAACTTAAATGAATTAATTAAACCATATTCTATTTGCAAGAAGAGAAAGAAAATGCTCAAGAATTATGAAGGTAAATCAATACTAAGTTGTTATCAAATATAAAAAAAAAAAATCTAGTTACAGGAATGAAACTATAGCTATGAAACAAAAGTACCTAAGTATTATTTGGCCCTCTAAAATTCATATTAGAGGTTTACATGACATTTTTGAGTGATGAGGAATAAATGGAAAACTTATGATGCAATTATAAAGGAGATTTAAATAATTATGTGTACTCGTAGAGGATGCCCTATATTTCTATGCGTAACATCAAAGAGAACTTGTATGGAGTCTAGGAGAAATTTGAAGGGTGGAAATTTTTTTTGAAGGCTCGACAAGGGTGTTAGGTACCTTACCAAGATGATGGACACTCAATGAGTTGACTTATGTTGGGAAGAAACAAGGCTATAAGTTCTTATAACTCATATAGGAAGTTTTCAACATGTGGATAACTTGTAAAAAGTAAGAGTTGTGAAGGAAAATGTGATGAGGTGAATTATTGTAATTCAATCTACAATATAATGTATTCCATCTATAAAGAAAGTATATCTTTAGATGATAAAATCAAGATGGTTAAGAAACTATCGAACTACTAATTGCAGAAAATAAAATACTAATGGAAATGATTAATTTCATTTTTGATGGAAACTACTATTGCATAAAGAAAAATGTTTTTTTTTCTTATCATCATGATGTACACAACCAACCTTTATTAAAGAGCTCACTTGTTAACCTGCAACGATGTCTCTTTTCTCATGAACATGATCAGCAAAAAATAACAACTATTTACATGCATGCAAAGGAAATGTAAAAAGGAAAGGGCTTGAGCACTTGGGTTAGGCCCTCACCCAAGGAGACTTAAGTCCCTTGAAGTAGACTTAGACTGAGACCAAATAATACTTTCTATTAGCCTCAAAATGTGTCCATACATGCAACATAACCACTGAAATAATAGTAAAATTTCACCTGCTTCGATAATCACTATCTTTTATTTATAATTTGAATCCCTATTGAGCTTCTAGGCCCTCTTATCTATACATAATGTGAGTGAGGGGAATCCTCCTTGAAGGGAGGAATTATTCCCTCCAAATCTCCTAAATATGTGGATTTGGTCCCTTAATGTAGTTGCAGCCACATAGATGTAGTAATTGCTTATGAACCAGGCAAGTCGTGATTATCCTATAGCAAGGAAAAATCTCCCATGACTTTCATTTTTTGGTCTCCAAAATTATCCACACAATAAATCCTCAATATCCTACACATTTAATGAGGCGACAAGATATAACAAATATTTTTGAACCTTCATATTAATACATTATAACTGGAAAACAACATTATAAATGCAAAAGGAGATGTTTAAACATGAAAAATAATGGATAGATGAGCCTTAAATTATACATATTTGGGAGGCCCATCATGAAGTTATGAATGTGTGCAGAATAAGGTTTCTCCTACACATACCCATCCTCCACACATCCTTGATTATGCACACAAAAATATAATTAAACTTGGACAGTAATTAATAAAAAATCACCTACTTTATTGGATGACAATATCATCATCAATGAAACTGCACATTGCCCTCATATTCGGCAGTAGATTCTTGATGTAGTCAAAGGTTTCAAAGAAAAAAATGGGATCACCTAAATATACTTGAAGACTGTAGTTATAGCCATAATTGCACATATCCCTTCCAGCTATGTAATTGTGAACTTTATTAATACCTATAATCTTGTAACTATTGTGCAATATTATTGTGGATGGGTATTTACTATGATGAAAATTGGCATCCATTTGAATGAAATTTCATTATTAAATTGAAAGGGGTTAATGAATTGGTGGTATTAAACTTTTATGGGTCAAAGGAAGTGACTAAGCATATACACTATACCTTAATCATTATTGGAAAACAACCCATTGAAACATTTATTCTAGTTCTCTTAATGCATTATCGATTTATTTTTAATAATTGTTTAATAATAATATATTTGTGATTACGTGATTGTAGGGTAAAATTCCTATGTATGATAATGAAGAAATGTGCGCTCTATTATTAGGAATGAACATAAGTATGAATTTCCGTACCCTCTCAGGTTTTTGACATGATATATGTATGTATGTATGTATGTATGTCTGTATATATATATATATGTATGTATGTATGTATGTATGTAGACACACACACACAAACCTTCCCTTCATTTTAATTGGTTAAAGAAACTACACCCTCCAAGCCCTATTAAGGGAGTTCCCTGCTAGGTGTATTCTTTCCATAGGGTTCTAAATTAATATAATGACTAAGAAATATCACCCATTATAACTCCCCTACCATATACATATGTTCCAATACATAGATTAGAAAATTCTAAGTACAAGATATTTCAAATTTTTTTAGACTCCAATAAAATTCATACAAATAATACTTTTCATTAACCTAAACATGTATTAATAAATGCAAGATAACAACTAAAATAATAGGGAAAAGTCACCTCATATGATAATCAATATCTTTTCTCTAGAATTTGAATCTCTACTAAGCTTCTAGGCTCTCTTATTTATACAGAACGTGAGTGAGGAGTAGTCTCCTTGAAGGCAAGACTTATTCCATCCAAAACTCCAAAAAATGTGGATTTTTTGACTTAATGTACTTGCAACCATAGAGAAGTAGTAACTTCTCATGAGCCAGCCAAGTCATGATTATCTTGTAGCAAGGAACAAGCCTCCATGATTCTCTTCTACTAGTCTCCAACATGATTTCCACAATAAATCCTCAATATCTTGCATATTTAATGAGGCTACAAGATATAACAAATATCTCCTAACCTTTCTATGAACACATTATAGATTGAAAAAAACATTATAAAGTGCAAAATGAGAGGTTTAAAAATGGCAAAGGATGGTTATATGAGTCTCAAATTATACATATTTCCATGGCCCATCATGAAGATATGAATGTGTGAAGAATAAGGGTTCTCCCATAGATACTCCTCCTCCCCCCATACTTTATTATGCACACTAAAAATATAATTCCTCTTGGACAATAATTAATAAATAAGACCCTAATTTATTGGATGACAATATCATAATGAATGAAATCACGCATTTCCCTCATATTGGAAATTATACTCTTGATGCAATCAAAGGTTACAAAGAAAAAAATGGGAAGACCTAAATATAGTTGAACTCTGTAGTTATAGACATAATTGCACATACCTCTTCCAACTATGTAATTGTGAACTTTGTTAGTACCTATACTCTTGTAACTATCGTTCAATACTATTGTTAATGCGTATTTCATGTGATGAAAATTTACATCCATTTGAATGAAATTTCATGAAAACCTTGAAGGCAGGTCATGAAATCGTGGTTATTAAATTTTTATGGGACAAAGGAAGTGATTAAGCATATACAAGATACCTGAATCATTATTAGACAATAGCCCACTAAAAAAATTATACCAGTTCTCTTAATGCACCGTCTATTTATTTTTAATGGTAGTTTGATATTCATATATTGGTGATTGTGTGATTTTAGGGTAAAATACCTATGTATGATAATGAAGAAACATGTGCTCTTTTAACAACTCTACTTAACCCAATTTATTTTTCTATTTATGCCAATAATACAAGTTTTGTTTCTTTTACATTTGTTTATTTTTATTGCATGAATAACATCATTTAGAATTATTAATAAAGAATTTTCCACAGTTCTTATCCTATTCGATAAATATTTATTTTATTTTTCACAATTTCTAATTAACTCTAAGGATATTACATCCTTATACTACCTCAAGGATTATCCTTAACTGATATTACATATGTTATATCTTAACATTAATTTATGTAGGTAATTTCAAATTTTAACACCCACATTATAAGTATATTATAATATATATTCACTTCAATATATATATATATATATATATATATATATAAAAGATAATGTACCCTTGAAACATTAACTATATGTATCATATTTCTCACAAGTGATGAACACTAATTTTTAATGGTTTCAATCAGCAATAATATATTATCTAGGTAGACCTTATAAAATTCACTTATATTTATCACCATTCGATTTTGTATGGTAATTATATATATAATGACACAACCATATAATAGACATGCATATTAATTGTTAAGATTTTGCATAAGTTTGATTTATTGTTTGAGCGAATGATGAGTCTATGCGTTTAATTGAACTGTCATTCCGATTTAATTCACCACCAAACCGTCCATCTCTTATCATTTCAATTTCAACATTCATAATTATTTTCATACCTACGGTACTAATCATCACATGGGCTTCCTTATGGTAATCCAATTGAATAGTGGATGTAGTTTCCTTTTGAGGGTGTAGATCTATTAGTATTTCCGCTCTATGTCGAAAGGATTTAGGTTAGGGATTCAATTTTCTTCATTTGTTTTTCATTTATTTCAACCCTAGCAAAGGACTACACTCTGAGTTTTGGATCATTTTCTCAAGTTCTTCATGGTGAAACGACTCAGAGTCGACCTCCTTGCCGGCATGCCTTCGACCCCCTACCGTTTGGTAAGTCTGGTCTGCCTTTGTGTTTTTTCTCCAATTTTGAGTATTAGCATTGTAATCGTTAATTTTTCCTGTTCATATTATTTATATATGGAGTTCTGTTACTCCCATGGGGTGATTTAATTTTACGCATTCTCGTTTTCAGTTTACATACTTAGTCAATTTGGTTGTTGCACAGATGGTATTCTTAATCCTTCCTACAATCTCACCTTCCAGCAACAAACGTATCATTTAGCCTCCAACTATTGGTAAGTTATAGAATTAAACCTTCCAACCCCCTGGGTATATCATTCACCGGCTAGTTTTACCATAAATTGCCTTTTACTTCTTCTCGTAAGGACAAGATTTTGATTTATTTTGGCATACGTTTTTAGTTGGAATGTGAACTGTATTTTCCCCAGATCCGTTTACAGTTTTCCTGATTTGTAGTTTGGTTTTAACATTAATTTCGATTTACTTTATATCAATTTCTTTTAGAAATTCTCAGTGAATTTCCACCTTACCCTTGAAATCGATTTGTTGTAATTTCGTTAGTTTGTATTTGTGAGTTTAAGAACTATTTATGTTATCTACTCTTATATATGAATGATTAATACCACTCTTCCTTGGTAGAGTATTGAATCAAGTTCGATTGAGTTTGAAATGTAATGGGTTTTAATGTTTTTAACTGCTATCAATCTCACCTTATACCAGAAAGTCGATACGCACTCCCAACATGCCATTGAAATTTTCGTGTAATTACCAGGTGATTTCTTCAAATTGTTTTTTTTTTTTTACGTGTTTTCAAGAGTCACTTCATTTCATATTCACAACATCAATTCCTAAATTTCATTCCTCATATGTAAATTGGCACTTTAACTACTTATTGATATTTTGATTCGAATAGTTTAAGTTAACTATTTTTCAATGAGATGAACTAGAACCTAGTTCTTAGTTCTCGGCATACACTTATGTTTAAACAGAATCATTGTAACTTGTACATTTCCATTTCTCAATTCAGTCCCCTTGTACTGGACTTGATATAATTTCAGATACTGTGTGAGAAATTTCAAATTGTAGTTATAATAACAAAGAAGAGTTATTTCTCCTCATTATTTCAATTTACAGTTCACAATTTTACAGTTCACAATTTGGTATTTCTGATTGTGGGATTTTTAATCTCTTTAAATTATGATTATCTAGTTCCCAATTTTCGATACTTCGTTTAACTCTTTGAAATTATAAAAAAAGTTTAGTATGTTTTATTTTTTTATTAATACGAAGATATTGAATTGAATGAACTATCATCTATATATACATTTCATATACCATTTTTTTCTTTTCATTGATTTATGTCCAACTCGAAATTTCATAATAACAAAGGTATGAAATTCATCTATTTCCTTCCATTTTCTAATTATTTCATATATATATTTATATCCTATTTTTCCAGGATTTTAGAATTAATACTTTGACTTTCGTAACTTATTCACAGTATATTTAGATTTATATTGTCTTACGCAACATTATTATTTTCTAATTAAGGAAAAACCTCTTTCCCAATATATTCATCCACTTATACTATGTTTTTCCTCTTACACATGTATAGTTTCTATTCACTTTTATAATTTCATTAAAATTATTTGTATTTACATTAATTACTTTAAAGTATTATACGTAATTTATTTCATGTATTTTCTGCAAGTAATATCTTGCTAATTTCTTGTACACGAATAACCCCCTTTTGGTACTTTAACCATGTATAGTTTAAAATTTTGCTTGTAATAGAATTTCCATTTCAACGTTATTTTATCATAATTGATATTAGTGCATTAACACTATTTTATGTCGTTACTTACAGGTAAATTCTGTTCCCAGAATTTCCTTATAGCTCTTTCACATTATGATCAAAAGCTCTGACAACAAGTTTTCCCTACTCCAGGTCAGTCGTTACAATGTACAGAGTTAAGCCCTTTGAATTTAATGATCTTTATCAATGTATCTATACATTTTGTCATTAATTTTAGTAAAAAATCTCTTTCATTCAATATGACTTGGACAATTATAACTGATATTTTACTTCATTTTTATTATATTTTTTTATTCACCTCTATTAGAGGAATTTCACATCCTGTGAAAAGTTATATAAATGAATTATGATTCCTTTTTTATATATACATGTTGCATCTATATGTATGAATATTTCATAGTTACTTTTAATAGACATATCACCTCTATATATATGCATGTCTTCTAAATTAGGAAATTGTACAATTTAAATCTGAAGTATGTTACTTGTACTGATTTATACTTTCTTGATTTAATTGCAATAATGCATTCAACTGTATACATAATTTCTTCAATATTAGTTTACTGAAACAAATATGTATTTCTACTATCGCTTTCTGTGTTTCTCTTAGTATAGTTAGAATTATATTTGATCCCAATATTGTATTTTATATCTATAATAAAAGAATTAACGTAGACCTAAGAGAATATTTAAACTCTTCTTTTTCAGTTTAGATATTTTGTGTGTTGGTCAACTATTTATTCAAGTCTATGTAACTATACAAACAAATTACCAATACCTGCTATAGTTATACTTCTGTTAAATACATATGACACTTTATTCCAAAGAACACAACAACTTATCACACAGATTTGTAATTTAAGATATTAAGTTTTCAGCTAAATTTCTAACTAAACCATATTTAGTCTTAACCATATATCACCATGATAACTGAATCAAAAGACATAATTTAAGAACTGTGCATACCAATTCTGGTAAATACTATTTTCCACCCAACGTTGAGCTTTCATCCATAGCTCCCCACGAGTAGATACCAATTCCTTTGAAGTGTAGACAACCTCTTCTCTACCTATGAATGGCTTTTTTAACCTTGCTTTCCCTTAGCATGTTTCCATAACTGTGTCCAGTTAATTTAATATGTTGTTTTCCTTTAGCCTAGGGTTTATTTTTGTTTTTTCCACAAAAGATCTTCAAAATTATCATTTTCCTCTTTCTAGTTTTATTTCACCTCATCTCAATAAATTTGCACATTACTGCGGTATCTATTAAATTCTTATCTCCCATCTAATATTTTTATTTTATTTTACTTTTTTCTCCAAGGATTTTTTTGGAGATTTTGTTAAATTATTTAGATTGTATTCCATCTTCATGGACTTGAAATCATGTCTCCAATTTAGTATACTCTTTCCACATTAATTAAATTCCACATTGATTAATTTTAAAAATAATATGTCCTCATATAGTTTTCCTTTATGTCCACTTAACCTTTAGGATTCTAAATTTTTTAAATAAAATAAAAAAAATAGGAATATTACAGCTCTATTATTAGTAGTGCACATAAGTATGCTTGTTCATAGAGTTTTTTCTCTAAGGTTTATGAGAGGATATATGTACGCATGTATGTATGTTTGTATGTATGTATGTATGTATGTCGACACACACACACACATGTTCACATTGTTTGAATTGGTTAAAGGGACCACACCCTTCACGGTTTATCAAGTAAGTTCCCTGCTAGGCATATTCTTTCCATAGGGTGATATTATTAGTATCGTGGCTAATAAATATCATGCATTCCAACTCTCATACCACATAAACATGTTTATGCATCTATTACCAAGGTCTAAGTACTAGATATTTCAAAATATTTTAGACTGATCGAATAGAAAGTAAGCTTGACAATATAAATCTAAATATCAGTACCATTTATCTCATTGCAGATATATAAATCGCTGGATATATGACCTAACATTAATATCATTACCAAGTGAAAAAAATAAATATATAACGAGGAAGCAAAATAGTATGAAGAAATTAATTTAAACTCTTCATAGCTAGATACAAATATTTCACTATTTCTTTGTATCAATGTTTACAACTCTGATCATAGATTAATGTAGGTAAGAGTGTAATCGTGAAGGAATATGAAGCTATTCAATTCAGTTAAGCTTGATTACAACATGTATTGAATTATGTTAGGTCCCTATAATGCTAGTGTATTCCCTTATTGTAGCTCCCTTATTATTATTTTAGTTCCCATGTATTTCCTCGTATCATTATTATTATGCCACGTAGAAGCCCAGTATTGTTATTGGTGTTCCCTTATATTATTATTGTTATGTTGACCTTGATTATATTGTCACCCCTTAGACTCCTATATATGTGTATATATAAAGGATGTTTTTTCGTTTTAATCATCCAAAATTTTTTCATTTTTGTAATGAAAAGGAGGTTTCCCCATTGAAGAGGCTAATTTTAAAGTCATTTACCTATCTTATCTTCTATTTTTTGAGCCGGTAGCATAATATTTGGTATCATAGCTTAGGACTCTAGGGTTTCGCTTCTTAAAATAGGTTATCTTGGAGTTTTCTCTATATTTTTTTTCTACTAGGATTCAATAGCTTAAATTTTTACCGCATGGAGCCAAAAACATGGTTAACTTCATGCAAAAATTTCAAATATTGTTTCGCTATATTTACAGAGATATGATTTGAGGAAGATTGTGTTTTGTAGGCTCCAAAATTCAGTCTAAAATAGGTGAACTAAGGAAAATCATCATAACTTTCATTTCACGCATAGGATTTGCATTATGTAAAAAGTGGCTAAAATTTCAGAGAATGTAGTTTTCCGTGTAGCAATTTCAGGGCCTGGGGTCGAAACAGTGACATGTGGAACTCCGTACAAGTTCACTCTACTGGACTAGCCTATAATTGAGTCATTGTCGGAGATCAGGAAAAATGATTTCTTGCATACGCCAATATTTGGTCTGACTTGCAAGGTTGGAAGAAGAATAAGAGGGCTACTTGGAGATCTGAATTTACCGAGATACAATAGGTTCAAGGTTGAGCTCCTAAAAATAAAAATAAAATGTGTGTTTTTTTAATATTGAATAAATTTAGCTTGAAAATTTAGTTTTGAGTGATTCCAAGGGCATGTTGAAGCATATATAACAATATTGGGTTCTAAAATTCCTCCCAAAAAAATTAATTTCATACCCATTAAGCCCTCGGAAATCTCTACTATGATGCATGAAGAGGAAGAATTGAAACTTGATATATCAAAATTACGAGACCAAGTGCAAAAAAATTCACTCTTAGAAAGAGCAAAAAAATATGAACTAAAAGGTGAAATGGATGGTTTAAAAGGTGACATGGATGGTTTAAAAGTAGACATATAAGCTAGGATGGAAGGTTTGAAGGATGACATGGAAGTTAAGCTGGATTTTTTGAAAGCATACATGGAATGTTTGAAGGAAGGTTTGAAAAAGTTGTTGCAACAAAGGCTTGCCAGTGGTGACAAGGTAAAACATGAAAATCATGAGGAGCACAAAAGGAATATGAATTGTGATTTTAGAAACTCCAATGTTGGGCTTAAGAACCAACACATTTAAATATCAATATATGGAAGTTTTATGGCAAGGATCTAGTAACATGTATACTGTTATGAAACCAACTCCAAAAATAGAAGAACATAGAGATCAACGCCTTATAAATCAGCCACTTCGAGGGGGAAACCTCCAGTACATTACATAAATGAAAAATTCTTGCATGATACAAGTGAAAAAACCTCCTTCTATATATAGGAGTCCATATGATCACAATATAATCCTAGCTGACCTAAAAAATAATAATGTAAGGGCACAATAATAACAATATTGGGGTTACAGGGTTACAACAATAAAAATAAGGGAAAATACTAGTAATATAGGGACCTAACATTCCCCTCTCCTTCAAAAAAGTGTTGTCCTCAATGCTTGAGAAGCTTCAAAAGCTTTTGTATAAAATTTCATCCTCCCATGTAGAATATTCAGTGGGTATTTTCTTCTATTTCATGAGATACTCTGAAATTGATCGATTTCGTATCTCTCAAGTTATTATTTTCGTCACTGATTCACATTCCAATATGATTATTCCTTCCTCATAAAGCTCTAGAAATATTGTTTGAATTGGAATTTTGTCACCTATAACCTTTTTTAAGCATGAAACATGGAAAAATGGATGCACTCACGAAGAAGAAAGAAGCTCCAATTTGTATGCCGTAGTACGAATATCTAGCAACACCTTGTAAGGACCATAGTACATTGGAGATAATTTATTATCCTTCTTAGCTTAACTGAGGGTCATTTATTTGTATGGTTGTAACAGTAAAAATACCCAGTGTCATACATCAAAGCTTCTCTTGTTGCGATGTTCATCTGCATGTTGTTTCATTCGATTTTGTGCGAAATTAAGGTTATCCTTTAAGAGTTGGAGAACTTATTGTTCATGCTCGATGTGATCTTGCACTGCTTCAACCTTATAATTTTCTCTTAAAGATGATGTGATGGATGGTGGATGATATCCATAAAGTGAAATAAATGGGGTCATTTTTGCTGCAGTATGGAAGGAAGTGTTATACCACCATTCAACGAGAGGTAACCACTTGCACCATTGTGTTTGCTTATCAGATACAAAAAAACGAATATATCCTTCCAAACATTTATTCACTATGAGATATGAACTAGTTGAGTACCCAAACAAGAAAATAATTATGTCCAAAAATTTCTAGTAAAAATGGGATCTCTGTCACTTACAATAATCTTTGGGTTTCCATGTAGCTTTTGAATGGTTTCAATAAATGAAGTAGCAACTGTACTTTCTTGAAATGGATGATATAATTCAAACAAGTGTGCATACTTGCTAAGTCTATCAACTACCACCATGATGAGACTCTTTCCTTCATACTTAGGTAAGCTTGTGATAAAATCCATTGAAATCTCCTCCAAATGTTGACTTGGAATGGATAAAAGTTGTAGAAGATTCAGGGTCTTAATTGTCTCAAATTTGTTTTTCTGGAAAACCAAACATTCCACCACAAAATTTTCAATATCATATTTAAGGCCATCCAAAAAAAATTATTTCTTCACCCTATGGTAAGTTTTTAAAAATCCTGAGTGTCCTCCTAAAGTAGAAGTGTGTGATTCTAAAAGAACATTATTTTTAGTTGGTAATTCTTATAAATATATAAGTGATGTTTGTACCATAAGGAATCATTTTTCCAACTAAATGTATCAGACGTACTAGGATCTTACTTCAAATTTCGAATGAGTGTCCACACTTCTTCATCATTCTTCCATTCATCCCTTGTTTTAGGTATCCAATATAGTTGGATAATATAAATGGCACAAAGCAATGCTTCCACCTCTTTATCTTTTCTTGAGAGTGCATCTGTGGCAACATTTAGCTTCCTTTTTTTGTAGATGATTCCAAAGTCATAACCCAACATCTTTGTGACCCATTTTTTCTCCTCTTCTGAAGATAATCTTTGTTCCAAAAAGTGTTTATGATTATCATGATCAGTTTTTACCTTGAAGTGTCTTCCCATTAGGTAAGTTCGCCATTTCTTTAGTGCATGTAGTATTGCCAGCATTTCCTTCTCATAAATAGCTTTATGTAAATATTTTCCTTTGATGGGATGACTTTCAAAAGCAATGGATCTCCCTTCTTGCATTAAAACAACACCAATTCCATTTCCCGAGGCATCACATTCAATAATAATGGTTTATGTGTAGTCTGGAATAGCTAAGATCAGTGCTAGACACATTTCCTCTTTAAGATACTCAAAGGCCTTAGTTTCTTTAGGAGTCCGTGAAAATGCATGTTTCTTCAATAATATTGTTAGAGGTGCTGGTATTCTCCCATAATTGTTAACAAACTTGTGATAATACCCTGTTAACCTGAGAAATCCCCGCAACTACTTTATGGTTGCGGGGAATTTCCATTCCCTAATGGATTTAATTTTGTTAGGGTCCACCTTAATACCCTCATGAGATACAATATGACCCAGATATTCAACCTCTTGTACTCCAAAGAAACATTTGGATTTTTTTTCATATAATTGTTTCTCCTCCAATAGTTTGAGCACCCTGTTGACATGTTGAACATGATCCTTCCAAGACCTGTTGTAGGTTAGTTTATCATCAAAAAATATTAGCACAAATTTTCTAAGGAAGGGGTTGAAAATGGAATTCATCAACCCTTGAAATGTAGAAGGTGCATTCGTAAGGCCAAAAGGCATGACCAAAAATTCATAATGACCCTCATGGGTTCGACATGTTTTTTTCAGAATAAATTTCGTCTTCATTCTAATTTGACGATATCCTGAACGGAGATCTAACTTGGTAAAATAAATTGCTCCATGTAATTCATCCAATAATTCATCAATCACAGAAATGGAAAATTTATCTTTAATAGTGAGCTTATTGAGCTTCCAATAATCTAGACACATGCACCTGATCCATCTTTCTTGTGCACCAATACTACTAGAGCAGAGAAAGAACTTTGACTATGTTGAATTATATCAGCCTCTAACATTTCTGCAATCATACGTTCAATTTCGCTTTTTTGGACATAGGGATATCCGTAAGCCCCAATTTTTGGAGGAACACTTCGTGGAATCAAATTAATAGAATGATCATTATCACGTTTAGGTTGGAGTCCTTTGGGAGTTTCAAACACCTTGGAATTATTGTCCAATAATTTTTGGAGATCTAGAGAAATAGATGATTTTGATGTTGGAACTTCTAGTGAGCATAATTGTGAAATTATGCCTTGTTCTTCTTTCCTTAGAAGCTTTATTATGGCATTAGAGCTTATTATCTTTCCCAGCTTCCTGCAATACCCCGTAATTTGACATCCTTTCCTTTCGAAAAAAAATTCAAGAAATGTTCTTGAAAATTAAAAGCTATCATCCCCAATGTTGTTAAACCAACTCCAAAAATAGAAGAAAAGAGATATCAACGCCTTAGAAATAAGCCACTTCAAGGGGGAAACTTCCAATACATTACATAAATAAACAATTCTTGGATGATACAAATGCACAAAGCAATGCTTCCACTACTTCATCCTTTCTTGAGAGTGCATCTGCAACAACATTCATCTTCCCTATTTTGTAGACAATTTCAAAGTCATAACCCAACATCTTTGTGACCCATTTTTTCTCCTCTTCTGAAGATAGTCTTTGTTCCAAAAAGTTTTTAAAACTATAATGATCAGTTTTTACCTTGAAGTGTCTTCCCATTAGGTAAGGTCTCCATTTCTTTAGTGCATGTATTATTGCCAACATTTCCTTCTCATAAATATCCTTTTGTAAATACTTTCATTTGATTGAACTACTTTGAAAAGAAATGGGTCGTCCTTCTTGCATAAAAACAATACCAATTCCACTTCCTGAGGCATCACATTCCACAATAAAGGTTTTTGTGAGGTCTGGCATAACTAATACTGGTGCTAAGTACATTACCTCTTTAAGATTTTCAAAGGCCTTAGTTTCTTCTGGAGTCCATGAAAATGCATCTTTAGTCAATAGTGTTGTTATAGGTGTTGCTATTCTCCCATAATTCTTAACAAAGTTGCGATAATACCGTGTTAACCCAAGAAATCAGTGCACCTGTTTTATGGTTGTGGGGACTTTCCATTCCTTAATGGCTTTAATTTTGTTAGGATCTAGCTTAACACTCTCGTGAGATATAATATGACCCAGATATTCCACCTCTTGTACTC
The DNA here is from genome assembly GCA_034641835.2 of Pinus albicaulis. NCBI lineage: Eukaryota > Viridiplantae > Streptophyta > Pinopsida > Pinales > Pinaceae > Pinus > Pinus albicaulis. The sequence continues at coordinate 879,872,807 of CM076572.1, forward strand.
CAAAGAAACATTTGGATGTTTTTGCATATACTTGTTTCTCCTCCAATATTTTGAGCACCCTGTCAACATGTTGAACATGATCCTTGCCAGACTTGTTGTAGATTAGTATATCATCAAAAAATACTAGCACGAATTTTCTAAAGAAGGGTTTAAAAATGGAATTCATCAACCCTTGAAATGTAGAAGGTGCATTGGTAAAACCAAAAGGCATGACCAAAAATTCATAATGACCCTCATGAGTTCGAAATTCTATTTTCGGAATATCTGCAGTCTTCATTCTAATTTGATGATATCCTGAACAAATATCCAACTTGGTAAAATAAATTTCTCCATGTAATTCATCCAATAATTCATCAATCATAGGAATGGGAAATTTCTCTTTAATAATGAGCTTATTGAGCTCCCTATAATCTGGACACATGCGCCATGACCTATCTTTTTTGTGCACCAATACTAGTGCAGTAGAGAAAGAACTTTAACTAGGTTGAATTATACTAGCCTCTAACATTTCTGTAATCATATGTTCAATTTCACTCTTTTGGAAATAAGGATATCTGTAAGCCCTGATGTTTCGAGGAACACTTCCTGGAATCAAATGAATAGCATGATCATGATCACGAATAGGTCGGAGTCCTTTGGTAGTATCAAACACCCTGGAATGATTTTCCAAGACTCTCTGGAGATCTGGAGAAATAGATGATTTTGATTTTGGAACTTCTAGTGAGCATAATTGTGCAATTACACCCCGTTGTTCTTTCTTTAGAATTTTTTTCATGAAATTAGAGCTTATTATCTTTCCTGGCTTCCTTGTGATACCTCGTAATTCGATTTCCTTTCCTTCTAAAAAAAAATTCAAGAAAAGTTCTTAAAAATTAAAAGCTACCATCCCCAAAGATTGTAACCATTGTACTCCTAGTACAACATTAGCACCTTCCATTGGGATGGAAAGCATTGGACTATTCAATACATATTCCCCCATGGCTAGCTTGATATTATGGAATTTTCCAGAGAAAATTATATTTCCTCCATTTGCAACCATCACTTGACATTTTGGTGCTGGGTATAGGAAACAATTCAACTCCTTTGCTACCTTATAATGAATAAAATTATGGGTACTACCTAAATCAACCAACACTATTACCTTTTTCTTCTTGATCTGTCTTTATATCTTGAGAGTTTGAGGAGTGGTAATTCTTTCCAATGCATTACATAATATATCCGACTCATTTCCTCTTCTTCTAGGGTTAATTCCTCATGTATAGCCTCTTCTTGTTCATTTTATTCTTCCTCTTCACAATCTATGTAAAATAATTTCTTCTTGATACACTTATCACCTTTAGTGTATTTCTTCCAATTGTTGTGGTGTCAACCTTTTAGGTCGTGGAAATCTAGGCGTAGCAACACTTCCTTCTTTATAGAAGTGAGTTGTATGCTTCCTTGTTGCCATAATTTTACATTCAATTTTTCTTGGCAACATTAATGCCTTCTCCAATGAATCAGGTTCCAAAATGCGAACTTCATGTTGGATGTTATCCTTTAAAGTAACTATGAAGAGATCAATCCTGTGTTCCTTTGGAATATTAGTTACCCTTATATTCAATTTGTGGAAGTCCTCAATGTGCTCCCCCACTAAACCCTTTTATTTGAGATTTATCAATTGGCTAAAGAAGGTATTTCTCTTTGTATCCTCATAATGTGCTATCATTTCCTCCGTAAAAATTGACCAAGTGACAATTTTTTTATGGGAGCAAAGCCATCGATACCATACAAATGTATTTTATTCTAAATGTAAAGTTGCAATGCATACCTTTTGTGTGTTTTTCACATTATTGAGATGAAAATATTGCTCCATATGTAGTATCCATGTTACAGGATCCTTTCCATCAAAATTCCTCATATCCATTTTCAGAATATGGTGGTTCTTCCCGCCAACATTAGAGTTTATGAAATCACGATTAACATTTATTTTTTTCTCATCATGAGTTTCCTCTACTATATTTTCACCATTAGGAAAAATTTCTTGTATCAACTTTGTCAAACCTTCCATGTATGCTTTTAGATCATTCTTCATGTTTTCCATTTTTTCATTGACCTTAGCTTCCATGTCATCCATCTTAGATTCCATGCAAGATTCCATGCCATCTATCTTAGATTCGACGCCTTTCTTCAAACCATCCATCTTCGCTTCCACGCCTTTCTTCAAAAATTCCATTTCATTTTTTTTTGCTCTTTGCGAGAGTGAAATTTGGTGCACTTGCTCTTGTAATTTTGATAGATCATGTTACAATTATTCATCTTCATGAGTCATAGAAGAGCCTTCTGAAATCTTAATGGGTGTTGAATTAGTTTTATGGGGCATTTTTTAGAACCCAATACTGATATCTATTCTATAATATGCCCTTGGAATCAATTCAAATTGATTCTTCAAACAAGACTTATGCAGTTCGAAAAAAAAACATACACACCTTTTTCTTGTTTTTTAGGAGCTCGATATTGAAATTGGGATATCTATGTTATTAAGGCTCTTCAATACCTAAAATTTGGCACTAAGATAGCCCTCTGAATCCTCTTTCGAATGCCACAAGTATGCCCTGATTTGGATTCTCCAAGACAAAGTTATGTCCAATATCCCGCAATGACCTAATTTTGGACTAGTTCAATAGAGCGAACTTGTATGACATACCACGTGTCATTGTTTTGTCCTTTGGCTCTGAAATTAATAGCAAAGAAACTGTAGTCAATTTAATTGTGACCACTTTTTACGACACTCCAATCCAGTGCTCAAGGAGAGAGTTATGAATATTTTCCCACGATCACCTCTTTGAGATGAAATTTAGGAGACTGAAAAGGCACTACCTTCCACAGATCATATCTCCGAAAATATTGCGAACTAAGCTCTGAAATTTTTCGACCAGTTTCCTCAGGATTTTGGCATCGCTCCCTAAAAATTTCAGATTTTTAACCTTTGTATAAAAAAAGGTATAGCAAAAATTCCACGATGACCTGTTTAGAGCAGTGAAACTGTAAAATCCAAAGCTCTGATACCAAATGTTGTGAAACTAGCTCCAAAAATAGAATAAAAGAGATATAAACGCCTTATAAATAAGCCACTTCGAGGGGGCAACCTCAAATACATTACATAAATGAAAAATTCTTGGATGATACAAAAGACGAGAACCTCCTTCTATATATAGGAGTCCCAGAGGCCATAATGTAATCCTAGTGGGCCCACAATGTAATCCTAGCCGACCTAACAATAATAATTTAAGAGCACAATAATAAAAATATTGGGGTTACAGGGGTACAAAAATAAAAATAAGGGGGGCTACACTAACATAATGGGGAACTACACTATTAATATAGGGAGCTAACACCCAAAGATTGTAACCATTGTACTCCTAGTACAACATCAACACCTCCCATTGGAATGGAAATAATTGGACTATTCAATACATATTCTCCCATGGTTACCTTCATATTATGACATTTTCCAGAGAAATTTATAGTTCCTCCATTTGCAACCATCACTTGACATTCTTGTGCTAGGTATAGGAAACAATTCAATTCCTTGGATACCTTACAATGGATAAAATTATGGGTACTACCCGAGTCAATCAACACTATTATCTGTTTCTTTTTTATATGTCCTATCTTGAGAGTTTCAGGAGTGGTAATACTTGCCAATGCATTACATGATATCATCGGATTCATTTATTCTTCTTCTATGGTTGGTTCTTGGTGTATATATTCTTCTTTTGAAGTTTCTTGTTAATTTTTTTCCTCCTCTTCACAATCTATGTAAAATAATTTCTTCTCAGCACACTTATGACCTTTATTGTATCTGCTATCACAACTGTAGCAAAGCCATTTTGCTCTTTTTTCTTCCAATTTTTATGGTGTTAACCTTGTAGGTTGTGGGATTCTAGGAGTAGAAATACTTCCATATTTATAGATGTATCTGGTAGGCTTCCTTGTCGCCATAATTTTACATTCAATTTTTCTTGTCAATCTGAATGCCTTCTCCAATGAATTAGGTTCCTAGACACGAACTTCATGTTGGATTTTATCCTTTAAAGTCCCTATGAAGACATCAATCGTGTGTTCCTATGGAATATAAATTACCCTTATATTCAATATTTGGAAGTCCTCAATGTGCTCCACCACTGAACCCTTTTGTTTTAGATTTATCAATTGGCTAAAGAAGGTGTTTCTCTTTGTATCCTCATAATGTGCTATCATTTCCTCCATAAAAATTGACCAGGTGAAAATTTTCTTATGGCAGAAAAGGCATTGATACCATAAAAATGTATTTTGTTCTAAATGTAAATTTTCAATGCGTACCTTTTGTGTGTTTTTCACATTATTGAGATCATAATATTGCTCCATCTATAGTATCCATGTTACAGGATCCTTGCCATCAAACTTCCTCATATCCATCTTTGGAATATTATGGTTCTTACATTCAACATTAGAGTTTATAAAATCACGATCAACATTTATTTTCTTCTCATCATGACTTTCCTCTACTATATTTTCACCATTAGGAAACATGTCTTGTATCAACTTTTTCAAAACTTCCATGTCCGCTTTTAGATCATTATTCATGTTTTCCATGTTGTCTTTCATGTCATACATCTTAGCTTCCATGCTAGCTTCCATGCCATCCATATTATCTTCCATGCATTTATTTAAACTATCCATCTTAGCTTCCAGGTCTTTCTTCAAAACTTCCATTTCATTTTTTTTTTGCTCTTTGCGAGAGAGAAATTTGGTGCACTTGCTCTTGAAATTTTGACATGTCATGTTGTATTTCTTTCTATTCATGAGTCATAGTAGAGCCTTCTAAATGCTTAATGGGTGTTGAATTATTTTTAGGGGGAATTTTAGAACCCAATGCTGATATCTATTCTAAAATATTCCCTTCGAATCAATTCATATAAATTTTTCACACAAGCCTTATGCAATTCATAAAAACAAATACACACATTTTTCTTTCTTTTAAGGAGCTTGATAATGAAACTGAATTATATCTATAATTGCAGATCTTCAATATCTGAAATTCATCCATGTAGTAGCCCTCTAAATCTTCTTTCAAATTCCACATGTTTGACCTAGTTTGGAATCTTCAAGGCAAAGTTATGCCCAATCTTCCGCAATGACCTAATTATGGACTAGTTTAGTAGAGTGAACTTGTACGACATTACATGTGTAACTATTTCCTCCTTCAGATCTGAAATTGATACAGAGGAAGCTATATTCCATGTACATGTGGCCACTTTTTACATAATTCTAATTTGATGCTCAGAGAGAGAGTTACAAGGATTTTCCCATGGTCACCTCTTTTAGATGAAATTCGGGAGCCTGGAAAAAGCCTAATTTCCATAGATCATATCTCCACAAATATTGTGAACCAACATCTCAAATTTTTACACAATGTTCCTCAGGATTTAGGCTTCACTCTATAAAAATTTCATCTTCTAAACCTTATTAGATACAAATTTATAGCAACACTTCTATGATTCCCTCTTTTAGGTGAAATTCGGGAACCTGAAAAAACCCTAACTTCCACAGATCATATATCCAAAAAATTGTGAACCATGGTCTAAATTTTTTACATGACGGGCGTCAAGATTTCACTTGTCTCTATAAAAATTTCATCTTCTGATCTTTTGTAGAAAAAATGTTATAGTGGAAATTCCACGATGACTTTTTTGGAGCAGCGAAAACCTAGAATCCAAATCTTTGGTACCAAATGTTAGGAAACCATCTCCAAAACTAGAAGAATAGAGATATCAACGCCTTATAAATCAAGCACTTCAAGGGGGAAACCTCCAATACATTACATAAATGAGAAATTCTTACATGATACGAATATTAAAGCCTCCTTCTATATATAGGAGTCCATGGGATTACAATATAATCCTAGCTGACCTAACAATAATAATGAAAGGGCACAGTAATAACAATATTGGGGTTACAGGGGTACAACAATAACAATAAGGTGGTTACATTAACAACAATAAGTGACAATACTAGTAATATAGGGACGTAACATATACTAAAAATGGAGCAATATTTTGATCTCCATGATCTGCAACACTAACAAAAGGTATGCATTGCAACATTATATTCCGAACCCAATAAGTTTGTATGGTATCAATTATTTTTTTCTCATAAAATAATTTTCACTTGGTGAATTTTTACGAAGGAAATGATAGCACATTGTGAGCATAAAAGTAGAAACACCCTCTTTATCCAATTGATAAATGCCAAACAAAAGGGTTTAATGGAAGAGAACATTGAGGACTTCAAAAAATGAATATCACGGTAATGGATATTCCAGAGGAGCACAGAATTGATGCCTTCATAGGGACGTTAAAGGATGAAATCAAACATGAGTTTCTCCTTTGGGAACTTGATTCATTGGAGAAGGAATTTAGGGTGGTAAGAAAATTCAAAAGAAAAATCATGGCAGAAAGGATGTCTACCATTCACAACTATAAAGATGGATGTGTTGATGCTCCTGGCCTTCCACAACCAACAAGGTTGACACCAAAAAAATTGGAGGAAAAAGGAGAAAAAGGGGTTTAGTATAGTTGTGATATAAAATACAGTAAATGTTGTAAGTGTTCTAGGAAGAACTTATATTACATAGATTGTGAAGAGGGGGAATAAACGAAACAAGAAACATAAAAAAAGGAGGATATACACCAGGAAGCAACCAAAGAGAAAGAATAAATGAATCCGAACATATCTTGTAATTCATTGTGAGGAATTATCACTGCTTAAACTCTCGATATAGAAGAATATATCAAGAAGAAAAATGTAATAGTGTTGATTGACTCGGGTAGTACCAGTAATTTCATTCATTGTAAGAGAGCCAAGGAGCTTAATTTCTTCCTATATCTAGCACTAGAGTGTCAAGTGATGGTTGAAAATGGAGGAACTATAAGTTTCTTTGGAAAGTGGCATAATATCAACCTAACCATCAGATAATATGTATTGAATAGCCCAATTCTTTCCATTCCAATCGGTGATGTTGATGTTGTACTAAGAGTCAAATCATTATAATATTTTGAAATGATAGCTTTTAATTTTCAAGAAATTTTCTTGAATTTGTTTTTGGAAGGATATTTGAATTACACGGTATCACATGGAAACCAGGAAAGATAATAAAATATTATTTCATGAAAATGCCTTTGAAGAAAGAAAAACGAGGCATAATTTCATAATTATGCTGACTAGAGGTTAAAAAATAGAACTGATATATTTCTCTAGATCTCCAAAAATTATTGGAAAATCATTCAAAATTGTTTGGGACTCCCAAAGGCCTCCCACCTATTCGTGATGATGGTCATATTATTCATTTCATTCTAGGAATTTTTCCTCCAAATGAAAATCCTTGCAAATATCCTGATGCCCTAAAGAGTGAGATAGAATGTATGGTTGCATAAATGTTAGAGGCTGGTATATTTCAACCTGCTCAAAGTTATTTCTTTGCTCCAGTTGTATTTTTTGACAAGAAGGATGGATCATGGTTCCCATGTCCATGTTATAGGGAGATGAGAAAGCTCGCTATTAAAGATAAATTTCCCATTCTTGTCACTGATGAATTATAGGATAAATTACATGGAGAAATTTACTTCACCAAGTTGGATTTTCATTCAATATATCATCAAATAAGAATGAATATTGAAGACATTTTGAAAACAACATTTATAACTCATGAAGGTTATTATGAATGATTGGTAATTTTTTTTGGCTTTATGAGTGCACCTTCTACATTTCAATGCTTGATGAATTCCATTTTGAAACCCTTCCTTAGAAAATTTGGGTTAGTATTTCTTGATGATATACTTATCCACAACAAGTCTTGGAAGTATCATGTTCAACATGTCAACATGGTTCTCAAACTATTCGAGCAGAAACAATTATATCTAAAGACCTCCAGATGATTCTTTAGAGTATAGGAGGTGGAATATCTAGGTCATTTTGTATCTCATGAGGGTGTTAAGGTAGAACCTAACAAAATTAAAGCCATTAAGAAATGGAAAATCCCCAAAACCATAAAGAATTTACAAGGATTTCTCACGTTGAGAGTGTATTATCGCAAGTTTTTAATAATTATGGGAGAATAGCATCGCCTCTAACAACATTACTAAACAAAGATTCATTTTTCGTGGACTGTAGAAGCAAATAAGGACTTTTAATGCCTTAAAGAGGAAATGTGCTAAGCATCGGTTTAGCTATGCCAAGCTTCGCAAAAAACTTTATTGTGGAGTGTGATGCCTTAGGAAATGGAATTGTTGTTGTTTTAATCCAATAAGAAAGACCAATAGCTTTTTAAAGTCGTCTAATCAAAAAAAATTATTTATGAAAACCTATTCATGAGAAGGAAATGTTGGCAATACTACATGCACTTAAGCAATGGTGGTCGTACGTAATGGGAATATAGTTCAATGTAAAAATGGATTATGATTGCCTTAAATAATTTTTAGAAAAAAAATTATCTTCAGAAGAGTAGAAAAAATGGGTCACAAAGATGTTGGGTTATGACTTTGAGATCATCTATAAAAAATGGAAGCAAAATGTTCTTGCAAATTCACTCTCAAGAAAGGATAAAGATATGGAAGCATTTATTTGTTCCATTTCTATTATCCAACCAAATTTGATAACTGAAGCAAGGGATGAATGGAAGAATACAAAAGAAGTGTGGCAACTCATTCAAAATATGTAGCAATATCCCAGTACATATGATACATTTATATGGAAAAAAGATTCATTATGGTATAAATATTTCTTATACCTTTGCAAGAATTCCCCCAAAAAAAAAGCTTTTTGAATTTTCCACCTAGAAGGCACTCAATATTTTTAAATACATACCACACGGTTAAGAATGATTTTTTTTTTAGATGGCCTTAAATATGATATTGAAATGTTTGTGGTGGAATGTTTTGTTTTCCAACAAAATAAAGCTAAGACAATTAAGATCTCGGGTTTGTTACAACCCTTATCCATTCCAAGTCAATGTTGGGAGAAGGTTTCAATGGATTTTATCATAGGTTTACCCAATTCTGAAGGAAAGAGTGTCATCATGGGGGTACTTTATAGACTTACCAAGTATGCACGCTTTTTTGCATCATCTCATCCATTTCAAGCTAGTATAGTTGCTACTGAATTTACGGAAAAAAAAACAAAAGCTACATGGAAACCCAAATATTATTGTAAGTGACAGAGATCCCATTTTCAATGGAAACTTTTTGATGGAATTATTCTTGTCTCGGTACTCAATTAGGTCATAGATCATGTTATCATCCTAAATCTAATGGGAAAACTGAGATAGTGAACAATTTTCTGGAACGATATCTTTGGCTGAATGATGGTATACTACTTCCTTCCATACGACAAAAAAAATGACCCCATTTATGGCACTTTATGGATTTCATCCACCATCCATCACATCGTATTTAATAGAAATATATAAGGTTCAAGCAATGGAATATCACATCGAGCATCAAAAACAAGTTCTCCAACTCTTTAAGGATAACCTCACTTTGGTGCAGAATAAAATGAAAAAATAAGAATATTAACATCAAAACAAAAGGAGTTTTGATGTAGGTGACTAGGTATTTTTCTAGTTAAAATCATACATACAAATTTCATTCAAGAAATATAAGAAGGATGATAAATTATCGCCAAATTATTATGGTCATTACAAGGTGGTACAAAAGATTGGTACTATGGAATACAAATTGGAGCTTCTTGCATCTTCCTGAGTGCACCTATTTTTCCATGCTTCATTCTTAAATAAGGTTATTGGTGACAAGTTGCAAGTTCAAAAAATATTTTGAGAACTTGACAAGGAGGGAAAAATCATATTGGAACCTAAATCAGTCACGGAAGCAAGAACTTCATGGCTACAAAATTGATCAATTTTAGAGTATCTCATCAAGTGGAATAACTTGCCTGCAAAATATTCCACATGGGAGGATGAGAATTTTATCCATAAGTACTCAAGCATTGAGGACAACATTTTTTTGAAGGATAGAGGCATGTTAGGTCCCTAAACACTAGTGTACTCCCTTATTGTATCCCCTATATTGTTATTGTTGTTCCCATGTAGTCCCCATATTGTTATTATTCTGCCCCATAGAAGCCCACCATTGTTATTATTGTGACTTTCCATTATTATTCTTATGCCACCTTTGTTTATATTGTGACCCCTTAGACTCCTATATATATAAAGGAGGTTTTTTAATTTCAATCATCCAATATTTGTTCATTTGTGTAATGTAATGGAGGTTTCCCCTCCGAAGAAGATAATTTTTAAGTCGTTGATTTATTTTATCTTCTATTTTGTGAGTTGGTTGCATAAAAAATTAACTTCTCATGACATAATAAATTCTTCATGTAGGATCCCCCAATTCAATTGATGGTTCCTAGAAACTCATGTTTGAGAGGAACCTTAATTTTAGGTATATTCAAGTGAAATATAAAGGATCTATAGTATATATTTTGTTTGCAGTCCTTCACTCCCTAAGATGAGGATTACCAATAACTGAGTCACTAATAGTTTATTATTGGTTACATGAATTATAAGGCCCTATTGAAATATTTAAGCTTCATGTTATTAAGAACTGCAAGTAGTAAATGATCATCCCTCTATTGATGACCTTCTTATTCACTCATTCCATTCAAAATTTAATTATTTTTAGTGCTTGAACTCATGTATGAACCATTGAATGGTGGGATCCCTCACACTTCAGTATATTTCTCAATGGAACATCAACCTAAGTAAATTGAACACTTTCTCATACTAGAAATCAAACTTTTTATATTGATACAAAAAATTCAAATAAAGTACCTTATAATTCAAACTTGTTGTTTCTTCACTATAATTCGAACAACTAAAATATCATTTAATGGCTAATCATAACTATAAGGTTTCAATGAAACAACTTAGTGGATAATGGAATACCTAACTAGTAATGAAACTAAAGTAGTTAATATAATTGGCCATCTAGTATAAAACACATAACCATATTCATATCATGGGCCACATAAAAAATACCACTTGAGGTAAGCCCATTGTGATAATTATTTGGAGCATAAGTTACTAACTGAATAGAGTACACACACACACACATATAGTAAAATATGCTAACATAAATTAGGTTCTCATGTATTTTGACTCATCAATCACAATAACATCTTCAATTTATAGTTCTCTGCTAATTGTGCCAAGTCACCTAGTTCACGTGGTATTCTTCCCACATCAGCTTCACTAAATGAACATTTGACATATCACGCGTGTTCTTCGCAAACCAAAAAATACCCATAACTTGACTACATATTAGAAAATACCTCTAAAAATACCACTAAAAATAACATTATTTAATCCACTACCAATACGAACCCATTACACCTTCCCAAATTAAAATTCCTCTACTTTCACTAGGTATTTTAGATATCTATTTTTTTATTAACATTTTCTATGCCCATTTATATTTTTTCATTAACATTGAGCTCCATTTTTATACCTTGCAATGTAAACACCCTTTACGCCTTATATATTCGTCATTATATTATGTCATTTTTTCCTAAATATAAATCCCCCAATATGCATATACATGGTATGGTATTTATCCTTGAGTGAAGACCCTATGATTCTTCCAGACAAGCTGTTATCTTTGAGATCCAGGAGCTCGAGCTTTTATAGCATCATTGAGAACAATGGAGAGGAGGAACACATACTTTAGACTTTGTAGGAGGCCCAACCAAAACCGGAATAGGACCATACTGGGAAAGCAACCTCCTTTATAAGCCCTATCCAATTCACATCTTTCCATTCAAATAATTCTTCCAACTCTAGGAGCATTTTGTTTCCCATTGCAATATTGACTCTCTTGGTGGTTTCTTTTGTAGAACAAATAATTAAGGTAGAATAAAAAATAAGAAAACCTATGATCTCTACTTGTATGCATGAAGGTTGACATGCCAACATTGTATTGGCTACATTACCAACAAATGAGGTATTTTTTTTAGATGTGAGGAGAGGGTTCTGGAATCATTCATAGAGGTTTTAACATCCCTTGGTTATGTACTAGTACTGTCAGGTATAATACTCTCAGTTTCAATGTCAGAGATATCATCAATGAAATGGCCATTTATAGAGTCAAACTTCTCTCATTTTTAAATGATTTGTTAAGAATTGAAAAATAGGAAAAAAAAGCACTCCACCAAGGTTGTTAAGTCTCATCGATGTGCTCGATGCCAATAATAAAACAATAAATAATTTTTTTTTAAGTGTAAAATTATTTTAATAATTTAAGAAAATGTGTAAACAAAAATAAAAAGTAAAAAAATCCTAAAAACTTTGGTTATGGATATGAAAATGGAAAAAATTAACACGAAGGTAATGAAATTTGACCGTGAGATGAAATTTATAGTCCCTTGGGGAGGAAAGGACTAATAACCAATATAAATCTATCTCAATTCTAAAATTACAGGGGTTAAAAAGAATCAAATATTTCAAGGCACAAACTTTTCCTCAACTTTTGCACTCAAAATACTACATACTTAGAGAGTTGAACAATATCTAGGCTTTGTACATTTCAAGCTAACATGAGTGCAACTCGTTTCGCAAAAAACTAACACTGTATGTTCCCATAAACACATTTTATCCACTTTGTGAAACATATATATATATATTTTTCTTAAATTGAGGAAAATCTAGTCAGTAGTCCATACAACTGACTGGGCATGCCTACGTGGCAAGGTGAGTGTGCAGGTTGACTTGGTCAGCAGTTTTGTCTGACAAATGGGATCATGCCAAGTGGCACTTCGTCATTGGTTCGAATTGGTGAATTTTTATTGGTTGATTTGGTTTCTAACCATATACTCCCATGTGGCCTAGCCAGGGACCGCCACATAGCAGCCCAAGGGCCACAAAAACACTGCATTGAGTCTGAGCGGAGTGGGCGGCGGTCAAACCTGTGATCTCCAATTACCAAGCACAAGTCATTTCCAACACGAAATTACAATAGTTATTATATAACTATGGTCTCTAGATCATTTTTATGTCATATAAAATGCACACTGGTGGGAGGGACCAATGTCTGGCTCCACCCCTTATCACCGCTAGAGGCGGGACAATGTGGGGCGGGGAGGGGAAGGCTAGTGCCATGCTCCCCCCCATCCCCCCGTGTCACCATTAACACATAACATTTATGCCAGTGCCAACATGTACCCATGGTTAGCACTAAATGAAGACAATTAGGAGTAACCATGCGATGATTTTGTATAAAAAAATATTAAAACATTATTGGTATGGTCTGAAAACTGGTTTATAAGCATTATTGGGAATTTAAGAACTCTGACAAATTTTCGCTTTTTTTGGCCATATTAGCACACAATTAATTGAATTATGGGTGGATTTGTAGGATGATGCTAGATTTTCGTGAAAATGTGGAGGAAATAGTGCAGGAATTTTGGGAAGTCATAAGTAAGTTAGTTTTTGAAAAACATTGAGGAAAAAAGAGGCTATACATGAATTTTTGGGTATTATGTAGATGATGGAACAAATTTCAGAGTTGTTTGGGGATTATAAACATATTTTATCACACAATTGAGCATAATAGAAGAGGGGTAATCATTTCGAAGTTGGACCAAGGAGATGTATCCCAGGCGGGGTGAACTCCTTCATCATGTGCTCTCGTGTTATTTTGTATGGTGATTTTCATGTATGTTTGATGATGTTGTTCGGTCTTTTTTTTATGTTAATTTTCTCTTTAAATTCACGTAAAAACTCATAAAAACTCATGTTAAACTTGCAATTAACCTCATAATCCTCAAGCACCTTTTTTATATTCTGAATTGGATATTAGCACATCAAACATTAATATTTCCATTCATATAATGTATCATAGCACTAGGTTTAATTGTGTAAGGATGATTTAATTTGTCTTCAAGTGTTTAAATGCTTAGAAGTTTTAAGCTCAAGATCATAGAAGGAAAGCTTGTGGGTGCATGTTCTTTATTTGGAAGAAGGAGGAGGGCACAATTCCCACAATCTCCACCACAATATTAACCTCCAATTGTGGTAGAAGCTTCAGTAATAATGTCTTATGAAGGAGGAAAATATAACATGTCACAGGATGAGAATTATTTTAGGAAGGCTTTGTTTCACATGACATAGATGGTGAAGGTCGTCTATGAAAAGAGGAACACAAGGTTGCAGGGTGAATGCTCCAGGCCGCAAAGAGGAGAGGGTTCTCCAGAAAGAGCAGGTAATGGAAATGGTGATAAGCCACCATCTACTCCACCATCATCCTCACCACCATATTCACCTTCATCTTCATCCTGTTCCACTACTACAACCCTTACTCACACTCATAAACCTAGCTCTAAAGGAATTGGTAAACAACCCTTGTTAAAACTAGATATCAAATTTGAGCTTCCTTTATAGAATTGTGAATTGAATATAATGAAGACTAAAAATTGGGTTCATCAGTTGGAGGTCTACTACAGAATTAAAAACCTTCAAGATGATGATACAAACATTCAGCTAGCTCCCTTGAGACTTGGGGGTGCAACACTAGTATGGTGGAAAGCCAAGATACAAGTTGCAATTAAAAAACATGGTAAGATATCACTCTCTTGGTGTAGTTTCATTGCTACAATTAAAAGCCAATTTTACACTCTAGAATATATATGAAAAAATCCATCATGAATTGGCAGATAGTCAGACAACTTAAAGGTCAAGCTGTTGAAGATTACACCTAGGAATTTAGAAGAAGAGCTCTTATGTTAGGTGTTGATTTTCATTCAGAAGACGCGTTATTGAAGTATATAGGGGGTTTACATAGCTACCTAATGCATACTATTCATATGTTCAATCCCAATATTTTAGATGATGTTTGTGTACAAACCACTCACTTTTAGGTAAGATGGAAAAACATTCCAGAAGAGGGTAAAAAGAAGCCATTTAAGGGTGGAGAGAAAGGAAAGGGTTACAAAGGAAAATCTAAATGCATAAAATATGACCATATACAAATATTTCAGAATTTCATCAAGGAAGAATAGAATACTTAAGATAGAGTTTAATAAATAGTGCATACCACACTGGTGCAGAATATTTTCCACCCAACCTTGAGCTTTCTTTCCACAACTCTACCGGAGAAATGACCAGTTCCTTCAAGGTGTAGACAACCTCTTGTCTACCTAGCAATTATTTTCATATAATAGAAAACCTCTTGTTTACCTACATACATCTTATTTAAGCTTGCTTTCCCTCAAAATGTTTTGATAACCACGTCCAGTTAAATCAAGATGTTGTTTTCCTTTTGCCTAGGCTTTCCTTTTGTTTTTTCTTTAAAACTACCTTTTCCCTCTTTCTAGTTTTATTTCACCTCTTCTGAGTAGCTTTCCATTTTACTGATGTATATTTTAGATTCTTATCTCCAATATAATAATTTTAATTTATTTTAGTTTCTCCAAGGATTTTTGGAGATTCTACGAAAGCCTTTGGATTCTTATACATCCTCATGGATAAGGAGCCATGGTCTCCCTTTACTCTAGTCTTTGCACAATAATTAATTTTCATATTTATTAATTCATCCTTAATTTATGTCCACATATAAATTTTCTATAGATCCATTTGACCTTTAGGATTTTTAAATTCCTAAAGTAAAAGCAGAAAAATAGGGATGTTGCATATGAGAAAGACACTAGTTGGAAAGTGAAGCCTCTTAGGACCGATAATGATGGAGAATATGTGCCCAATGTGATCAAGAAATTCAATGAAAAATAAGGCATTCAACGATAGTTAATAGAATCCCATAATCCACAGTAGAATGGGGTTGCTGAGAGGAAGAACAAAAGTAGTTTGGGAGTTGCATGGACAATGTTGCATGATCAGGGCCTACCGTTGGACTTGTTCGATGAATCATGCAACATAGCAGTATTTGTGCAGAACATGAGTCCTCATCGGATCCTCAATATGATTACATCAGAAGAATATTTTTCACAGAAGAAACTATATGTGTCACACTTCAAGATATTTGTTTTAACAATTTACTGTTATGTTTCCAAGGATGGAAGGAAAAAGGTAAAGTGGACAACATTTTTGGGTATATTTGTTAGGTACATTTATACACCTCAAAAATATAGGGTGTACCTACCATCTCACATGGTCATAGTTTTTCATAGAGATGTGAATTTCGATGAAGATGAGGTGATAATATGTCCCCTTGATATGGAGCTTCAGTTGAATGCATATGAGGATATTTTAGCTCCAAAGGAAGAACTTTAGGATGTTGTGCAGTAGCCACAAGCAAAGGAGAAGAGAGTGGAAGCACCCACTTATGAAGAGATATCTAGAGATGGCAGGAAGCACACCAGGGAAGATGATATATTACTTCATGATGCTAGACATAATGTGGTAGCACCCACACCATAGTGTAGGAAGAGGAGGTCACCAAATCGGTACAGTAGGTACATGGCTCTGATAAGTGAGCTAGTTGAGATATAGCCATACTCATTCGAGGAAGTAGTGGAGAGGCAACTATGGCTTTATGCCATGGTAGAGGAATATGCTTCCATAGTTAGAAAAAATGTTTTTTAAGTGGTCCCAATACTAGAGAAAAATTCAGTGGAAATTTCGAGATCTACATGGTGAAGCACACAAATAACAGAAGCATTGAGAAACACAAGGCCATATTTGTGGCCAATCGGTTATCTCAAGTGGAGGTAATTGATTACAAGGAGGACTTCATCCATTAGCAAGGTTCTCTTCTATAAAATATATTCTAGGTGTTGTAGCACAAATGGGATGGAAGATCCATGACATCAAAATGAGGAAAACATTCCTCAATGGAGTGATTAAGTAGCAGGTGTACATTGAATACCCAAAAGTATTTGAGACCTTCAACAAAGAGTAGCATGTGTGTAAAATCAAGTGATCATTGTATGGATTGAAACAAGCACTCTATGTTTGGTATACTAGGACCAACAACTATCTCAGTAGGTTAGGCTTCACCAAAAGTGAACCAAATGCAAACCTTTAACATATTTTTCTTGAAGTTAAATTGTTCATTATAGTATTATATGTCGACGATTTGATTCTAACCGATGATGAGAAGATGATTAAATATTGCAAAGAATTTCTTGGAAGAGAATTTGAGATGAAGGATATGGGACTCATGCATTATTTCCTCTCTTTCGAGGTATGTAAAAGAATGTTTTTATCTAAGGGAATGTATGCCAACAAGATACTGAAGAATATATCCATGGAGAGAAGAAAACCCATGGACACTCCTCTAGCATACAACTGGATGAAATACAATGCCACTTCAGGTGTGGAGAAGGAAGCCACAATTTATAAGAAGCTTGGGGGTTGAATGATGTACTTGGTGAACACATTACTAGACATGTATGATGCAGTTAAATAGCTTAGTCAAGCAATTGTTAAGCCTTAAAAACCATATTCTAAGGCAGTATAAAATTTGTTGAGAAACCTCATAGGCACTACTTAGTATGGTCTTTGGTACATAGAGACAGATGGAGTGAAGCTTCAAGGATTTAAATATGCAAATTGGGTGGGTATTCCATCAGATTAGAGAAGCACTTTAGGAGGGGTCTTCAGTATTGGTTCAGTAGTATTTTCTTGGTACAGCAGGAAGAACAGATCAGTTTAACTCAATTCAACAGAAGTAGAGCACATGGATACTAGTCAAGTATCTTGTGAAGTTATACGTATGAGGAAGATTCTTGTTGGGACATGGGTACATGATGGATCTTACCATGATTTACTGTGACAATCATAGTTGTATCAAACTCTATTAGAATGCATTTTTTCATGTTCAATCTCGACATATTGACATCTGGTATCACCATCTACGAGATTGTGTCCAAAGGAATATTATGTTGTTAGAATACATTTCTATAGAAGAACATGATGCATATATTTTGACAAAGGCATTGTCAAGAGGAAAATTTTATTTCCATAGAGGTAGGATTGGGGTATCTAATAATTCCTTCCTTGTTGAGAGGGAGTGTTGAAAATGGCAACGAGAAAATCTTGATTCAATTTTCCCTTGAGTTAAATTAGGAGAAAATTATAATTCCACATCACAAGACAACAAGGATGTGTTAACTAAGTTAGTTTGACTTAGTTGGCTTAGATAATGTGATTTGAGGGCCTAAATTGAGTCATGTAGAGTGACTCCTGCCTTTTAGGAGTGTAGATTGATTTTTATTTGAATAATATAATTCACTTAAAATGATTTAAAGTCGGTTAAACTAGTTCCAATTGTTGGAGGAACAGGTGGGAGGTCAAGTAGTCATGTGTGTACTTAGTCATCAACTATTTAACTTATAAATCAACCATAATTAACGTAGGAATGTGTGATCTATGAGTTACTCAATTGATATTGGAGTTCAAGGGTAGTGTATTATCAGTTTTATAATTATCCGAGTTGTACATATGGTGAATGTAGTCAGAGAATGGCCTATAGTTATTGCGCAATTCATGATGGGTATTTCCTTAATTAATAGGGTGCTCATTATCAAGGAAACAACGCAAGGAAATAAGATCTTGAAAGGAATAATAAATGGCTAAGTATTGGCCAAAGTCAACTTGCGAGGTAGTGAGATAGATTATACTTGTGCGGATATTGTTCAGGCTTGAACAAACATTGTGTTTCTTCTCTATTTTCTGATTAATGCAATTCAGATAAGAAGGGGTTTTGAGTAGTGTCTTTCCCGTAGATATATCCTCATGTTATCTTTTTTAATTGATTCATGTCGAATATTTTTTATATTGCTTCTCAATTTTCAATTTATTTCCACAAATGAGTAGAATATATTCAAGTCTATTGTTTTAGTAAATGACATCAATAGTTTGAATGTACAAGAAATTTCTACAATATTAGGCTAGAGTTTCTAGGATCGGTAGGTTATTGTAGACAATGCTAGCCTAGGTTAGACTAGAATATGTGGGATAGGGTAGTATAGCTTATGCTATGATAGGCTAGGTTACAATAGGATAAAGTACTATGGGTTATCCTAGACCATGTTAGGCTAGAGTTGGCTAGCTTAACATGCCTAACATAGGCTAGCTTAGAGTAAGCTAGTCTAGGTTAGACTAGGCTAGGTTAGCCTAGCGTAGGCTAGGCTAGTCTATAGTAGGCTAGCCTAGGATATAGTAGGGTAGGGTAGGGTAAGATATGCTAGAATAACTTAGGATAGATTAGGCTAGGCTAGGCTAGAATAGGCTAGTCTGGGCTAGGCTATGCTAAAATAGGTTTTTTTATGCTAGGATAGGTTATGCTAGAATAATCTAGGCGTGGTTATGTTAGACTAGCATAGGGTAAGCTAAGCTATGCTAGGCTAGGCGAGAGTAATATAATCTAACATAGAGTAGTCTACACTAGAGTTGGGCCAGCTATAGTAGGATAACATACATTAGGATAGGCTATGCTATGGTAGGCTATGCTAGACTAGAGTAGACAAGGATAGAGTGGCATATGTTAGGCTGGGTAATGAAAGGTTGGGAAAGGCATGCTAGATTATGCTAGGAAAGGATAGGCTAGAGTACGCTTTACTAGGATAGGATAGAGGTGGCTAGGCCAATCTAGATTAGACTACACTAGACTATGGTAGTGAAGATTAAAATAGGCTAGAGTAGACTAGGTTAGTGTGGGGTAGGGCATACTTCAAACATATTGAATTTCTGGAGATACATGTATATAATTGTTTTATAGCCTCTCCTAAATAATGTTAGGATAGGTTATATTAGGCTACGCTAGGATTAAAATAGGCTAGGTAGGGCCAAAATTTTGTACGTCGTGCTATGCTAGAATAGGCTACGTTAGGCTTTGATAGGCTAGGTTAGGCTAGAGTAGGCTAGGTTAGGCTAGGCTATGATGGATTAGTATAGGATAGACTAAGCTAGAGTAGCCTAAGCTAGGTTAAGATACTATAGAGTGTGTTATGCTTCAGTAGGCTATGCTAGAGTAAACTAAGCTCGGCTAGGTTAGGCTAGTCCAGACTAAAGTAGGCTAGGTCATACTAGAGTAGGCTAGGATTGAGTAATATAGGTTAGACTAGAAAATACAAGGATATGCTAATATTTGCAAGAGTAGGCAAGTAAAGGATAGGTTAGAGTAAAATGTTATTTTTTAATTTGAATTTGAATTTTTTTCATTTTTTTTGTGTAATTAATTTTTTGTTTGACTAACAATTTTGTACATTCATTATTGTTTAAAATGGGAACATAATATTTTATGTTTGTATAATAGATTTAAAATTTATTAAGTGGATTCTTATTGGAGATGATATTTGTGGTCTTCTTGGAAAATTTATGGATCGTGATATTATATTTTCCATTTGCAACAAAAACCATCAATTGGAAAACATTGGAATGAAAATTTGAAAACTTTATGGGCCACCAATTCTATCCTCTAATTGCAACTAATTCTATCATTCCAGTAAATTTCTTGTCCTATTTCATCCTTTTATTTCTTAACCACTACACCACTTCTACCCATTTCTTGTTTAATGCACAATTATTTCTATAATATTGATGCTAGACACCTAATGATTATGTATTTAGTGATCTCCAAATATTTCATAAAGATATAAATATGAAAAATATTAATTGTTATTATAGGAAGAGACATGTCTTGGAAGTTGAAGTCAAAGGTCAGGACGTCATTGTATATATATGTGTGATTTATTAATGGAAACGAATTGTAGTTCTGGTAGTGACCTCCCATTTCTTCACATAACATCAAACACAAGTTTAGACACGTATTCCCCACTTAGTGTCCAAAAACCCCATGTCATCTAAATATTTGTCCACAGATATTTTCATTTCTTTAATTTTATTGATGGTATAATTCCTCATTGTATTGTATTGCAACTTATTAGCTTTCCTGGGTGATTTGTGTCTGATTATTGAATATTGGTCATCCTCCAATATTGGTCAATTTATTAAGGGTATCATTGTATAAGGGGATATACAATGATACCCTTATAAAAGTGATCATTGTATATTCATTGTATATTCATGGCATTCACGTTTTGTCAATTTTATCTTCAATGGAATTTTCCATTTCATTCTTCTATCTTTTCTAATAAAAATATTTCCTCACTGCCTTTGTTTATTTTCACACAACCTCAATAACCGAGAGGAAGCATGCTTTCGGAAGGTAGGTTCAACCTGCGAATAATTGCATTAAGACACCCCAAGAATTTTTCATGGACTTCGGTAGATACTTCTCTATTAGGGATTGTGTTTTGGTGCTAGTGGTCATACCACAAATGATAGAAGAATTAGATTAAGGATATAACTACGTGAAATTATATGATTGTGGGTTATGAATATGCATTGAGCATATGCCTTTTATTATGTGACATTTACTTTCCTTTTATATATATATATATATATATATATATATAAACACATCCTATATTATTTTTGGTCATTTTTGGAGATAATGAAATGATTGCTAGATATGCTCGATGGGCCTACTTTGGGGAGTGTGCTATGGAAGGAAATATGGTTATCATTATAGTAAAATTTATATATACTTTGAAGGAGTAGACCTTTCTTATGGAAAGTCATTCATGTTTGTAAGAAAATTTAATGTTCGTTGGGCCCTTAATGGCCTCATTCCATGATTTTTTAATTTCTTCATTAGGTTGTTAATCACTTAATTCCTTGATTATCTTTGATATCATGTAATTATTTTTTTGCGAAGACTTTCATGATCTCAATAATATCATATTATTACTATTTGCATTGTTATAACATAGCTTAGAACTCCACAAATATCTGTTTTCTCATCTCCATTGTAAGTGTAGTTGTCCCTGGTGTGGATAACTATAAAGAATAGTCCAAAAAAAATATACATGCCCTCATTTTTAATGACTTATGGAAATGCGTATTTAAATCAAAGGATGAAAATGCACCTACAAAATCCACATCATATAACGAGTTAGCATTTTTGGAGGACAATGATAGGAATTCCTATTCTTTGACTTCTATTTTTGTAAGTGAAAAGGTGATTCATCATATAGCTTCAATTACAAATTCTTATGATCATGAATTAAAAATTTTAATGATTTAATTGTTGGTTGTTCAATTAATGTTTGAAATTTTCAACCATGGGTTGAAATACAATGACTCCCTATCCTCACATAAAAAAATAGGGCCATCATGCATAATGTAGATGCCACTGGAGTTAAGATGGACATTCCTCTCATAGTGACCTTTTTGAAGGCCCTCTACCACATATAGTCTCATTATCTTAAAACTTTGTGAGCTAGTTCACAACTAAAGTCATTAGATTTGACATATTTGTGGAGAAGTATGTAGAAAAATAGAAATATTTCATGTAGAAGAGGAAAAACACCAAGACCCTCGAAAAAATAGTGTCTCTTTCTTAGAAAGGAAAGAAATAGTCACATGATTCTCCTAAAAGAACTACAAGTAGAAGAGAACATGGAAGACATAATTTCAAACGCATGGGAAATAAACACCACTAAGGAGAATGATGACATCTTAAAAACATTTTTTTCCATATAGATATACATGAGAAAACAACATTCAAAATAATTTATGCGAGAATCAAATAAATATGAAACTAGAAAGAAGAAAAAGGTAAAATATTAGATACATAATATTACTTATTGTAATTTTGGAGTAACTAAACATTTTTTTCACACTTAATTTTCTTCTTGGAGAAATGAATGGTTGCTTCATACAAGTGTAACCTGCTATATGACCTTCCATAAATGCTTTTCTGAAGACTTCAGTTACAATGTAGACGGATCAATGTATTTTGTATAAAAATCATCTCAAGCCCTCGAAAATTGGAACCATTAGGCAAAAATTGTGTACACTTCTTTATTTTATTCTTTAGGGTGTATTGTACCTTCCAAAGATATAGAAAAATAAGGAAATGATCTAACAACGTGGTTGTTACGACTACAGTAAAGGAGAAATTACTACTAAATATGAAAAGAATAATTGCGCATGCACAAAATTATACATACCTCTCCTAGAAAAATGAAAGTGCATTGTTGTATAGTCTTATATGGAATATAATACTTAGAAATAATTTTATGAAAATGTTTGTTTACTGAAACTAATAATTTCATTTTTTTATCAATTATTCCTAGGAGACTAAAGCAATGTGATGCTCATATCCTAGGAAAACATAACAAATAATCGTTCCACGATTCCACTTCCAGAGCACATAGAAAAACATCACTAATTTATTATAATTTTTTTTGGACCTACGCATGTTCCTTCTATAAAATAAAATAAATATATTATGAATTTTATTTATGATTACAATACGATGTGTTGCTTATATTTTTTTCAAATAAAATCAAAATATTTTGAAACTTTTAGAAATTTTCATGTACAGATAGAAAATATTTCGCAATCACATATTGGCTCTGTTCGTACCAATACTGGAAAAGTATATAGTAATAACTATTTTGAAACCCATATATTTGAATATGACGATGAACATAAATCCAATTTTTGATAAAATCCTCAACAAAATGGTGCGATTAAAAGAATGGATATTACTATCTTAAGTATGGTTTGCTCAATGACGTTATTTCAAAATGTAAAGTTAATTTTTTGGTTGATTTTATTTCATGTGCATTATATATAAAAAATAGATGTCCATATAATGTCTAAGAAATATTACTCATTCAATGTGGTATGGCCACATTCCTTTTATAAGGCATTTCAAGCTCCTTAGTTCTACTTATTATGGCTTTAATCCCAAGGAACAAATAAGAAATATTAATGCAAGGAGTCAAAAATGAAATTTCTTAGAGTATATATACCAAAAATGGTATATCATTCTTATAATGAGGTAAACAAGAATTTTAATCTCCCTACATATGGGATTTTTCTTGAATATCCTAAGACTGAAAAAAATGTTGATTGACAACATGATTATTTTTATACATTCAATCATGCCAAAGCATATCATAAACTTTATGATGAGATTCCACATATTGAAGGGGAGATTGATATCTTGTATCAATCTATGGAATCTTGTTCTAAAGCACTGTCTCCTCCTCATGAGATTTCAACCAATTATTTAGATCATGAAGATTCTCTGAGTGATGTGATTGAGCAAGTTAGAAAGCGAAAACTTGATGAAAACCCATATTAATCACTGGAGAAAATTAGAGCATCTAAAAACGTTCCCCAAAATGACACAAAACACTTGAAGGTGTTCTCCCGAAATAGGTTGGAAATATAAGAAGCATAGGTTCCACTAGACAAGATAGAGGTGATATAAATAATTTTCATTTAATTTATGTGGATTACATCGATGTTTCATATGATTGTGAAATGAATTTATTTACTATATTTTAACCAAATTATTTTATATAAAATACTTCATCCAATACCCCTTCCATTTCCCAAAACTTTGAAATGTAATTGAAAACATATAATGTTAGGGTTTTAGCATTGTTTTTAGAATGTGAAGCTCTATTACATGATGTAATTTTTATTTTTATTTATAAAATTACTAGAGGGAAAGGAAGGGTACAAAAAACAAATTATGATGCCTTGGGAAGGGGGAAAACTTGAATTAAG
Organism: Pinus albicaulis; assembly: GCA_034641835.2. Taxonomy (NCBI): domain Eukaryota; kingdom Viridiplantae; phylum Streptophyta; class Pinopsida; order Pinales; family Pinaceae; genus Pinus; species Pinus albicaulis. Next base: position 879,897,444 of record CM076572.1, read on the forward strand.
AGGTAAAACATACCCTAGCTTGAATTAATAATTCCCCTAATGACATGGTTGGGAAGATATAGTGTGAAGGTGTGTGTATTAAAAAAAAATGAAAATTCAATAAGGATATTTTTATTTTTTTTCTTTTCTTGTCTAAGAATTACTCTATTAGTTTTCTCATACACTCACTTTTCACTGCTCTCTTCGAAATTGGAATTTCCAAGAGAATTAGTTATAGATTGTGTAACCAAAATTGGATGTGTTATAGTGATTTTTCGTTGGATTGGATGGCTCTGAGGACTGGGAGTTTTCTTATTTGTGTGTGGCACAAAGAGCACTAAATAAGAGAATGGAAAGGGACTGCAAATGTTAGATAAGGACTCCTCTGTGATGTGTATACCTCCATTTTCATTTGTGAATTTCCATTGGATGGTGAGGGATGGAAATGCTAAACACTGAGATTATTTTCTATGAATGGAGGAGAGTGGCCTTCACTTTTTGCTAAATTTGGTTTAAAAATTGTATGTTAAATCCTTGAGTTTGGTTTCTTCCTCAAGATATCAAGTTTTATCTTCACGGTATCCATCTATGAGAAATACTATAGCATAACTGATTCAATTATTGGGTGGAGAATTGATCACCCTTTATTAGTTGTAGATTGTAAATTACTTTACTCAAGATAAGTATCTCTTAAGCATGATTACTTAATTTCTCTGTTCAACATATTTGTCTGTACATGGATTTACCATTTGGTAATTTTTTCGCGGTTGTAGCTATGACATTATTTTGTTGTACATTTTTATTATATTTTGTAAAAACATTGGTTAAGAAAGATATACTTCCTAAATTATTCTCTAAATAGGTCATCTGGTCATTTCTGATATAAATTTTCTTTTGGGTGGTTCCAAAAGCTAAAACTTGGATGAGGGTAAATATTGCTAATTATTTGGTCCAATTTTTAAATATGGGGTTATGAAATTTTAAGGAAGATTATTAAAGTAATTTCAGGCATCTTAAATGCATATTTAAATAGGGCAGGTTGGAATTTATGCTATATATTTTATTGTATGAGGTTTCAGAAGTTGAAACTTAAACCATAGTGAGGGGAAATCCTTCCGATCATATGATACAACATTTATTTATTGGGCCATGATATTTTAGGAGATATGATTAGAGGAAGTTAATTTTCTTGGATTCTCTTAAAGCCATTAATCAAATAATTCATGTTGTAAATTTTGCTATAACAATTATTTTGGGAGGTTCCGGAAGTGGAAAATTAGACCACAGTGATGGGAAATCATGCTAATAATTTGGTCTCATGTTAATATTTTTGGTCACAATATATTAGGATATATAATCATAGGAATTAAATCTTCTTAGATGCTCTTGAAATCATCTATCAAATCGGTAACTTTGCAATTTCTACTATAAATTTTCATATAGGAGGTTCCAAAAGGTGAAATGTGGATCGTAGTGAGGGGAAGTATCATTAATAATCTTAATTTTCATTTTTAAATTTAGAATTAATATTCAAAATTAAGGTCAGGTTTCCTGAGGCCTCCATCCTTGTGATGTATTATGCCATTGAGGAGGTTTGTGTTGGTATGGTTGAAAATGGGGAATGAAAAGTTGAGGAGAATAGGGCCGAGGAGAATGTGTGGGCCATGGTGAATGATTAGGTGGATACCATGACTTAAAAGGTGCATTATGATTTGAATTTAAATATTGAGGATAGTGTATAATGTTTTACCATGGCATATGGCCTCATGCCCTGCCTTGGTTAACGAGTCAAATTTCCTTCATGCCTCCTTATTCTCCTTCATACACTCCTTTCAAACTAGGAAGGAATGGAAAATTTTCAGTTGGATGGTTCGATATTCCTCACACATGGAGAATTATTCTACAAAATTTAATTGATACTAATTTATAGGGTGCGTCTTGGTACATAGAGGGTATAATATGGCCAATGCCCTCTATATCACCCCTTTTTTTCTTAATCTATATTAGCTCCATTTTGCAGAGAAAAAGTACATAAATTTTCACTTTTAAAATCCTCCAACACACCTCTTATTCGATTCTTAATGGTTGAAGTATAAGATGAAGGACATACCAAACCCTTGTAGAATCTACCTCTTTCTCTTGCAGCTCTAGAGAGTTTTTTGTAAAGTATTTTAATGTCCTCATAATTTAGCAAGTAAGTATCTCAATTCGATGACATGTTGAGGGTCTCTATACACTCTTCTCTAACCTATTGAGATTCAACAAGAAGATTCAGCACCCACGCCTAATGCATTAAGCAGCTGGTTGCATTCAACACCCAGACTAGGGTGTGGCCCACAATGCTATTTTTGAGTGCATGTCTATTTTTACTATCCCTTAATTTTTATGGACATTAAAATGTAACATATTCTCAATGTGGACTTGAATGAGGTAACTAAAAGTGATAAAGTTAATTAGCTAGTGGATTTCGAGTTAAAGGTTGGTTGGTGGGACATGCACAGTAATTCTAGTTGTAACAAAGTTTGAAGTGCAGTGGTGCATGAGTTGGTGCAAATTGTAAATCGTTTAACTTAGTTAAGTGAGTTAAACTCAGTTTTTCTAGTTGTAACTGAAGATACACTAGTGACAAATCTATTGAATTAAATATTAATTAATTCACAATCAATTATCTCACATGAAATTGAGGATTTACTATTATTAGTTGCATGCATGTCAGATTTAGTGGAGACCTAGTTTAGTTGTAGGTGAAAGGGAGGTTCACTATTAGTTGCAGGATTATCTTCTTGCACACATGTAGGAAAACACCCATGGAGTGCCCATGATACTTTCACAGTAAATGCAGGAAAGAATTCCTATATTTTAGGGATGTCTACCATCATGGATTGGACAAGCAAGGCAGGTTGTCTAGAGGTTGAGAATTGGCTATGTGTTGCTAATTTTTGCATATGATAGTGTGAGAAAATTAGTTGAGGTATTGAGGGCTATTGTGAGAAGATTTTTGTATGTAATTGTTTCATGATCCATGCTTAATATACAATAGAAGAGAGTGGGGTTTTTAGCTGTAAGCTTTCCCAATGAAATTATCTGTGTTGTGTGTGAATGATATTTCTTCATGTTCATGTGATTAATGATTGTGTTTTTAATTCCACAAAATATTTGTAGAATAAATTCAGTATTTAACTTTAGTACATTGTTAGATCGGGTGAATCCAAAATATAAATTCTTGTTGTATAATTTCTATATGGTATCAGAGCACAGGAAATTGCAGAAGTGAAGCAGCAGCTAAGTTTATAACTAGATAAAATTCGAATTTACAGAAATACTTTCTTTCTACTACAGCTAATTCAACATCAAAATGGCTTTCAATGGCTTGAGGTTAGAGTATACACTTGAGGGCAGCTCGAACTATATTGCTTGGAAGGACAGGATGGAGATAGTACTCAAAGACAATGGCTTGAAGGAATTCGTTGACAAAGATTTTCCTAAGCCAGATGTTGCAGATGCTGCAAATATCGACGCATGGAAAAAGAAGGTGGCAAAGGCAAGGAGGATCCTATTGGAGGGATTAATAGACCACATTGTATCAAGCCTCCATGGGAAAGCCACACCATATGAAATGTGGAAGGGTTTAACGAATCCTCAAAGATAAAGTCAGGAAGATCAAGATGGAAAAGGGCGACACCATTCCAAAAAATCTCACGAAGTTTGTTCACTATCAGGATGAACTGGGGAGCGTGGGAATACTAGTTACCGATGATGATTTGGTGAGCTTTCATTTCCTAGGACTTCCCAATAGTTGGCATAGTTATCAAGACTCTGTCAATGGAAGGGAAAATTTTCCAGATTGGGAATGACTGTGGTCGGATTTGGTGCAGCGAAGTTCCGACGAAAAATCAGAGATGGATCTTCATGTAAGAATGAGGATGAAGAGGATTGTTCTTTCGTTACGAAGGTGAGGAAGGGGAAGGGGAAGAAATTCCATTCTAAATCTAAGTCCAGGAATTCCAAGAAGCAGGACATGTCCAAGATGAAGTGTTTTCATTGTCACAAACATGGGCATTTTGCTACTAACTGTCCACAAAAGAATAAGAATAAGAAGGTTGTTGGATCTGCAGCTGGTGAGGCCCTTGCCTCGTAATTTGAGCTTGAATTCTCATTGATCGCATGCATGGTGTCTAGTGCATTGGGATCTATGTGGTATTTTGATTGTGGCACTTCCTTTCACATGAACGGATATAAGGAAATTTTTAGTGACTTCGAGGAGAAATACCTCTAGATGCATATTGAGATGGGCGACAATGGACAATATAGTGCTACCTGGATTGGTACCATTACCTTCAGAGGGAGTTAGGTAAAACATTTCAATTAAAAGAGGTAATTCATGTACCATGTCTGAAGAAAAAATTGGTCTCAGTTGCAATGTTGGAGGATAGAGGCTCTGACGTTGTTTTTACTGATGGAAAGGCTTTCCTGCGACATAAAACAATAGGTAAATCCAAGAGGATAGGATTTGAGTTAAGAATATCTACAAGTTGGAGGTATATGGATACGCAGTAATGATGGGCAAGGCGGATCAAGTGGTGACCTGGGATGATGGCGAATTATGGCACAGGAGATTGGGTCATCTTCACCGTATAGCCTTGAAAGTCATGTAGTAGATTTCTACTGGTCTTCCCAGGGGTACACTTGCATAGTCAGATACATACAAGGGATGTAATATGGGAAAATATTTAAAGGCCACCTTTCATGAAAAGGAAAATCGAGCTTCGGGGATCCTTGAGAGAGTTCATAGAGACGTCTTTGGTCCTTTCTCGGTTGCTTCAACAACAAAACATAAGTACTATGTAATATTTTTTGATGAGTTTTCTTGTAAGTGTTGGGTATTGTTCTTGCAGAAGAAAGATCAAACATTCTCTATGTTCGGTGAGTTTAAGGCACTGGTTGAGAAAGAGAAAGGGAAGCAAGTTAAGGCTCTTAGGAGCAACAATGGTGGAGAATACATCACTAACAAATTCAAGAACTTCTGCAGCAAAGAAGGAATTCAATGAGAAATCATAGCACCTCATAACCCACAGCAGAATGGGGTCATGGAGAGGAAGAACAAAACTATTGTGGGTGCAGCACGAGCGATGTTGCATGACCAAGGCCTACCGATGCATCTATGGGCGGAACAATCCAATACAATGGTACATGTGCAAAACCATTGTCCACATAATCAGGGGAATTTTGAAGTCTAAAATGGGACTCCTAAGGAAATAATAAAATAATAGCTAAAACAATAACATAATATTTATGAATTTACAATTCACTTTTTGCACCACAATCCATGTAACCATAGTTAAATTCAATTCAAAAGTTGCACCAAAATAAATTTAATAAAAAAATTGTATTGATGTGACTATAAATAAGAATGAGCTTTTCATGAAAAAGTCATTATCATTAAACAACAAATGCATTTTCCCTTTGTACTTAAATAAATAAAAATAAAATTTAAATTTAAATTTAAGTTCTTAGTTATATTATCTGCTATTAATTAAAATTTATATTATTTATATTGTATAATAACATGTAATTAATATAATAAATGTATAGGGATATGCATTGTTTCTTTCAAGAAATATGAAATGAAAATAATATATTTTTATTCAAAAATTGTGAAATGAAATTTATTATGAGTACTTTACTTTGACTTTAAAATTACTTAGAGCACTACCATGGTTACCCATGAGTTTTTATCCACAATTGAGAATGTCACAAGTAAGTACCTTTAACTCAAGCAATGCCACCTCAACCATTAGGGATGATGTCATCCCTTAAAATATGATTAGTTATCATAAAGTGAATTTTGATTGTACATTTTCTTTAGGAGGCCCATTTTAGACCTCAAAATTCCCCTGATGAGAGTACTTGGCATGAGTACACTTGAAGAGGCTTGCACTAGCAAGAAACCTGATGTTTCACACTTTAAGATTTTTGGCTCATCTCTTTATGTGCATGTGACCAAGGACTCTAGGAAGAAGCTAGAACTGATTGTTGAGGTTGGTATTTTTGTGGTATACATTGAAACACCCCATAATTATCATGTTTATTTTCCAAACAACAGAATGAATTTTGTGCAACAAGATATCAAATTTGATGAGGAGAAAACCATGTGATTTTCCATTGAGAGGGAGCTAGACTTGCATGTAGAGGAGGAACTGTTGGTTCCCAAGAATGAGTATCAAGATGTGGATCAACCACATCAGGAGGTTCATTGAGTGGAGGAAATCACTTAGGTAGGGTCGTTCATCATAAATGGCAGAGGCACACCAAAAAAGCTGATAGGCTGAGACTTGGTGCTCAACAGAATGTAGGAGCACGTACTTCACAATGCAAACAAAGACAGTCTCCTGACCGATTTACTAGATACATGGCTCTTATGAGCAAATGTATTGTGACTAAACCATCCTCCTTTCAAGAAGAAGTGCAGTAGCCTACTTGGGTTGATCCTATGGTGGAGGAGTATGACTCCATTGTCAAGAACAGTGCATGGGAGACAATCCGAAGACCGATCGACAAATCAATGGTGGGATCGAGATGGATCTACAAGGTAAAGAAAGTTGTCGATGGGAGTGTGGAGAAATACATGGCCATATTTGGGGCCTGGGGATTCTCACATATCGAGGGCATATATTATGATGAGACTTTTGTGCTTGTCGCAAGTTACTCTTCGATGAGATCCATCCTTGCACTCTTAGTCTAGATGGGTTGGGACATTCATCATATGGATGTGAAAATTGTGTTTCTCAATGGGACGATAGAGGAAGAGGTGTACATAGAGCAGCCTGAAGGTTTCAAAATATTCAATAGTGAGTCGCATGTGTGTAGGATCAAAAGAGCATTGTATGGGTTGAAGCAAGCACTGTGTGCTTGGTACACTCGGATAGACAGTTATTTCACCAGACTGGGCTTCATCAAAAGTGAAGAAAATTAAAACCTATACCATATTTTGGTTGATGGTAAGGTATTGATCATTTTTCTTTGTGTTGATCTAATTTTGACTCATGATGAGTAGCTGATACCCTCATGCAAGGAGGATCTTGCAAGGGAGTACGAAATGAAGGATATGGGCCTCCTTCATTATTTCCTTGGATTAGAAATATGGTAGTGGGATGGTGAAATTTTTGTGTCTCAAGGCAAGTATGAAAATGAGATGCTAGGTAAATTTAACGTGGAGAACTACAAACCCATTGTTGGAACAGGGTCTCCTACAAGCTGCAAAACTAGTCCATTTTGCATATTTTTTATTATATTTAGTCTAATACAGGGATTTGGGGGTAGATCAAAGCCCTCAATGCATTGTAAATGGGTCAAGGGTAGACCAAGAATCTACAAACCACGGTTTTTGGACCATTGGATGCATAGGCCAAATAGTATAAGTAGTTGAACCTTTTTGAGTTGTAGGACAGACTTGGAATAGAGATTGATGCTAAGTGTAAACTGATAGATCTGGTTAGGTTTGTTGGGGAAGGACTCCTGCTACTGTGTGCATGGAGATTCGTTGTCCTGCTATGTGCGGACCCTGCTACTATGTGCGCAGGTTGGGTTTTGGGGTACTGTAAGTAGATCTGCAGGATTGATAAAAATAGAAGTATTGTTGAATATCTGAATTACTGTGATGCAAATATGTGATGTTTGATTAATTAATATATGTTTCTGTGTTATTGATTTAAGTTGTGAACATACTTGTGTTACTTGTTTATGTTGTGATTTGGATCTGTTCTATTTCCTTTCATATAAAAATATATGGAATAGCTGCGTTATGGTTATATGAGTTGATGTTATGTATATTACTATGGATATCATAGTTGTTATGCACGTGGATGCGAATGGAATCTGTAGATCTAGGATCTGTGATACAAGATCTGGTCACTATAAGGCTGAACGCAGCTCTACTTGACTTACCTACCCTCTCCTAGGGTGCAGAAACCTAGTTCCAGCACCCACCCATACTACTTCAGGTGAGGCTTTGGCCTGCGCAAGCAGGTCACTGCCGAAAGGGCCAGTAGTATAGGGGTTTGTTGTTAAACCTTGAACCTTTGAACGTAGGTCAGGACCCCTTGAGCCAAAAAATGCTTCTGTTGCTGATACTGGGAGAATTTTGAGAGACATATCAGGTAATGCCAAGGCCATACTGGAAACCTAAAAGAAAATGAATTGATGAATGGTTTGAACAACAAGTTTAGGAATTCACAGTGAAAGAGAACCGCAGTAAGAGGTTGACCACTGAGGAGTGGGAAAATAAGTATATTTTCATGGAGATCTATGAGATCTTCTTTGTAACAATTGTGATCAAGATCTAGGATTGGCTCGTGAGCTTGGTTGAATGTCAGAAGTGTTGGAAGGTTGAACGGGTCATGCAGTGGACCCTTGAATTGATCCAAAAATTAGAGAAGACTGATAACACCATCACTCGCACGGTGGACCACTCAGTGGACAGTGTGCTAGGAGGGTTTGTGACATAATTTTCCATTGATCAGTTTTTATCCTACTCTAAAGCAGAGTGAAGATTCTTCAAGGGTTTCGGGGGTACGTTTCTGAAGACCTTACCATTGCTAGTTAAGATATTACACTGCGAAAAGAGTATCTTGTGTAGCCACACTGAATAAATGACCCCTGATCTAGACGGAAGTATGAGAGGATGTGGCAAGTACTATTGAACCAACCAAGAAGGTTATAGGTTTTTCTATAGTCTGGTAAGGGAAGCAGTTGCATAGAGTGCTCCCATCACACCACTTTCAAACCAGCATAGGAGTAAGAATTCACCTACACCTTTGCCACTACTGGAAGATGACATGACTACAAACATGAAGTTTTTGACCTTTAAGGGTGTGGGGGATGAAGACATGGATCAGTTCTGGTTTGTCGCATGATCAATATGGACTGCGGAGAATGTAGCTAGTGATGCAGTGAAGTGGGCACAACTATCTCTTTCCTTTGAAGGGAGAGCTTTGGACTGGTACATGGGATACATCGGCCAGCATGCGAATGCAACCATTGAGGAAATGAAAAATTCTCTAAAGAAACAATTCAAGAAGCCTAAGTCCTACTCCAAAATATTGGTTGATCTAAAATTTTTCAAGAAAGGGCTTTTTAAGTCTATGTGGGAGGCCGATCAATGACCAAAGAAGGTGATCAGGGAAGGAGGATTTCAATATCATGACAGACAGCATAGAGAATGGTTCATTGCTATGCTACTGCCTCACCTGCACATACATATGGGTCATCAAACATTAAAATCACAGGAGAAAGCCTTGGAAGGTGCCATGAAGTTAGAAGCCGCACCTCGAGATGAGACCCATCTGGGTGTCCAACAGATCCAAGGGCAACTAGAAGCAATGCACGTGGAGATCTAGAACCTAAGAAAAGAGCGAGGAGCAGAGGCTAGCCCTGAAAGGTGGTGCATACGATGCAAGATGAATGGTCACACCAAGGATAATTGTCCTCTATTAGCAGACTATATGCAGGATGAGGGACCTAGCCCATTGCACCCAAGAGAAAGTGCAAGGCCAAGTGGGCTAGCATTGTGGTGTGATGATTGCCACGTTGTAGGGCTTCATGACACAAACCACTACCCCCACCTTGCTGCGTATGTCCCAGAGGTAAAACAACAATGGTGTATTTTTTTTAGATCAGTAGAAAATGATGATCATAACTGTCGGACATATGATTTGATGATCGATCGCGGAAACTTATATAGGGTAAAATCAGACCTTGCGTCACGAAGGTCCCCTGCACGCATAGCTAGCTCCCCATCTAGGGGTAGGGGGGAGGCCAAGGCGGAAGCGCAGGTCGGGGATGAGGGTAGCTAATCTGTTATAACGACGGAGAGGTCAGACACTTTGAGAGAGACTTCCCAAATCCTACGAGGTAGTCCTACCGATAATGCAAACATCTGGATCATGTGATCAAGGACTATCCAATATTGATAGCAAAAATGTAGGAGAAGAAGCCAACATATACACAAAATTTGTAGAGGGTTAAGGTTGAGCTGCGAGAAAAATGTCCTATCGTAAATGTCATAACGCGCAGTGGAACGGCCACCAGAGGACCTGGGGAGAAGGTTGCGACTGAATCTCTGATCCAAAAAGTTGTTATCAAGAAACATGATTTGGAAATGAGCAAGGAAAAAGAAAAATTTATTTCAGCTCACAAAGAATTTACTAAGACAGAGGCATCTACTTCTCAGACACCTGCGAACCTTAGGGCAGACGAGAAGGTCAAGCCTTTCTTACAGGCATGTATGAAGCTACTGCGCAACCCAATGGCTGTAGAGAATCTTCGGGAATTTATAGATAGTTACAGAGCATGACCTATCCTACCTTTGGAAATCAAGGATGTACACAAACTATACAAATATAATAAACGCACTGGTAGGGAGATGCGTTGACTGCACAGACTGATGATTATCAGATGGATGAGGTTATTTTGGACCTAGGGTCAGATGTGAATGTATTACCTAAATAGACTTAGCAACAAATGGGAAAACCTAAGTTGGAATGGCCCACTATCGAGCTGCACATGGCTAATGAGAAAAATATTATACCCTTGGGAAGACTATCGAAAATCATTGTGGATATCACAAGAGTAAAGGCCCAGGCGGAATTTGAGGTCATTGAGATCATAGAAGATGCAGACCCCTATCCTGCGCTCCTAGACTGGGATTGGGCCATCTATATGGGAGGTATAATTAACTTGAAGAGAAGAATGGTGTTTGAGAATAACGGTAGAAGGGTGATAGTGCCATTATATCCTCCAAAAGGCGAACGATACACTGAGCTGGTGCGCAACGAAGAGGATGTGGATCATATTTATAAGCTGACTGCGCAGGACAAAGATTGGATTAACCCCACAACTCATGATGTACTCTATTGGGAAAAGGACAGTGAATGTTTCTCCAACTCCGATGGGGAGATAGAGAATTGGAGAAATCAGTTACATGATGTCTCTGCACTACGATGCCTTTCGGTCACAAAGGACTTCTGATGCATTTCCTCAAAGGTAAGAGACTTACCCCATTTCAATGGTTTTGGTACTATTAAGGCATTTTTACGAGCATTTGAAGCTGAGTTTCCACAGGAATGAAGGCTATGGGCCCTTCAGCTGGCCACGTGTGGAACACCTGTGTGCTGGGGAGAGACATGTGAGGAAGAATTCCAGGAGTGGGAGGATTGTCACAGCATGATGCTCCTGTGATTCGAGACTCCGGCGGAGGTGTGGGTCAAGACGTTCCTTGGCCTAGGGGAACTGCAAAAACACCTCGCTTCATGGAGAAAGATCCCTAGATTCATTCATTCATTGGATCCAATCCCTACTGCATGGTACCTAGATGCGGAGCTACATCAATGCACCTGCCATTGGGAAACTCTGAAGGATGACTTCATAGAAACATTCAAACTGATAGGGGGTTCCTAGGCGCTTGAAGAAGCTTTGCAGGACATAGATACATTTTTTTTTGGCAAATCCGGCACTCCGAATATTGCAGAAGAGCCAACTCGGGAATCTGAGATGCAAGATATTGTTGACTGTTACAGCTTGGTGAGGGAGGAAGGTGAAGATGATTTGTGGTCTATCGCTATCATGGAGTTGGAAGGGAGGCGCATCGTTGCAGGACCCTCACTATGAGAGGTAGATGTCACTAAGCCTCTCAAGCTACACAAAGTGAACATTGGGATGGAATAGCACCCTAAGTTGGCTAAGATTGGGGATTATTGGGATGAGGACATAGTAGGCAAAGTCGCCGAGCTACTCATAGAATACGAGGAATTGTTCCCGACAATGTTTTCAAAGATAAAAGGAATCATGGGAGACTTAGGGGTCCTACATATCACTCTCTAACCAGTTGCAAGTCATGTAAAGTAGTGGCCCTATAGGCTGAACCCCAAGTATAAGAATAATGTTAAGGAAGAAATTGATAAAATGATCACTGCAGGTATCATTGAACTTGTTGAACAGTTCGACTGGGTCAGTCCTATGGTTGTTTAGGAGAAAAATACTAAGGGGGAAATTTAGATCTATGTGGATCTGTGCAATTTGAAAGATGCATGCATCCATTACCCATTCGCTACACCATTCTCAGATGAAATTTTGGATAGCGTGGGTGGTCGGGAAGCATACTCTTTCATGGATGGGTTCTCAAGATACCATCAGATCAGGATCACACTTGAGGATCGCAAAAAAACCACATTTGCCATTGATGGGGGATATTTTCAGTATATTGTAATGCCGTTTGGTCACAAGAATGCCCCTACTATCTTCTCGCAGGTCATCATCACAGTATTCAAGGAGTTCATCCACAAGTTCCTGGAGGTGTATTTCAATGATTAGACTGTCTTCGGCCTTGTGAAGGCACATGTATCGAACCTGTGCATGATGTTGGATGTCTGTTAGAAGAAAAATATTTTCCTAAATATCAAGAAGTGTATATTTTGCGTACCTTTTGGAATATTTCTCTGCCACGTAGTTTGTTGGCAAGGATTGACGGTAGACCCTACCAAAATCGCAGTTATCATAAACATGGAAGTACCAAGAATGGAGAAGTAGTTATTCTTGATCCTTGGACACATAGGCTACTATAGGAAATTAATTCAAGGTTATGCATTGATTATGACCCCTATGGAAAAATTTCTCAAGAAGGATAGTTCATTCTTTTGGAATGATGAGTGTCAACAAAGCTTTGAATTACTTAAGGAAAAAATGGTCTTAGTGCCTATTCACATCTTTCCCAATTGGGAGAAGGTATTTCATGTTCACGTCAATGCATCAAGCATTGCTCTCTCAATTGTCCTTATGCAGCCAGGAGAAGGAGAAATTGACCACCCAGTCACCTTTGCAAGTAGGAAACTCTCAAGTGCAGAACGAAACTACTCCACCACAGAGCAGGAGGGATTAGATATGGTCTACACGTTACAGAAGTATCGACATTATCTGATAGGGGGACACTTCAAAATGTTCATCGACCATTCAACTTTGAATTACCTGGTCAATAAGCCTGTGTTGGGATGGAAAATATACTGATGGCTACTAATATTTCAGGAATATGACTTTGAAATCATCGTCAAGCTGGGAAAGTTGAATGCTGGGCCAGACCACTTGTCCCAGATAGAGAGCGGAAAAGAGCCAACTAACCTGGAGGATGGATTTCCTAATGCGCATCTCTTTGCTATTAAAATATTGGATGCACACTTTACATATATGATTTGGTTCTTAACTACTGGGGTGGCACCTCCAGAGTACTCGGTACAACAAAAGAAACAGCTAGTGACCTAGGCAGTGTATTTTACCATCATCGCAGGTCATTTATATAATATGGGAGCTGATGAAGTGTTGCGGAAATATTTTTTAGACCATGAAAGGTACGTTATCTTGGAAGAAGCTCATGAAGGAGTAGCAAGAGGTCACTAAACAGGAAAAGCAACGGTGCAAAAGATCTTGAGAGCTAAGTTATGGTGGCCAACCCTGCATAGTGACACCCATGACTATTGTAAAGCCTGCGATACATGCAAACTAATACGAAGGCCTTCTCACAAAGATGAAACTCCCCTTCAACCACAAATGGCTCTACAAGCATTTGGTAAATGGGCCATTGATTTTGTAGGACCCATCAAACAGCCAGGAAAGAAGATAGGTGCGTGATACAATATTATTGCCACTGATTATGTAACCCAGTGGGCTGATGCACAAGCAGTAAAGGATTGTACTGCGGATACCCCTATGCATTTCATCTTTGAACAAATCTTGACCATATTCGGATTCCCAAAGATCCTCATGAGTGACAAAGGTACGCACTTTGTTAATGAAACAATCCAAGCATTGATTGAGTAATTCCATATCCATCATGTGAAGAGCACACCATATCACCCATAGGAAAATGGCGCGATTGAGGCTTTTAATAAAATCTTGGAGCAGGTGTTGACAAAGGTCTGTAAAGTTAATTGCAGTGATTGGCACGTGCGCATCCCCTCGGTTCTGTGGGCCTATCGAACGACCTGCAAAAAATTAACAGGAAAAACCCCCTTCAAGATGGTCTACGACAAGGAGGCTATGATGCCAATGGATTATATTATTCCTAGTCTTTGTATTTCCACATTCATGAACATGGCAGAACTTGATCTCATGGAGGAGCGATTAATGTAGCTTATGGCTTTGGAGGAGGATTAGTTTTTAGCCAATTTCCATAAGCAGGTTCAGAAGGCCCACGATAAAGCCTGGCATGACCGACATATTCACCAAAAAATGTTCACAGAAGGTGAATTGGTCCTCTTATATGATAGCCAGCTTTCCAAGAATGTAGGGAAGTTCCAACAGCATTGGCTTTGTCCCTACATAGTTACAGAAATCACGGATGAAGAAGCTGTTAGGCTAGCTACCCTGTGTGGTGATATGTTACCAGGCTACGTCAATGGAAGTTGGCTAAAACCATAACAAATAAAGTGACTATCTGGCTAGAATGGCCGCAGAGGTGCAGGTGAAAAACCTACCACCACAGTGATACGGGGCGAGTCACAAGATTGTGTTGGGGGACTATTGGAACAAGGTCTCCTACAAGCTTCGAAACTGGTCCATTTTTTATATTTTTTATTATATTTAGTCTAACTCAAGGGTTTTTGGGTGGGTCAAAGCCCCTAATGTATCATAAATGGGTCAAGGGTAGACCAAGAATCCGCAAACCACAGTTTTCAAACCATTGGATGTGTAGGACAAAATAGTATAATTAGTTAAACCTTTTTGAGTTGTAGGACAGACTTGGAATAGAGAGTGATGCTAAGTGCGAACTGATAGATCTGGTTAGGGTTGTTGGGGAAGAACTCTTGTTGCTGTGTGTAGACCCTACTGTTGTGTGCACAAGTTGGGTTTTGGGGTACTGTAAGTAGATATAAAGGATTAATGAATGCGGAAGTATTGTTGAATATCTGAATTACTGTGATGTGAATCTTTGATGTATGATTAATTAATATATGATGTTGTGTTATTGGTTTAAGCTGTGAACGTACTTGTGCTACTTGTTTACGTTGTGATTTGGATCTATTCTATTTCATTTCATATAAGAATATCTGGAATAGCTACATTATGGTTATATGAGTTAATGATCTATTTATTACCGTGAATATCATTTCTGTTACGCACATGGAAGCGACAAGAATTTGTAGATCTAGGATCTGTGATACAAGATCTGGTAACTGTAAGGTTGAACGCAGCTCTGCTTGACTTACCTACCCTCTCCCAGGGTGTACAAAACTGGTTCCAGTACCCACCGATACTACCTCGGTTGAGACTTTGGCCTGCGCAAGTAGGTCACTGTCGAAAGGGCCAGTAGTATACAGGTTTGTTGGAAAACCTTGAACCTATGAACCTGGGTGAGGACCCCTCGAGCAAACAATCATGGATACTCCTCTTCCATATAATTGGAGGAAAGAGGATGCTACTTTTGGAGAGGTAGTGGATGCTATTGTCTATCGATAATTAATGGGTTCGCTAATGTATCTAGTGAACACGATACTGGACATTTTCTACGCAGTTAAATAGCTCAGTCAAGCTATGGTTAAGCCTACGAAGCGATTTTGGAAGGTGAGGAAGCATGTCCTGAGATACCTGAGGGGCACATCAGATTATGGCCTATGGTATAGATGGAAAAATGGAGTGAATTTTCATGGCTTCATGGATGCAGACTGGGTTGGAAGTCCATCGGACAGAAAGAGCATATCAGGGGGGATATTTGGCACTGGATCCACAACAGTTTCTTGGTACAGTGGGAAACAATGATCTATGGCACTCTGATCAGTTGAATCAGAATAACTGGAAGCAAGTTAAGATACATGTGAGGCTATCTAGATGAGAAATATCTTGGTTGGTTTGTTTGGCTCTCATATGGATCCAACAGTGATTCATTGTGATAATAAGAGTTGCCTTAAACTCTCAATTAATATTTTGTTTCATAATAGGTCCAAGCATATATATATATAGTACCATCATATCATAGATTGTGTGCAGAGGAGGATCATTTTTTTTCAGTCAATTCCCATGGAAGATTAGGAAGTAGATATTGTGACGAAGGCGCTAACCAAGAGAAAATTCGAATACCATTGAGACAGAATCAGGGTGAAGGATAATATCTTTCTTGTTGAGAGGGAGAATTGAGATTCAACAAGAAGGTTCAGAACCCACACCTAGTGCATTAAGAATGAAGTGTCATTTTACACCTCATTGCATTAAGCATCTAGAATAGGGTGGGGCCCACAAACCCAATTTTGGGTGCATGTCTATTTTTATTATCCCTTAATTTAAATTGACATTAAACTGTAGTCTATTCTCAATGTGGAATTGAATGAGCTAATTGAAAGTGATAAATTCAGTTAGCTAGTGGATCTAAATTTAGAGGCTGGTTGGTGTGACATGCAGAGTAATTCTAGTTGTAACATAGCTCGAAGTGCAGTGGTGCATGAGTTGGTGCAATTTGTAAATAGTGTAACTCAGTTAAGTGAGTTAAACTAAGTTATGCTATTTATAATTGAAGATACACAAGTGAGTGATCTAGTGAATTAAATATCAATTAATTCAAAACCAGTGATGCCACATGGAACTAAGTATTTGCTATTATTAGCTGCATGCATGTCAGATCCAGTGGAGACCCAGTTGAGTTCTAGGTGAAATGGAGGTTGACTATCATTGGTAGGATTATCTGATTGTACACATTCAAGCAAGCACCCATTGGAGTGCCCACGATACTTGTGCAGTTAAGGTAGGAAATAATTCATATATTTTAGGATCCTTACCATCAGGGATTGTGCAAGCAAGGCAAGCTCTCTAGAGGTTGAGAATTGGCTATGTGTTGGTCAGTTTTGCATATGACAGTGTGAGACAATTAGCTGATGTATTGAGGGATCTTTTGAGAAGAGTTTTGTATGTAATTGTTTCATTATCCATGCTTAATATACAATAGAATATAATGGGGTTTTTAGCTATAAGCTTTCCATAGGAAATTATCTATGTTGTGTGTGATTGATATTTCTTCATGTTTATGTGATTAGCGATTGTGTTTTTAATTCAAAAAAAGAATTGTAGAAGTGATTCAGTATTTAACTTTACTACATTGTTATATCAGGTAACTCCAAGATATACATGCTTGTTGCATAATTTCTATATAACCCCTCAGAGTTAAAATAGCTTCAGTTATTCTAGATCAAGGGTGCAGTTAGCTCTCCTATAGCCCAGTTAAAATATTTCCTAAAAGCCTTCTAACGATTCATCTAGCCCATGAATCATTCTAGAGATTATTTATTTTTTTCACCTTCCCTGCAATAGTCCCTATAATTTGTCTTGAATGTTTGTTACATCTGAGCCCATGTAGTAATTGTGCATCCCTTTAAACTTGGGAATGAGTGCAAGGTTGTATCCTTGAGGTTAGAAGGAAAAAAATCGATATTTTTCTCATTATATGTATAATCGTGTGTTACAATCTACAAAAAAAATAAAATATTAAGGTGTCAGGGTCCTTATAAGCCATTCCATGTTGTGAAACCAGCTCCAAAAAGAGAAGAAAAGAGATGTCAACACCTTATAAATAAGCCACTTCGAGGGGGCAACCTCAAATACATTACATGAATGAACAATTCTTCGATGATACAATTTACAAAACCTCCTTTCTATATATAGGAGTCCATGGGGCCATATTGTAATCCTAGTGGGCCACAATGTAATCCTAGCTGACCTAACAATAATAATTTAAGGGCACAATAATGACAAAATGGGGGTTACAAGGGTACAATAATAACAATAAGGGGGTTACACTAATAACAATAAGGGACTATACTAGTAATATAGGGACCTAACATGCCCCTCTCCTTCAAAAAAGTGTTGTCCTCTACGCTTGAGTAGCTCTGGGTGCTTCTGTATAAAATTCTCATCCTCCCATGTAGAATATTCAGTGGGTAAGTTCTTCCACTTGATGAGATACTCTGAAATTGATCGATTTCGTAGTTGTCGAGTTCTTGTTTCCATGACCGCTTTAGGTTCCAATATGATTTTTCCTTCCTCATCAAGTTCTGGCAATATTGTTTGAACTGGAAGATTTTCACCTATAACCTTCTTTAAGCATGAAACATGGAAAACTAGATGCAGTCACGAAGAAGCAGGAAGCTCCAATTTGTATGCCATAGTACCAATATTTTGCAACACCTTGTAAGGACCATAGTACTTTGGTGATAATTTATTATCCTTCTTAGCTTGCTTGAGGGACATTTGTTTGTATGGTTGTAGCCGTAAAAATACTCAATCTCCTACATCAAAAATTCTCTCGCTGCGATGTTGATCTGCCTATTGTTTCATTCGATTTTGTGCCAAATTCAGGTTATCCTTTAAGAGTTGGAGAACTTCTTGTTGATGCTCGATGTGATCTTCCACTGCTTGAACCTTCGAATTTTTTCTTAAAGATGATGTGATGGATGGTGGATGATATCCATAAAGTGCCATAAATGGGGTCATTTTTGCTGCAGTATGGAAGGAAGTGTTATACCACCATTCAGCGAGAGGTAACCACTTGACCCATCGTGTTTGTTTATCAGATACAAAACAACGAAGATATCCTTCCAAACATTTATTTACTATCTCAGTTTGACCATCATATTGAGGATGATAAGATGAGCTATGAGCTAATTGAGTACCCAAACAAGAAAATAACTCCGTCCAAAAATTTCCAGTAAAAATGGGATCTCTGTCTCTCACAATAACCCTTGGACTTCCATGTAGGTTTTGAATTCTGTCCATAAATGTAGTATAAACTACACTTGCTTTAAATGGATGAGATAATGAACAAAAGTGTGCATACTTGGTAAGTCTATCAACTACCACCATGATGACACTCTTTCCTTCAGACTTAGGTAAACCTATGATAAAATCCATTGAAATCTCCTCCCAACGTTGACTTGGAATGAATAAAGGTTGTAGAAGTCACGGGGTCTTAATTGTCTCAACTTTATTCTGCTGGAAAACCAAACATTTCGTCACAAAATTTTGAATATCATATTTAAGGCCATCCCAAAAAAAATCTTTCTTCACCCTATGGTAAGTTTTTAAAAATCCCGAGTGTCCTCCTAAAGGAGAAGTGTCTAGTTCCAGAAGAATCTTTTGTTTTAGTTGGCAATTCTTACAAGTATATAAGTGATATTTGTACCATAAGGAATAATTTTTCCAACTAAATGTATCAGATGTACTAGGATCTTGCTGCAAATTTTGAATGAGTTTCCATACATATTTTCCTTCTTCCATTCATCTCTTGCTTCGGTTATCCAATCTGGTTGGATAATAGAAATGGCACAAAGAAATGCTTCCACCTCTTCATTCTTTCTTGAGAGTGCATCTGCAACAACATTAAGCTTTCCTTTTTTGTAGATTATTTCAAAGTCATAACCCAACATGTTTGTGACCCATTTTTGCTGCTCTTCTGAAGATAGTCTTTGTTCCAAAAAGTGTTTAAGACTATCATGATCAGTTTTTACCTTGAAGTGTCTTTCCATTAGGTAAGTTTGCCATTTCTTTAGTGCATGCAGTATTGCTAACATTTCCTTCTCATAAATAGGTTTCTGTAAATACTTTCCTTTGATTGGACGACTTTCAAAAGCAATGGGTCTTCCTTCCTGCATTAAAACTGCACCAATTCCATTTCCTGAGGCATCACAATCCACAATAAAGGTTTTTGTGAAGTCTGGTGTAGCTAAGACCGGTGCTAGGCACATTGCCTCTTTAAGACGTTCAAAGGCCTTAGTTGCTTCAGGAGTCCATGAAAATGCATCTTTCTTCAATAATGTTGTTAGAGGTGCCGCTATTCTCCCATAATTCTTAACAAACTTGCGATAATAGCCTGTTAACCCGAGAAATCCTCGCAACTGCTTTATTGTCTTGGGGACTTTCCATTCCTTAATGGCTTTAATTTTGTTAGGGTCTACTTTAACACCCTCGTGAGATATAATATGACCCAGATATTCGACCTCTTGTACTCCAAAGAAACATTTGGATGTTTTTGCATATAATTGTTTCTCCTGCAATAGTTTGAGCACCCTGTCAACATGTTCAACATCATCCTTCCAAGACCCGTTGTAGATTAGTATATCATCAAAAAATACTAGCACAAATTTTCTAAGGAAGGGTTTGAAAATGGAATTCATCAACCCTTGAAATGTAGAAGGTGCATTGGTAAGGCCAAAAGGCATCACCAAAAATTCATAATGACCCTCATGAGTTCGAAATGCTGTTTTCGGAATATCTTCAGTCTTCATTCTAATTTGATGATATCCTGCACTAAGATCCAACTTGGTAAAATAAATTGCTCCATGTAATTCATCCAATAATTCATCAATCACAGGAATGGGAAATTTGTCTTTAATGGTGAGCTTATTGAGCTCCCTATAATCCGGACACGTTCGCCATGATCCATCCTTCTTGTGTACCAATACTACAGGAGCAGAGAAAGAACTTTGACTGGGTTGAATTATACCCGCCTCTAACATTTCTGCAATCATCCGTTCAATTTCGCTCTTTTGGAAGTAAGGATATCTATAAGGCCTGATGTTTGGAGGAACACTTCCTGGAATCAAATGAATAGCATGATCATGATCACGAATAGGTGGGAGTCCTTTGGAAGTTTCAAACACCTTGGAATGATTGTCCAAGACTTGTTGGAGATCTGCAGAAATAGATGATTTTGATGTTGGAACTTCTAGTGAGCATAATTGTGCAATTACACCTCGTTGTTCTTTCTTTAGAAGCTTTGTCATGAAATTAGAGCTTATTATCTTTCCCGGATTCCCTGCAATACCTCATAATTCGACTTCCTTTCCTTCTGAAAAAAATTTCAAGAAAAGTTCTTGAAAATTAAAAGCTACCGTCCCCAAAGATTGTAACCATTGTACTCCTAGTACAACATCAGCACCTCCCATAGGAATGGAAAGAATTGGACTAGTCAATACATATTCCCCCATGGTTAGCTTGATATAATGGCATTTTCCAGAGCAATTTATAGTTCCTCCATTTGCAACCATCACTTGACATTCTGGTGCTGGGTATAGGAAACAATTTAATTCCTTGGCTACCTTACAATGAATAAAATTATGGGTGCTACCTGAATCAATCAACACTATTACCTTTTTCTTCTTGATCCGTCCTTCTATCTTGAGAGTTTGAGGAGTGGTAATTCCTGCCAGTGCATTACATGATATGGTCGGATTCATTTCTTCCTCTTCTAGGGTCGGTTCCTGGTGTATATCCTCTTCTTGTTCATTTTCTTCTTCCTCTTCACAATCTATGTAAAATAATTTCTTCTCAGCACACTTATGA
The DNA here is from genome assembly GCA_034641835.2 of Pinus albicaulis. Classification (NCBI taxonomy): domain Eukaryota; kingdom Viridiplantae; phylum Streptophyta; class Pinopsida; order Pinales; family Pinaceae; genus Pinus; species Pinus albicaulis. Next base: position 879,918,789 of record CM076572.1, read on the forward strand.
CCTTTAGTGTATTTGCTATCGCAACTGTAGCAAAGCCCTTTTGCTCTTTTTTCTTCCAATTGTTGTGGTGTCAACCTTGTAGGTTGTGGAAATCTAGGCGTAGAAACACTTCCTTCTTTAGAGAATTGAGTGGTAGGCTTCCTTGTCGCCATAATTTTACATTCAACTTTTCTTGCCAACCTCAATGCCTTCTCCAATGAATTAGGTTCCAAAACACAAAATTCATGTTGGATGTTATCCTTTAGAGTGCCTATGAAGAGAACAATCCTGTGTTCCTTTGGAATATCAGTTACCCTTATATTCAATTTTTGGAAGTCCTCAATGTGCTGCCCCAATAAACCCTTTTGTTTGAGATTTATCAATTGGCTAAAACGGTGTTGCTCTTTGTATCCTCATAATGTGCTATCATTTCCTCCGTAAAAATTGACCAAGTGACAATTTTTTTACGGGAGCAAAGCCATCGATACCATACAAATTTATTTTGTTGTAAATGTAAAGTTGCAATTCGTACCTTTTGTGTGTTTTGCATGTTATGGAGATCAAAATATTGCTCCATATATAGTATCCATGTTATGTGATCCTTTCCATCAAACTTCCTCATATCCATTTTTGGAATATGGTGGTTCTTCCCGCCAACATTAGAGTTTATGAAATCACGATTAAGATTTATTTTGTTCTCATCATGAGGTTCTTCTACTATCTTTTCACCATTAGGAAACATTTCTTGTATCAACTTTGTCAAACCTTCCATGTCTGCTTTTAGAACATTATTCATGTTTTCCATTTTCTCATCGATCTTAGCTCCCATGTCATCCATCTTAGATTCCATGCCAGCCTCCATGCCATCTATCTTAGATTCCATTTAATCTATCTTGGATTCCACGCCTTTCTTCAAAACTTCCATGTCATTTTTTGTTTCTCTTTGCGAGAGCGAAATTTGTTGCACTTCCTCTTGTAATTTTGATATGTCATGTTGCCATTCTTTCTCTTCATGAGTCGTAGTAGAGATTTCCAAAGGCTTAATGGGTGTTGAATTCTTTTTTGGGGCCATTTTAGAATCTAATAATGATATCTATTCTACAATATTCCCTTGCAATCAATTCAACTTGATTCTTCAAACAAGACTCATGCAATTTGGAAAAAAAATACACACCTTTTACTTGCTTTTGAAGAGCTCGATATTGAGATTGAATTGTCTCTATATTTGTGGAACCTCAATATCTGAAATTCAGCCCTATAGTATCCCTCTGAAGCTTCTTTCCAATGCCACAGGTCTGATATGATTTGGATTATTCAAGACAAAGTTATGTCCAATCTCCCACAATGACCCAATTTTGGACTGGTTCAGTAGAGTGAAATTGTATGACTTGCCACAAATGAGGCATGAAATAAATGACCTTATTTTTGTCTTTATATGAATTTTATAAAGAAAATTACTAATGAAAAAAAAAAAATTGTGGTTTTTTCAAGAGATGAAATTATAAAGAACCAACTTAAAGAATAAAAAATTGGTATAGTACCATATTTGACACCTCTCTCAAAATGACATAACAAGTGATGATCCTCAATATTACAACCATAATGTTGTAACTCCTAATGCGATCAACTCCAATTATCAATTTGGAGTTTGTAAAGACATAAGGGGTAGCATTACTATATGCACAACACACAATGTTTTACTTAGGTTGCTTTGATTCAATGAAGTGGAGAAGATGTACAAAGAACACTATGCTACATGAAATACTTCAATATTTCATTAAATGGAAAAAACACCTAACATAACTTTGCAAGAAAATAAATGACTAAAATAGACCCTATTATATTGCAAAGAATTAAATGACATCAAGAAAACCATAAGCTAATTGTAGGAAAACAAAAGGAAAAATGAAACCCTAATCTATTTGGTATAAATTAGATTACCAAATAAGACCTTAATATTTTTATAGTAAGTACATCTATGAGATTGAAATAAATTAAATGAATTAATTAAACCATATTCTACTTGCAACAAGAGAAAGAGAATGCTCAAGAATTCTGAAGGTAAATTAATACTATTTTTTTATCAAATATAAAAAATATATATATCCTAGTTACAAGAATGAAACTATAGCTATGAAATAAAAGTACCTAAGTAGTCTTTGGCCCTCTAAAATTTATATTAAAGGTTTACATGACATTGTCAAGTGATGAGGAATGAATGGAAAACTTTTGATGCAATTATAGAGGAGATTTGAATAAATATGTGTATTGGTAGAGGATGCCCTTATTTTCTACACGAAACATCAAAGAGAAATTTTATGGAGTCTAGGAGAAATTTGAAGGGTGGAAAACATTTTTGAACGCTGGACAAGGGTGTCAGGTACCATACCAAGTTGATGCACACTCAATGAGTTGACTTATGCTGGGAAGAAACAAGGTTATAAGTTTCTTACAACCCAGATAGGTATTTTTCAACACGTGGATAACTTGTATAAAGTACGAGTCCTGAAGGAAAATGTGATGAGGTGAATTATTTTAATTTAATCTATGATATCATTTATTCCTTATATTACCAAATTATATCTTTAGATGATAAAATCAAGATGTTTAAGAAACTATCAAACTACTAATTGTAGAAAATAAAATACTAATGGAGAGGATTAATTTCGTTTTTTTATGGAAACTACTATTGCATAAAGAAAACTATTCTTTTGTCTTATCATCATGATGTACACAACCAAGCCTCAGTAAAGAGCTCACTTATTAACCTGCAACAATGTTTCTTTTCTCATGAACATGATTTGCAGAAAATCACAACTATTTAGATGAATTCAAAGGAATGTACAAAGGAAGGGGCTTGAGCACTTGGGTTAGGACCTAACCCAAGGAGACTTAAGTCCCTTGAAGGAAACTTAGATTGGGACCAAATAATACTTTCTATTAACTTCAAAATGTGTCCAGACATGCAACATAACAACTAAAATAATAGGAAAAATTCACCTTCTCTGATAATTACTATCTTTTCGTTATAATTTATATCCCTATTGAGCTTCTAGGCTCTCTTATCTATACATAATGTGAGTGAGGGGAATCCTCCTTCAGGGGAGGATTTCTTCCCTCCAAATCTCCTAAATATGTGGATTTGGTCCCTTAATGTACTTGCAACCACATAGAAGTAGTAATTTCTCATGAACCAGCCAAGTTGTGATATCCTATACCAAAGAACAATCTCCCATGATTCTCCTTTTTTGGTCTCCAAAAAGGTCCACACAGTAAATCCTTAATATCCTACACATTTAATGAGGCGACATGATATAAAAATTATTTTCGAACCTTCATATTAATACATTATAACTGGAAAATGACATTACAAAATGCAAAAGGAGATGTTTAAACATGAAAAATTATGGTTAGATGAGCCCTAAATTATACATATTTTGGAGGCCCATCATGAAGTTATGAATGTGTGCAGAATAAGGTTTTTCCTACAGATACCCATCCTCCACACATCCTTGATTATGCACACAAAAATATAATTACTCTTGGATGTATTCTTTCCATAGGGTTCTAAAATAATATAACGACTAAGAAATATCACCCATTACAACTCCCCTACCATCTACATATGTTAAAATACATAGATCGGAAATGGCTAAGTATGAGATATTTCAAATTTTTTTAGACTTCAATAAAATTCATACAAATAATGCTTTTCATTAACCTAGAAATGTCTTAATAAATGCAACATAACAACTAAAATAATAGGTAAGAGTTACCTGATATGATAATCAATATCTTTTCTCTAGAATTTGAATCTCTACTAAGCTTCTAGGCTCTCTTATTTATACAAAACGTGAGTGAGGGGTAGTCTCCTTGAAGGCAAGAATTATTCCATCAAAAACTCATAAAATCATGGATTTGGTCACTTAATGTAATTGCAGCCATAGAGAAGTAGTAACTTCTCATGAGCCAGCCGAGTCGTGATTATCCTATAGCATGGAACAAGGCTCCATCATTCTCTTCTACTGGTCCCCAACATGATCTCCACAATAAATCCTCAATATCCTGCACATTTAATTAGGCTACAAGATATAACAAATATCTCCTAACCTTTCTATGAACACATTATAGCTTGAAAACAATATTATAAAGTGCAAAATGAGAGGTTTAAAAATGACAGAAGGATCGCAAGATGAGTCTTAAATTATACATATTTTCTTGGCCCATCATGAAGATATGAATGTGTGAAGAATAAGGGTTCTCCCACAGATACTCCTCCTCCACCCATCCTTTATTATGTACACTAAATATATAATTCCCCTTGGACAATAATTAATAACTAAGACCCTACTTTATTAGATGAAAATATCATAATGAATGAAATCACACATTTCCCTCATATTGGAAAGTATAGTCTTGATGCAATCAAAGGTTGCAAAGAAAAAAATGGGATGACCTAAATATACTTGAACTATGTAGTTATAGACATAATTGTACATAACTCTTCCCACTATTTAATTGTGAACTTTGTTAATACCTATACTCTTGTAACTATCGTTCAATACTATTGTTAATGCGTATTTCATGTGATGAAAATTTACATCCATTTGAATGAAATTTCATTAGAACCTTGAAGGGTGGTCGTGAAATGGTGGTTATTGAATTTTATGGGACAAAGGAAGTGATTAACGATCTACACAATACCTCAATCATTATTAGACAATAGCCCAATAAAACAATTATGTCAGTTCTCTTAATGCATCGTCTATTTATTTTTAATGAAATTTTGATATTCATGTATTGGTGAGTGTGATATTTTAGGGTAAACTACCTATGTATGATAATGTAGCAACATGTGATCTTGTAACAACTATACTTAACCCAATTTTTTTTTCTATTTATGTCAATAATACTACTTTTTTGTCTTTTACATTTGTTTATTTTTATTGCATGAATAACATCATTTGGAATTATTAATAAGGAATTTTCCACAGTTCTTATCCTACTCGATAAATATTTATTTTATTTTTCACAAATTCTAATTAACTCTAAGGATATTATATCCCTATACTACCTCAAGGATTATCCTTAACTGATATTACATATGTTCGATCTTAACATTATTGTATGTAGGTAATTTCAAATTTTAACACCGACATTATAAGTATATTATAATATATATTCACTTCAATATATATATATATATGTGTGTGTGTGTGTGTATGTATGTATATATGTATGTATGTATGTATGTATGTATGTATGGTTGTACTTCCTAATATAATGTATGCTTGAAACATTAACTATACGTATCATATTTCTCACAAGTGATGAACCCTAATTTTTAATGCTTTCAATTAGCAATAATTTATTATCTTGGTAGACCTTATAAACTTCACTTATATTTATCACCATTCGATTTTCCATGGTAATTCTATATAGAATCACATAACCATATAATAGGCATACTTATTAATTGTTAAGATTTTGCATAACTTTGATTTACTGTTTTGGGGAATGATGAGTCTTTTAATTCAAATGTCAGTCTGATTTAATTCACCACCAAATCGCCCACCTCTTAACATTTCGATTTCAACATCCATAATTATTTTCGTACCTACGGTACTGATCATCACACGGGCTTCCTTATCGTAATCTAACTACATGGTGGATGTCGTTTCCTTCTGACGATGTAGACCTATGTCAGAAGGATTGAGGTTAGGGATTCAACGTTGTTCATTCATTTGTCATTTCTTTCAACCCTAGCCGAGGACTTTCTTCTGAGTTTTGGCTCATTTTCTTGAGTTCTTCATGGTGAAATGACTCAGAGCCGACCTCCTTGATGACATGCCTTCAACCCTCTACCGTTTGGTAAGTTTGGTTTACCATTGGATTTGTTTCTCCAAATTTGAGTTTTAGCATTGTAATCATTAATTTTTCTTGGATATAAAATTTATATATCGAGTTCTATTACTCCTATGAGGTTATTTAATTTTACACACTCTTGTTTTTAGTTTACATACTCAGTCAATTTGGTTGTTGCACGGATGGTATTCGTAATCCTTCCTATGATCTCACTCTTAGGCAACAGACGTATCATTTAGCCTCCAACTATTGGTAAGTTATAGAATTAAATATTCTAACCCCCTGGGTATATCATTGACCTTTTGGTTTTACTATAAATTGTCTTTTACTTCTTCTCGGAAGAACGAAGATTTCAATTTATTTTCGCATAAGTTTCCGATTGGAACGTGAACTGTATTTTCCCCAGATCTATTTACAGTTTTTCTAATTTGTCGTTTCATTTTAACATTAATTTGGATTTACTTGATATTGATTTCTTTTATAAATTCTTAGTAAATTTTTGTCTTACCCTTGAAATAGATTTGTTGTAATTTAGTTAGTTCGCATTTGTGATTTTGAGAACTATTTACGTTATCTACTCTTATATATGAATGATTAATATTGAAACTAGTTTGATTGAGTTTCAAATGTAATGGGTTTTAATGTTTTTAGCTGCTATCGATTTCAGCTTATACCGTAAAGTGTATATGCGCTGCCACTGTGCCATTGAAATTTTCGTGTAATTACTAGGTGATTTATTTGAATTGAATTTTATTTTTGTATGTGTTTTCAACAGTCACTTAGTTTCATATTTACAACATCAATTCCTTAATTTCATTCATCATATGTAAATTGGGACTTTCACTACTTATTGGTCATCTCATTCGAATAGTTTAAGCTAACTATTTTTCAATGAGCTGAACTGGACCCAATTCTTAGTTCTTGGCATACACTTATGTTTAAAAAAATTCATTGTAACTTGTACATTGCCATTTCTCAACTCAGTCCCCATATAGAGGACTTAATAGAATTTCAGATACTGTGTGTGAAATTTCAAATTGTAGTTATAATAACAAAGAAGATTGATTTGGCCTCATTATTTCAATTTAGAATTCACAATTTGGTATTTCTAGTTGTCAGATTAATTATCTAGTTCCCTCTCTGAAATTATAACAAAAGTTTAGCATGTTTTATTTTTTTATTAATATGAACAAGTTCAATTGAATGAACTATCATCTATATATACATTGCATATACCATTTTCTTCTTTTCAAGCTTCTGTTACAGAATTCGACGATTTATGTCCAACTCGGAATTTCATAATAACAAAGGTATAAAAATTCATCTATTTCCTTCCATTTGCACATTATTTCATATGTATATTTATATCCTATTTTTCCAGGATTTTAGAATTAATACTTTGACTTCCGTAACTTATTAAAAGTATATTTAGATTTATATTGTCTTAGGGAACTCTATTATTATCTAATTAAGGAAAAACCTCTTTTCCCAATATATTCATCCACTTATACTATGTTGTTTCTCTTACACAGGTATTGTACCTATTAACTTTTATAATATCATTAGAACTATGCCTATTTACTTCAATTACTTTCAAGTATCATACTTAATTTATTTAATGTATTTTCGACAAGTAACTTCCTACTAATTTATTGTACATAAATAATCCCCTTTTGGTACTTTAACCATGTATAGTTTAAAATTTTGCTTGTTATAGAATTTTCATTTGAACATTATTTTACCATAGTTGATATCAGTGTAACACTATTTTATGTGGTTAATTATAGGTCAATTTTGTTCCTAGCATTTCCTTACAGCTCCTTCACATTATGATCAAAAGCTCTGACGACAAGTTTTCCCTGCTCCAGGTCGGTCATTACAATGTAGAGATTTCAGCCCTCTGACTTTAATGATATTTATCAATGTATTTATACATTCTGTAATTAATTTTAGTAAAAAATTAATTTCAGTCAATATGACTTGGAAAGTTATAACTGATATTTTACTTTGGTTTTATTATATTTTTTTATTCACCTCTATCAGAGGAATTTCACATCCTGTGAAAAGTTATATAAATAAATTATGATTCCTTTTTTATATATACATGTTGCATCTATATGTATGAATATTTCATAGTTCCTTTTTAATACACATATTACGTCTATATGTATGCATTTTTCCTAAATTAGGAAATTGTATAGTTTAAATCTGTATGTTGCTTGTATAGATTTATACTTTCTTAATTTAATTGTAATAATGCATTCAACTGTATACATAATTGCTTCAATATTAGTTTACAGAAACAACTATTTATTTCTACTATCACTTTATATGTTTCTCTTATTATAGTTATAATTATATTTGGTTCCAATATTTTATTTTATATTTGTGATAAAAGAATTAAAATAGACCTAACAGAATATTCAAACCCTTCTCTTTCATTTTATAGATTTTGTGTGTTGGTCAAATATTTATTCAAGTCTATGTAACTATCCAAACAAATTATCTATACCTACTATAGTTATACTTCTGCTAAATACATATGACACTTTATTCCAAAGAACACAACAACTTATCACACATATTCGTAATTCAAGATGTAAAGTTTTCAGCTAAATTCCTAACTAAACCATTTTTAGTCTTATACATATATCATCATGATAACAGAATCATAAGATATAATTTAATAAATGTGCACACAATTTCTGGTAAATAATATTTGCCACCCAACCTTGAGCTTTCATCCACAGCTCCCCCCGAGGAGAGACCAATTCCTCCCAAGTGTAGACAACCTCTTGTCTAACTACGAATTATTTTTTTAACCTTTCTTTCCCTAAGCATGTTTCCATAACTGTGTCTAGTTAATTTGATATGTTTTTTCCTTTAGCCTAGGATTTACTTTTGTTTTTTCCAAAAAAGCTTTTTAAAACTAGGCTTTTCCTCTTTCTAGTTTTATTTCATCTTTTCTCAGTAACTTTCTACATTACTGAGGTATCTATTAAATTCTTATCTCCCATCTAATATTTTTATTTTATTTTATTTTTTCTCCAAGGATTTTTTTGGAGATTTTGGTAAAGTCTTTGGATTGTATTCCATCCTCATGGACTTGAAATCATTGTCTCCAATTTACTCTATTATTTCCACATTTATAAACTTTAAAAATAATATGTCCACATATATTTTTCCTTTAGGTCCACTTAACCTTTAGGATTCTAAATTTTCTAAATAAAAGCAGAAAAATAGGGATATTACAACTCTATTATTGGCAGTGCACATAACTACGCTTGTTCATAGAATTGTTTCTCTAAGGTTCATGAGAGGATATATGTACGTATGTTTATATGTGTGTTTGTATGTATGTATGTATGTAGATACAAACACACACACACACACGTTTACATTGTTTGAATTCGTTAAAGAGACTACACCCTCCAAACCTTGTCAAGTAACTTCCCTACTAGGCATATTCTTTGCATAGGGTGCTATTATTAGTATAGTGGCTAATAAATATCATGCATTCCAACTCTCATACCATCTACATATGTTTCAATGCACATATTACCAAGGTCTAAGTACTAGATAATTCAAAATGTTTTAGACTGATCGAATACAATGTAAGCTTGAAAATATAAATCTAAGTATCAGTACCATTTATCTCATTACATATATAGAAATCGTGAGAGATATGACCTAACATTAATATCATTACCAAGTCACAAAAAAAATATATAATGAGAAACCAAAATAGTATGACAAAATCAAATGATACCCTAAAATAGAGATAACTGATATCTTTGATCCATATAATAAAATTAATTTAAACCCTTCATAGGTAGATCCAAATATTTCACTATTTCTTTGTATCAATGTTTACAACTCTGACCGTAAATTAACGTAGGTAAGAGTGTAATCATGAAGGAATATGAAGCTACTCAATTTAGTTAAGCTTGATTACGAAATATCTTGAATTATGTTAGGTCCCTATAATTCTAGTGTATTCCCTTATTGTAGCCCCCTTATTATTATTTTTTCTCCCATGTAGTTCCTCGTATCATTATTATCATGCCACATAGAAGCCCAGTATTGTTATTGGTGTGCCCTTGTATTATTATTGTTATGTTGACTTTGATTATATTGAGACCCCTTAGACTCCTATATATATAGATATAGATATAGATATAGATATAGATATATATATATATATATATATATATATATATATATATATATATATATATATATATATATATATATATAAAGGAGGTTTCCCACTTGAAGAGGCTAATTTTTAGGTCGTTAAACTATATTATCTTCTATTTTTTGAGCTGCTTGCATAATATTTGGTATCATAGCTTGGGACTCTAGGGTTTTTCTTCTTAAAATAATTCATATTGGAATTTTCTCTATAATTTTTTTCTACAAGGCTTCCATAGCTTAAATTTTTACCGCATGGAGCCAAAAGCATGGATAACTTTGTGCAAAAATTTGAAATGTTGCTTCGCTATATTTACAGAGATATGATCTGAGGAAGATAGTGTTTTGTAGGCTCCTAAATTCAGTCTAAAACAGGTGACCTAAGGAAAATCATCATAACCTTTGTTTCAGGCATAGGATTTGAATTATGTAAAAAGTGGCTAAAATTTCACAGAATGTAGTTTTCTGTGTAGAAATTTTGGGGCCTAAGGTTGAAACAGTGACATGTGGAACTCTGTACAAGTTCACTCTACTAGACTAGTCTATAATTAAATCATCGTGGGAGATCAGGCATAATGATTTCTTGAAGACTCAAATATTGGTCGGATTTACGAGGTTGTAAAGAAGAATAAGAGGGCTACCTGGAGATTTGAAATTATTGAGATACAATAGATTCAAGGTCGAGCTCCGAAAAAAAAAAAAAAAAAGGTGTGTTTTTTTTAATATTCGATAACTTTAGTTTGAAAATTTAGCTTTCAATGATTCCAAGGGCATATTGAAGCATATATAACAATATTGGGTTCTAAAATTCCTCACAAAAAATTAAATTCATATCGATTAAGTCCTTAGAAAGCTCCACTATGATGCATGAAGAGGAATAATTGCAACTTGATATATCAAAATTATGAGACCAAGTGCAACAAATTTCACTCTCACAAAGAGCAACAAAGGGTGAACTAAAATGTGAACTAGATGGTTTAAAAGGTGACATGGACAGTTTAAAAGTAGACATATAAGATAACATGGAAGGTTTGAAGGATGGTCGTGAAGCTAGTATGCATCGTTTGAAAGCATACATGGAATGTTTGAAGGAAGGTTTGAAAAAATTGTTGCAATAAAGGCTTCCCGGTGGTGACAAGGTAATCCATGAAAGTCATGATGAGGACAAAAGGAATATGAACTATGATTTTAGAAACTCCAATTTTGGGCTTAAGAACCAACACATTCCAAATATTGATATGTGGAAGTTTTATGGCAAGGATCTAGTAAAATGTATACTATTATGAAACTAAGTGCAAAAATAGAAGAACAGAGAGATCAACGCCTTATAAATCAGCCACTTCGAGGGGGAAACCTCCAATACATTACGTAAATTAGCAATTCTTGCATGATATAAATGAAAACACCTCCTTCTATATATATGAGTCCATGGGATCATAGTATAATCCTAGCTGACCTAACAATAATAATGTAAGGGCACATTAATAACAATATTGAGGTTACAGGGGTACAAAAATAATTTTAAGGGAGTTACACTAACAACAATAAGGGGAAATACTAGTAATATAGCGACCTAACATGCTCCTCTCCTTCAAAAAGTGTTGTCCTCAACTCTTGAGTAGCTCTGGATGCTTTAGTATAAACTTTCATCCTCCCATGTATAATCTTCAGTGGGTAAGTTCTTCCACTTGATAAGATAATCTGAGATTGATCAATTTCGTAGCTCTCAAGTTCTTGTTTATGTGACTGCTTCAGGTTCCAATATGATTTTTCCTTCCTCATCAAGTTCTAGAAATATTGTTTGAAATGGATGTTTTTAACCTATAACCTTCTTTTAAGTGTGAAACATGGAAAAATGGATGTGCTCATGAAGCATTAGAAAGCTCGAATTTGTATGCCATAGTACCAATATTTAGCAACACCTTGTAAGTACCATAGTAATTTGGTTATAATTTATTATCCTTCTTATCCTGCTTGAGGGAAATTTGTTTGTATGGTTGTAACCATAAAAATACCTAGTCTCGTACATCAAAACTTCTCTTGTTGCGATCTTGATTTGCATGTTGTTTCATTCGATTTTGTGCTAAATTTAGGTTATCCTTTAAGAGTTGGATAAATTCTTGTTGATGCTCGATGTGATATTCCATTGCTTGAACCTTAGAATACTCTCTTAAATATTATGTGATGGATGGTGGATGCTATCCATAAAGTTCCATAAATGGGGTCATTTTTGCTGTAGTATGGAAGGAAGTATTATGCCACCATTTAGCGAGAGGTAACCACTTGACCCATTTTGATTGCTTATCAGATAAAAAATAATGAATATATCCTTCCAAACATTCATCCACTATGATATATGAGCTATTTGAGTACCCAAATAGGAAAATAATTATGTCCAAACATTTCCAGTAAAAATGGGATCTATGTCACTTACAATAATCTTTGGGTTTCCATGTAGCTTTTCAGGTAGAAACTATACTTGCTTTAAATGGATGATATAAAGCACAAAAGTGTGCATACTTGGTAAGTCTATCAACTACCACCATGATGACACTCTTTCCTTCGGACATAGGTAAACTTGTGATAAAATCCATTGAAATATCCTCCCATTGTTGACTTGGAATGGATAAAAGTTGTAGAGGACTTGGGGTCTTAATTTTCTCAACTTTATTTTTCCGGAAAACTAAGAATTCTACCAAAAAATTTTGAATATCAGATTTAAGGTCATCAAAAAAAAATTCTTTCTTCACCCGCTGGTAAGTTTTTAAAAATCTTGAGTGTCCTCCTAAAGGAGAAATGTGAAATTCCAAAAGAATATTTTGTTTTAGTTGGGAATTATTACAAATATATAAGCGATCTTTGTACCATAAGGAATCATTTTTCCAACTAAATGTATCATATGTACTAGGATCTTGCTTCAACTTTTGAATGAGTGTCCACACTTCCTCGTCCTTCTTCCATTCATCCCTTGCTTCAGGTATCCAATTTGGTTGGATAATAGAAATGGCAGAAAGCAATGCTTCCACCTCTTCATCATTTCTTGAGAGTGCATCTGCGACAACGTTTAGCTTCCGTTTCTTGTAGATGATTTCAAATTCATAACCCAACATCTGTGTGACCCATTTTTGTTCCTCTTCTTAAGATAGTCTTTGTTCCAAAATGTTTTTAAGACTATCATGATCATTTTTTACCTTTAAGTGTCTTCCCATTAGGTAAGTTTTCCATTTCTTTAGTGCATGTAGTATTACCAACATTTTCTTCTCATAAATATCTTTCTGTAAATACTTTCCTTTGGTTGGACGACTTTCAAAAGAAATGGGTCTCCCTTCTTGCATTAAAACAGCACCAATTCCATTTCCTAAGGCATCACGTTCCACAATAAAGGTTTTTGTGAATTCTGGCATAGCTAAGACCGGTGCTAGGCACATTTCGTCTTTAAGATGTTCAAAGGCCTTAGTTTCTTCAGGAGCCCATGAAAATGCATATTTCTTCAATAATATTGTTAGAGGTGCTTCTATTCTCTGATAATTCTTAACAAAATGGTGATAATACCCTGTTAACCTGAGAAATCCTCGCAACTGCTTTATGGTTGTGGGGACTTTCCATTCCTTAATGGCTTTAATTTTGTTAGGGTCTACCTTCACACCCTCATGAGATACAATATGACCCAGATATTCAACCTCATGTATTCCAAAGAAACATTTGGATGTTTTTGCATATAATTGTTTCTCCTCCAATATTTTGAGCACCCTCTCAAAATTTTGAACATGATCCTTCCAAGACCTACTATAGATTAGTATATCATTAAAAAATACAAGCAGAAATTTTCTAAGGAAGGGTTTTAAAATGGAATTCATCAACCCTTGAAATGTAGAAGGTGCATTTCTAAGGCCAAAAGGCGTGACCAAAAATTCATAATGACCCTCATGAGTTTGAAATGTTTTTTTCGGAATATATTCCATATTCATTCTAATTTGATGATATCCTCAACAAAGATCCAACTTGGTAAAATAAATTGATCCATGTAATTCATACAATAATTCATCAATCACAGGAATGGGAAATTTATCTTTAATAGTGAGCTTATTGAGGTCCCAATAATCCAAACACATGCACTTGATCCATCCTTCTTGTGCACCAATACTACTAGAGTAGAGAAAGAACTTTGGCTAGGTTGAATTATACCAGCCTCTAACATTTATGCAATCATACGTTCAATTTCGCTCTTTTGGACAAAGTGATATCTATAAGGCCTAATGTTTGGAGGAACACTTCCTGGAATAAAATGAATAGCATGATCATTATCACGAATAGGTTGGAGTCCTTTGGGAGTTTCAAACACCTTGGAATGATTGTCCAAGAATTTTTGGAGATCTAGAGAAATAGATGATTTTGATGTTGGAACTTCTAGTGAGCATAATTGTGAAACTACGCCTCGTTGTTCTTTCCTCAGAAGCTTTCTCATGACATTAGAGCTTATTATCCTTCTCGACTTCCTATGATACCCCGTAATTCGACATCCTTTCCTTCCGAAAAAAAATTTAAGAAAATTTCTTGAAAATTAAAAGTTATCGTCTCCAAAGATTGTAACCATTGTACTCCTAGTACAACATCAGCACCTCCCATTGGAATGGAAATAATTGGACTATTCAATACATATTCCCCCATGGTTATATTTATATTATGAAATTTTCCATACAAATTTATAGTTCCTCCATTTTCAACCATCACTTGACATTCTGGTGCTGGGTATAGGAAACAATTCAATTCCTTGGTTACCTTACAATGGATAAAATTATGGGTATTACCCAAATCAATAATCACTATTACCTTTTTATTCTTGATATCTCCTTCTATCTTGAGAGTTTTAGGAGTGGTAATACTTGCCAATGCATTTCATGATATGGTTGGACTCATTTCTTCTACTTCTACGGTTGGCTCCTGGTATATATCCTCTTCTTTTGAAGTTTCTTGTTCATTTCCTTCCTCCTCTTCACAATCTATGTAAAATAATTTCTTCTCAGCACACTTATGACCTTTAGTGTATTTTCTATCACAACTATAGCAAATCCCTTTTTCTCTTTTTTCTTCCAATTTTTGTGGCGTCAACCTTATAGGTTCTGGAAGTCTAGGAGTCGCAATGCTTCCATCTTTATAGATGTGAGTGGTAGGCTTCGTTGTCGCCATAATTTTAGATTCAATATTTCCTTCCAATCTGAATGCCTTCTCCAACAAATCATGTTCCCAAACGTGAACTTCATGTTGGATGTTATCCTTTAAATTCCCTATGAAGACATCAATCATGTGTTCCTCTAGAATATCGGTTACCCTTATATTCAATTTTTGGAAGTCCTCAATGTGCTCCACCACTGAACCCTTTTGTTTGAGATTTATCAATTGGCTAAAGAATGTGTTTCTCTTTGTATCCTCATAATTTTCTATCATTTCCTCCATAAAATTTTACCAAGTGAAAATTTTCTTACCGGAGCAAAGCCATCGATACCATAGAAATGCATTTTGTTCTAAATGTAAAGCTGCAATGCATACCTTTTGCGTGTTTTGCACATTATTGAGATCAAACTATCACTCCATCTGTACTATCCATGTTACGAGATCATTTTCATCAACCTCATATCTATATGTGGAAAATGGTGGTTCTTACATCCAACATTAGAGTTTATAAAACCACGATTAACATTTATTTTTTTATCATCACGAATTTCCTCTATTATATTTTCGCCATTAGGAAAAAATTTCTTGTATCAACTTTGTCAAAACTTTCATGTCTGCTTTTAGATCATTATTCATGTTTTCCATCTTTTCTTTCATGTCATCCATCTTACCTTCCATTCCAGCTTTCGTGCCATCCATGTTAGCTTCCATGCCTTTCTTCAAAATATCCATCTTAGCTTCCACACATTTCTTAAAAACTTCCATTTCATTTTTTGTTGCTCTTTGCAAGAGTGAAATTTGGTGCACTTGCTCTTGAAATTTTGACATGTCATGTTGCATTTCTTGTTGCTTAATGGGTTTTGAATTATTTTGAGGGGGAATTTTAGAACCCAATGCTGATATCTATTCTACAATATTCCCTTCGAATCAATTCAAACTGATTTTCCACACAAGATTTACGAATTCATAAAATAAAAAAAATACACACATTCTTCTTACTTTTAAGGAGCTATATAATGCAACTGAGTTATATCTGTATTTGGAGATCTTAAATATCTGAAATTTAGCCTTGTAGTAGCCCTCTGAATCTTCCTTTAAGTGCCATAGTTTTCACCTGGTTTGTGTAATATTCCCAAATGGGGAATGCAAGAATAGAAAGTAGATTTGTAGGAAAATAAAGCAGATCACAGTAGAGGCCAATATGGAGACCCTTCATTCACATTTACAATAGAAAAATAGATGTAGAAGATGGCCCATAAGATGTATAATAGGAAATATAAGTATCCTATAGAAGAAAATCCTCAAAATGAGGTGGTGCAACCATACATATAGATTGAAACTGCCTTGATAGCATTATTTTATTAGGCTGCAATAGTTGTTGATTACATTTCATATATAGAGAAAATGTGTACATGAAAATCCATATCTATAACAGATCCATACACTAGATAGGCTCCTGTTCTAGATCCCCTTGGGGTTTTTAGGATTACACCATGTACAAGTAGTGGATCCAAGATCTAACTTTTAGATCTGCAGCAATATTCAGTGATTCAGAAATATTCAGAAATATATAGATCATATCTGATATGAACAATACATAGATCCTTATTCAATGGATCTTCAAAGTGAAGGGAAGGTCCCCAACACTTGAAAACCATCTCTCCAAATTGTGTGCCAAAACACCCTACAACAACACCTATAGGAATAACATAGATCTAGAAGAGAAAATTTGTTGTAGGGTTTAGAATAAGTTTGGCCACATGCGAAGATATAAAAAATATGCTCCAATGATCCAATACTCTCTTGCGGATTGGATAGAAGCCTTCCCCACCGAAAAGGAGAACTATAATGGTCTAGATCCGAGTAGATATATCTTCCACTTGCTGCAGCTTTCAAATAAAACCAAACCGCCAATAGGATCTGCGTTGTAGTTGGAAGATGAAGCTTGGCCTTTAGCCAGTTAGTGGAAAATGTACTACAAACTCTCCCAAGAGCTACTCAATGGGAAGAGGTGGGATTCTCGATCAGTAACACCCAACGCTAAACAACACTTTCAATCTAGGCTAAACATCCAAAGAAATTTGTATGTCTAAACAGACAATACATCCAAAAGCCAATATCATTCAACAACCTTCTCATGCTTCCATCCCCTTCTTTTTATAGTTTGAGAGCTTACAAACCCTGAACAACCTTCAATGAGATAACTTCTTTCACACGAAGCATCTCCATCTAAAATTGCATTGCGCCTCATTGATGGCCACTCCTCTATTACAACGTTGTAAATTTGGTCAAGGTTTACCCAGTCAAAATATCCATCACCTTTCACACCTAAGGGTGCCTGCTTACATAGCCAAGATTTAGCATTTTCCACATTTAGCATTGATTTATTCATTGTTTAGAAGTATTATGAACCTCCTTTACATTTTTATTCTTGAAACAGAGAAATAAAACAAAATCAATATTCCAATTAGTTAGGACTAATTAGGAATATTACAGTCCTCCCCTCACAAATGTTGATTTTCCTCAAGAAACTGATAAGGTGTGTGTTGCAGCTCTTCTCCTCCTCCATTGGTGACACCAACATGTGATAAGCTCCCTCCATAAGCTAAGTGTTCACCAATCCATCACTGCATGAATTGCTCCTTCAAATTTCTCATGAGATGCAAATAGTCCATCCCATAAGGAGACAATAGTTTACATGAAAAAAACATGGTTTGCCCAATGTTCTCTCTGAAACATGTAGCATAAAGTACATGGAGAATATCCATCCCATAGGGCCCATACAAACCTTCCCTCTTTCCTTCATACGTCCCCATAAAAAGTAAAACCACATCATCAATGTAGGGGGTCAAAACAACATAGTTACAAACATAAATTTGCACATATGGAGGTGGGTCATAGTCCCACATATGGAACCAGCGCAGTGCATCTCCTGACTTCATTAGATCAAGATGTGGTAAGTTTTTTCCTCACCACTTACTTGCTACCCATATCATCTCACCATCGCTAAAAATGTGAGATATATTTGGTGCCTTAGGAAGCACCCATCATGATAAAAATCCTCCCTTTGTCCTTCAAGGGAGTGGCCATATTCAGAAATTTTTGTGGCCCAAATTTGACCATGAAGCTTATAAGGTACAACACTCCTTCTTGGAGTCATGGCCTGCATATAGAAAGTGGAATAATAAAAACAATATTCAAATAAAACATCATTTACATGATCATATTTTCCACCAGAATTCCTCCTTAAACAAATGGAGTGGTGCATAGATCTGTCTCCTTCCTCAAAAGGAGAAAGAGACGGCTGAATTAACTCTGTAATAGAGTTATGTTACTGCTCCATCTCCACATGGTATATGCATCTTTGAAAATTTGGATATATTTCTCCATCAAATCCCTTCCAATGGTAGCTCCTCATGATGATGTTGTTGAGCTTCATGGAATATGTGTGGTTGAAACAAAAGTCTTCATAGGCCCTTTGTAGGAACTTCTCCTTGAGCTTGGAGGCTCTAGATAAGAAGATCCTACCATGATCATAGATGACTCCATCTTGTACTAAATAGCCCTCATCATGTAGCTGATCATAAACAATCATGCATGTGTGAAGATCCTTGGAATAATCCACCAACAGTTTGGATTTCCAAGATGGATCTAGACTCCTTAACAATGACAACACTGATGATGTATCAACTAAAATGTATGTCATGTGGCTGCTCCTTTCTTTGAAATCTCCCATGCCAAAGGTATGTGTTGGAAGGTCATCCCTTCCCTTCTTCTCCTCCTTGACATATCCCATGCCAAGAGTACATCATGGAAAATTTTAGGGGCTAGTATTCGTAGGTGGGCTAATTTTCCATGTTTTTTCCAAAAGAAAGATTCGCCAATTTCCATTTTTTCTAAAAAGTGATTCGCCCAAATTTTACAATATAAAATTATTTTACCTTACAAATCGCCAACATTATATAGACAATATATATAATATCATTATAAATTTGAGTAATTTTATAAATACATCAATAAACATTTTATATTTTTCACGTTAGGGACTAGTGAGATTCGTCAATTTTTTAAACTTAAAAATAATTTTCCATCCTTAAAATTTTCCCTGGAGTACATGATGAAAGGTTGCTATCCCCTCCTTGATGCCCTTATTGCATATGCACATGCTCAAATGAAAATGGAATTTTTTGGAATTTATTCTCCCATGGAAGGCTATAATCTATCCAAAACCTCCTTGGTATTTCCAAAGTATGCATGTGAGGCCACCATATTATACCATGTATGGAAGATTTCTCTCCAAGTGAGATTATATTCAGAGTCTTCATAGATAAGGACTGCCCTCCTTGCCCCATGATGGTGTCTTTCTCCATTCCTATAGCATCTTCTCTTAGCGCAGTATGAGATGAGAGAGTGGATAATGGTGATAAGGGGAAAATATTTCCCTCCTCCTTCAGCTTCACGAACACTGTCGGCGTTGTATTATGGTCTTATAATGCTCCCTTCCTTCTTGGATCTATCAATGGAGCATCAAAATGTGAGACATATTTCACCAAATCTGAATTAGGTTGTCTCCGAGGATGTTTACCACAAGATAATGATGTATCATGGATCATCCCCATGTGCATAATAGATGGGATCATCATATCCCAACTTCCACTGTGAAAATTCATCTCTGACTTTTGTGTGGAAGTTTCCTGATAATGGGGTATCACTCTTAAGGATGCAAGAGTGCTTCTAATTGGAGAAATTTTCCCATCCTTTCCTCCATGTAATAGTGGATCACCTCCTATCATGTCAACATTGTGATCCCTCCTCTGTTATTCTTCTCCTACCTTATGCAAGATCTCACAGTTTAAGGTGCTTTATTCATATGTGATTAACCCATGTACACCCAACATCTCATTCCTTTCAAGAGTATTGATCACAAAGGAATGATCTAACAGAGTGTGTGTCCCCAAGAATGTATCCAGTGTTTGAGCACATGTCCTACCTTTTGTTTTCTCATTTCCTATCGTCATAGACACATGTTGCTCATGATCTTCATGTGTAAGATCCCTTGGATGTTGATCCCTTGGATCTTCCTGAAAAGATAAAAGAGCCCTTCTAGGGGAAGTAATTGCTTCACCTCCATCTCCAAAAAGAAGTAGATCTCCTCCTGCTGTCACATCGTTGGAGGATCTTTTCAGATCTTCCTCTTCCTTCTCCTCATCAATTGAGAATACCTCATCATTAAGAGACTCTTTTTCTTGATCTCCTCTTGTAAAAGAAACCCTCATGTATTCTTCTTGAAAATAAAGTTCTTGCTGAAGTGGGGCTTTTTCCTTTGGCAAAGCATGTAGCAGATCTTTAACCACCTCAAAAACGTTCTGAAATGGAGTTGGCTTCATGGATCCTTCCAAATCTTGCAAAGGATCTAAATTCTTGGGCTTGATTTTCTTTCCCAAGGAATTTTCATATTGTTTAAAATCAAATATTTTCACTAACCTCGTACTACAATTTGCATTAGTAGATATATTAACATTTTTCAATGAAGAAGGTTCAAATAGCCACCAGGCATAAGAGTTACCTTGAAGATGCAGTGTCGCTACTCCTATGGCTTCTTATTATTAAACTTGGTGCAGCTGTAAATATGTGTCTTGCTTCCTTACACAAGACTTGGCTGAGCTCTCTGGTGATCCATCAAAACTAGGTATAAAGAATCTACCCAAAGTGTGCTGCATGTACCCTTTTCTTCTATTGTATTTGTTGGATCTTCTCTCTTCTTTGAGTTGAAAAAACCCTTGGAAGTTTAAATTCTCCTTGAATATTCTAGGCTGAGATTCATATTATTGGAGATAGTCACCAAGAGTGTCCTCCTTTGGTGTTTCTCCTTCTGCTTCTTCTCTTGCCAGGAATGTAGGCATGCTAAAGCGTTGTAGATATGATTATGTGGCTGAATGATCACACACATAATTTGAAGAACTAGGGTTTCCTTCATATGAAATTCTTCTTCAGGTATCTTCATGTATTTCCCTCCTCAATCCCTCGATTTCTATTTTCATCTGCTGCATATTTTGGAACAGAGTTTTTGAGAACTCCTTCCCTTTCATTCTTCCAGATAAAGGGGTTTTACCCTTGTTTAATTTTTCATCAGTGTAATCACACTTCTTTTGTCTTTTATTTTATTCAAAATACATATTCTCTTCTTAGAAAGAAAAGGATGTGCCAAGATGATTCTCTTATACCACTGTAATATTCCCAAATGGGGAATGTAACAATAGAAAGCAGATTTCTAGGAAAATAATGCAGATCATCTAGAAAACAGTAGGAGGTCAATATGGAGACCCTTCATTCACATTTAAAACAGTAAAATAGATGTATAAGATGGCCCAAAATATGTATAATAGGAAATAAAAGTCTTCTATTGAAGAAAATCCTCAAAAGGAGGTGTTGCAACCATACATATAGACTGAAACTACCTTGAAAACACTATTTTATTAAGCTACAATAGTTGTTGATTACATTTAGATCTAGAGGAAATCTATGCATGAAAATTCAAATCTATAACAGATCCATACACTATATAGGATTCTCTTTCAGATCTCCTTGGTGTTTTCAGCATTACACCACGTACAAGCAGTAGATATAAGATCTAAGTTTTAGATCTGCAAAAATATTCAGTGATTTAGAAATATTTTGAAATATACAGATTAGACCTGATATGAACACTACATATATCCTTCTTCAATGGAACTTTAAAGTTAAGGGAAGGTCCCCAACACTTCAAAACCATCTCTCCAAATGGTGTGCCAAAACACCCTACAACAACACCTATAGGAATAATGTAGATATGGAAGAAAAAATGTGTTGTAGGGTTTAGAATAAGTTTGGCTACATGCCAGGATCTGAAAATGATGCTTCAATGATCCAATAATCTATTTCCAATGGGATAGAAGCCTTCCCCACTGAAAAAGAATAATAGAATGGTCTATATATAGTTAGATCTAGCCTGAACTTGCTGCATCTTTCAAAGAAAAACAAACCATCAATAGGATCTGTGTTGTAGTTGGAAGAAGAAGCTTGGCCTTCAGCGACAGAGTGGAAAATATAGTACAAACTCTCCCAAGATCTACTCAATGGGAAGAGGTGGGATTCCCGACCAGGAACGCCCAATGCTAAATAAAATTTGAAATATAGGCTAAAAAACCAAAGAAATATGTATGTATAAACAAACAATACATCGAAAATCCAATATCATTGAACAACCTTCTCATGCTGCCATCCTCTTCCTTTTATAGGTTGAGAACTTGCGAACCCTAAACCACCTTCAATGAGATAACTTCTTTCACACCAAGAATATCCATCTAAAATGGTGTTTTTCCTCATTGATGGCCACTCTTGTATGATAGAATCGTATTTTTTTTCAAGGTTGACCCAGTCAGAATATCCGGCCCCTTTCACACCTAAGGTTTCTTGCTTACATAGCCAAGATTTAGCCTTTTTCACATTTCGCATTAATTTATTCACTATTTAGGAGTATTATGAAACTCCTTTACATTTTTATTCTTGAAATAGAAAAATAAAAAAAAATGAATATTCCAATTAGCTTACGACTAATTAGGAATATTACAGTTTGGAATATTCAAGGCAAAGTTATGCCCAATCTTCCACAATGACCTAATTATAAACTAGTTGAGTAGAGAAAACTTGTACGGCATGCCATGTGTCACTGTTTCCTCCTTTAGCTCTGAAATTGATAAAAAAGAAACAATATTCCATGTATGTGTGGCCAATCTCTACATAATTCCAATCTGATGCTTAGAGAGAGAGTTACGACAATTTTCCCATGGTCACCTTTTTGAGATGAAATTCGGGAGCCTGAAAAAAGCCTAACTTCCATAGATCATATCTCCGCAAATGTGGCGAACCAAGATATGAAATATTTACACAACCTTCCTTAGGATTTATGCTTTGCTATGTGAAACTTTTAGCTTCTGAACCTTAGTAGAAACAAAGTTATAGCGACACTTCCACAATGCCTTCTTTTAGGTGAAATTCGAGAGCCTGAAAAAACTGTAACTTCCATAGATCATATATCCTAAAATATTACGAACGAAGATCTGAAATTTTTACATGATGGGCCTTAGGATTTCGGCTTCGCTCTATAAAAATTTTAGCTTCTTATCTTTCATAAAAAAATGTTATATTGAAAATTCCACGATGACCTTTTGGAGTAGCGAAACCCTAGAATCCAAAGCTCTGATACCAAATGTTATGAAACCATCTCCAAAAATGGAAGAACACATATATCAACGCCTTATAAATCAACCACTTCAAGGGGAAAACCTCCAATAAATTACATAAATGAACAATTATTGCATGATACAAATGAAAATACCTCCTTCTATATATAGGAGTCCATAGGATCATAATATAATCCTATCTGACCTAACAATAATAATGTAAGGGCACAATAATAACAATATTGGGGTTATAGGGGTACAACAATAACAATAAGGGGATTACACTAACAACAATAAGGGACAACACTAGTAATATAAGGATGTAACATATAATAAAAATGGAGCAATATTTTGATCTCCATGATCTGCAACACTAGCTAAAGGTAACCATTGCAACATTATATTTGGAACCCAATAAGTTTGTATGGTATCAATTTTTTTTTCGTAGAATAATTTTTAGTTGGTCAAATTTTACAAAGGAAATGATAGCACATTGTGAGCATACAAATAGAAACACCCTATTTATCCAATTGATAAATGCCAAGCAAAAGGGTTCAATGGAAGAGAACATTGTCGAATTTGAAAATTGAATATCAGGGTAATCGATATTCCAGAGGAGCATAGAATCGATGTATTCATAGGGACTTTAAAGGATGAAATCCAACATGAGTTTCTCCTTTGGGAACTTGATTCATTGGAGAAGGAATTTAGGGTGGTAAGAAAAGTCGAAAGAAAAATCATGGAAAAAAGGAAGTCTACCATTCACAACTATAAAGATGGAATTATTGATGCTCATAGCCTTCCACAACCTACAAGGTTGACACCAGAAAAATTGAAGGAAAAAAGAGAAAAAGGGGATTAGTATAGTTGTGATATAAAATACAGTAATGGTTATAAGTGCACCAGGAAGAAATTATATTACATAGATTGTGAAGAGGAGGAATAAAAAAAACAAGAAACATCAAAAAAGGACGATATACACCAGCAAGCAACTGCAGAGAAAGAAGAAATGAATACGAACATATCTTGTAATTTATTGCAAGGAATTATCACTCCTCAAACTCTCCATATATATGAAAATATCAAGAAGAAAAAGGTAATAATGTTGATTGACTCAGGTAGTACCTATAATTTGTTTCATTGTAATACAACCAAGGAATTTAATTTCTTCCTATATCCAACACCAGAGTGTCAAGTGATGGTTGAAAATTGAGGAACTAAACATTTCTTTGGAAAGTGCCATAATATCAACCTAACCATTGGATAATATGTATTGAATAGCCCAATTCTTTCCATTCTAATGGGTGATATTGATGTTGTACTAGGAGTCAAATCATTATAAAATTTCGGGATGATAGCTTTTAATTTTCAAAAAAATTTCTCGAATTTTCTTTTGGAAGGAAGTTGAATTATAGGGTATAGCAGGGAAACCAGGAAATATAATCAACTATAATTTCACAACAAAGCCTCTTAATGAAGAAAAACGAGGCATAATTTCACAATTATTCTCAGTAGACGTTAAAAAATAGAAATCATATATATCTCTAGATCTCCAAAAGGTATTGGAAAATCATTCAAAGTTGTTTGGGAATCCCAAAGGCCTCCCACCTATTTGTGATGATGGTCATGTAATTCATTTCATTTTAGGATTTTTTCCTCCAAACAACAAGCCTTACAAATATCCTTATGCCCAAAAGAGTGAGATTGAACGTATGGTTGCATAAATATTAGAGGTTGGTATAGTTCAACCTGATCAAAGTTCTTTGCATACTCCAGTTGTATTGATTCACAAGAAGGATGGATCATGGTGCCTATCTCCATGCTATAGAGAGATGAGAAATCTCACTATTAAAGATAAATTTCCCATTCCTGGCATTGATGAATTATAGGATAAATTACATGGAGAAATTTACTTCACCAAGTTGGATTTTCATTCAGTATATCATCAAATAAGAATGATACTAAAGACATTCTGAAAACAAAATTTATAAATCATGAGGGTTAGTATTAATGTTTGGTAATTTTTTTTTAGCTTTACGAGTGCACCTTCTACATTTCAATGCTTGATGAATTCTATTTTAAAACCCTTCCTTAGAAAATTTGGGTTAGTATTCCTTGATGATATACTAATACACAACAATTTTTGGAAGGATCATGTTCAACATGTCAACATGGTTCTCAAACTATTGGAGCCGAAAAAATTATATGTAAAGCACTTCGAATGATTCTTTGGATTATAGGAGGTGGAATATATAGGTCATATTGTATCTCATGAGGGTTTTAAGGTTGACCATAACAAAATTAAAGCCATTAAGGAATGGAAAATCCCCACAACCATAAAGAATTTGCAAGGATTTCTCAGGTTGAGAGCGTATTATCACAAGTTTTTTAATAATTACGGGAGAATAGCATTTCCTCTAACAACATTATTGAATAAAGATGCATTTTCTTGGATTTTAGAAGAAACTAAGGCCTTTGAATTCCTTAAACAGGAAATGTGCTAAGCATCGGTCTTAGTTATGCAAAACTTCACAAAAACCTTTATTGTGGAGTGTGATGCCACAGGAAATGGAATTTGTGTTGTTTTAATCCAAGAAGAAAGACCCATTAATTTTGAAATGCATCTAATAAAAAAAAAGTATTTATGAAAACCTATTTATGAGAAGGAAATGTTGGCAATACTACATGCACTTAAGAAATGGTGGCCATACATAATGGGAATATAGTTCAAGTTAAAAACGAATCATGATTTCCTTAAATAATTTTTAGAACAAAAATTATCTTCAGAAGAGCAACAAAAATGGTTCACAAAGGTGTTGGGTTGTGACTTTGAGATCATATATAAAAAATGAAAGCAGAATGTTGTTGCAAACACACTCTGAAGAGAGGATGAAGATATGGAAGCATTTATTTGTTCCATATCTATTATCCAACCAAATTGGATAACTGAAGCAAGGGATGAATGAAAGAATGTCGAAGAAGTGTGGGAACTCATTCAAAAGATGCAGCAAGATCCCAACACATATGATACATTTAGATGGAAAATTGATTCATTGTGGTATAAATATTTCTTATACCTTTGTAGGAATTCCCAACCCCAAAAAAATATTCTTTTGGAATTTCCCACCTAGAGGGCACTCAATATTTTTAAAGACTTATCACACGATTAAGAAGGAATTTGTTTTCGGGATGGCCTTAAATATGATATTGAAAAGTTTGTGGTGGACTGTTTTGTTTTCCAAAAAAATAAAGCTGAGTCAATTAAGACCCCTGGTTTGTTACAACTCTTATCCATTCCAAGTCAACATTGGGAGGAGTTTTCAATGGATTTTATCATAGGTTTACCCAATTTCGAAAGAAAGAGTGTCATGATGGTGGTAGTTGATAGACTTACCAAGTATGCACACTTTTGTGCACTATCTCATCCATTTAAAGCTAGTATATTTTCTACTAAATTTATGGAAAACATTTAAAAGCTACATCGAAACCCAAATATTATTGTAAGTGACAGAGATCCCATTTTCAATGGAAAATTTTGGATGGAATTATTCTTGTCTTGGTACTCAATTAGGTCATAGATCATCTTATCATCCTCAATCTGATGGGCAAACTGAGATAGTGAAAAATTTTCTGGAAGGATGTTATAATATTCCCAATTAGTCATGAACTAATAGGAATATTCATTTTTGTTTTGTTACTTTTTTTAAAGAATAAAATAGAAAAGGATGACAATAATACTCCTTAATAATGAATAAATCAATTCAAAATGTGAAAAGACTAAATCTTGGTTGTTAAATCAAGCACCCTTAGGTGTGAAAGGGGCTGGATCATTTTGAATGGGTCAACCTTGACGAAATCTATAGTGTTGTCATGGATGAGTGGCCATCAATGAGGGAGAACACAGTTTTAGATAGAGATGCCTTGTGCGAAATAAGTGATCTCATTAGAAGTGGTTTAGTGTTTGCAAGCTCTTGTCTTATAAATGGAAGAGGACAGAAGCATTAGAAGGTTTTTGCTGATGATCATCATATTTATGAATATATGGCTTGTTTAGACATATATCTTTCTCTTGCTATTTAGCTGAGATTGAATTTTTTTTAGCATTGGGTGTTCCTGATCGTGAATCCCACCTCTTCCCATTGAGTAGCTCTTGGGAGAGTTTTTATTGTGCTGTCCACTATCTGGATTAGAGCCAAGCTTATTCTTTCAAATACAATGCAGATCTTGTTGACGGTTTCATTTTTTTTGCAAGCTGCAGCAAGTGGAGATTAGATCTTTCAGATCTATTCCATTTCAGTGCTTCTTTTGAGTGGAGGAGGATTCTACTTCATTGGGAGGACACTATTGGAGGGCTTGAGCATCATTTTAAGATATTGTCATGAGGACAAGCTCATTTTGATCCATACAACATAGTATAGATCCAAATCTGTGTTATTTTTGTAGGTACAGTTGCACAGTGGTTCAACACACCATTTGGAGAGTGATTTTCTAAGTGTTGGGGATTTTCCCCTCACTTTGGAGATCTATCAGAGGAGGCTACTCTATTTTTCATATCAAATTATCCACAAGTTCCAGCACTGAATATTTCAATAGATCCGCAGTCTTCAATCTCAGATCTAGAACTTGTACATGGTGTTTTGCTGAGAACCCCAAGGGGGGTCATTAGAGGAGCTTGTATAGTGCATGGATCTAATATAGATCTAACTTTGTATGCACTTATTTTCTCTAGATATGATGTGTAATCTACAGCTGTGCAAAGGAAAAAAATAATGTTGTAAGGCTTTTTTAGCCTTAATATATGGTTGCAGCACCTTATTTTGAGGGATTTCTTTCATTGGAGACTTGTATTTCCTGTTATGAGTCTTATGGGCCATATTTTACATCTATTTTTCTGCTGTAAATACAGATGAAATGTCTCCATTTTGGCCTCCTATTTTATCTATGATGATCTGCGTTATATTTCTATCATTCTGCATTATATTTCTACATTCCCCATTTGGGAATATTACAGTGGTATTAGAGCATCATCTTGGCACAACCTGTGCATTCTAAAAGCCAATATATCTCCTAAAGAAGGAGAACCTCTTACTTACAGAGAGAAGAGGTATCAAAAGAGAAGACACATAAATTTTGATTACGCAAATGATAATGAAGACAAGGGTAAAGCCCCTTTTTCTGGAGGTGAAGATGAAGATAAGGATTTCCCTAATATCCTTATTAGAGCCATGTAAGACCTTGCTAGAGAAATCAAAGAGATGAGGATGGAAATAAAAAAGGAATCCCCTAAAGGATTTCATCTTGGAGAAGGCTCTAGCATGTCTCATCATTGGAATGATCAACCAGTGCATCAACGAAAAGTTTCCAAACGCTCTACCATGCCTACATTTTTGGTTGTGGTAAATGAAGGGTTTCAAGAGAAGGAATCGCTTGAAGACTATTTTGAAGAATATGAGTCTCAAAATCAAATATTCAAAGATCACCTGAGTTTTCAAGAGCTTTTTCAAATAAAGGACAATAGAAGTCCAAGGCATCATCATAGAGGTGGTGGTTTCACTCAGAATCATGACCGACACCATACTATGGGCAGATTATTTTTACCCAATTTTGATGGGTCATCCAAGTGTTCTACCAAATCTTGGGTAGAAAAAGTTAGCATCTACTTTCAACTAAACAAGGTTCCATAGATGGAGACCATCAAGATTGCAATGCTCCACCTTGAAGGTGAAGCACATAACTGGTGGTTCCATTGCTTCTTTACATTGGGTCATGCCAATGTGACTTCTTATTCAGAGTTCACTAGAAGGCTGGTGGAAATATTTTATAGAAGAGATCTAGAGGCACCATTCATGAGCCTTGAAAAGTTGAAACAATGAGGTAATTCAGAAACTTACATCTCTAAATTTTCAAAACTTTCTATTATGGTTCCTGATTTTTTTGCAGCAAGAAGGGTGTACATGTTAATTTATGGTTTAGATGCACCTCTTCATGGTTTGGTTAAATATACCAATCCCACTACCCTACATGATGCTATTGAAAGGGATACAAACCTTCAATATGCCTTGCCAAAAGCAAAGACAACTATTCAGCATAAGCCCTCTTTTCCTTCAAAGGGGAAGGAAGAAAAGACTGCTCCTTCAAAGGAGAGCTCATACAAGAAACCTCTTGATGATGATTTCTCGAGAAATCTAAGAAGGAGGAAGATTTTATTCACTTGCCAAGAATCATGAGCACCAATGTGCAACTGGAAAATCACATTACATAGAGGTCTTCTTAGATGATGAGGAGGAAGAAGAATATGAACCGAGGAGAGGTCACAATGTTGACACTAGAGGAGGAGAGACAACACCATCAGGAGATGGGAATGGAGCATTTTCTTGTATTGGAGGTGCTCTTGCATCTTTGAGAGGAGTACCTAAGTACTTGACCTCAAGAGTTCAAGTTTCCATCTTGAATCAGAGGGTTTCTGTTTTGATTGACAGTGGGGCTACCCACAATTTTATTGATGCCCAACTAGTGCAAAAGAGGGAAATACCCACTAATGATTTTCAGGGATTCTCTATTCTGGTTGTAGGAGA
The DNA here is from genome assembly GCA_034641835.2 of Pinus albicaulis. Lineage (NCBI taxonomy): Eukaryota > Viridiplantae > Streptophyta > Pinopsida > Pinales > Pinaceae > Pinus > Pinus albicaulis. The sequence continues at coordinate 879,948,796 of CM076572.1, forward strand.
TAGAAATATGAAATGCATGCATTATGTCCAATTCTTATCAGTCACCATGGGGACATATAAAGTAATTGATCACTTCTTTGTGGTTGACATTCCTGACATGAATGTGATATTTGGTGTTCAATGATTGATTACCTTGCGGAAAGTCACCACTAATTGGGAGGCTTTGAAAATGGAATGAGTGGATAAGAAGAGTGGTGAGACTCAAATGATCAAAGGCATGTATACATATCCCTCACATACAACTTTGAAATAGAAATCAGAGATGGATTTGTGCAGTGGAAGAAAGGACTTTACAGTCCCATCTATTATGCTCATGAGATTGCTGCATGGGACACTATTATCTAGTGGAAAACCACCTAGGAGGCCACCTAATTGAGATTTGGTGAGATATGTCTCACAACATTATGCTCCAATCATAGATCTAGGAGGGATGGGAGCATTCGAAGACAGTGGTACAATGCTAGGAGTCTTGGTTAGGATCAAGGAGGAGGTATATCATCTCCCAACATCATCATTACCCACTCTCATTTCAGATTATGCGTTGTGGGAGAATATGCATGGGAGGAATGACCTTCCAATGTATAACCTTGGCATGGGATATGTCAAGGAGGAGAGTAGCCATATGACATACATTTCTGTTGATATATCATCAACGTTGTCACTATGGGAGATTGATCCATATTGGAAATCCAAACTGTTCGTGGATTACTCCAAGGATCTATATACATGCATGATACTTGATGACCAGCTAGATGAAGAGGGCTATTGAGTCCAAGAAGTAGTCATCTATTATCATGGTAGGATCTTCTTATCTAAATCCTCCAATATCAATGAGAAGTTACTACAAAGGGCCTATGAAGAGTTTTGTTTTAGCCACACATATTCCATGAGATTCTACAACATCATCATGAGAAGCTACACCTAGAAGGGATTGGGAGGAGAACTATATGATCATTCTCATAGATGCATCTACCATGTCGAGATGGGGCAGCAACATAAATTGGTAAAGGAGTTAATTCAACCATCACTTTCTCTTTTTGTGGAAGAGGATAGATCTATGCACCACTCCATTTGTTTGAGGAATTTTGGTGAAGAATATGCTCATTTGAATAATATTTCATTTTATTATTGTTTGCATTCTTTCACCATGTATATGCAGGGTATAACTCCAAGGACGAGTATTGTACCTTATAAACTTCATGGCCACTCCCTTGGAGGAAAAAGGGAGATTTTGTTTCATGATGGGTGCATTCCTAAAGCACCGAATATATTTCACACTTTCAACCATAGTGAGATGAGATGGGCAGTAAGTAAGTGGTGGGGAAACCACTTACCACATCATGATCTGATGCAGTCAGGATATGCACTGCGCCGGTTCCACATGTGGCACTATGACTCACCTCCATATGCACAAATTTCTATTTGTATGTATGTAATTTTGATGCCATACATGGATGATCTACTTGTACTTTTTATGGGAATGCATGGAGGGAGGATTGTAGGTATGTATGTTCCATATGGAATGGAGATTCTCCATGTATATTATGCTATATGTTTCAGGGAGAACATTGGATAAACCATGTTTCTTTCATTTGAGCTATTTTCTCCTTATGGGATGGATTATTTACATCTCATGAGAACTTTGGAGGGATGGATTGGTGAACACTTAGCTTATGGAGGAAGCTTATCACATTTTGGTGTCACCAATGGAGGAGGAGAAGAGTTTCATCACTCACCTTGTTAGTTGCTTGAGGACAAGAAAAATTTGGGAGAGGAGGACTATAATATTCCCAATTATTCATGAGCTAATTAGAATACTTATTTTTGTTTTATTACTTTGTTTAAAGAATAAAAGAGAAAAGGAGGACCATAATACTCCTTAATAATTAAGAATTCAATGCCAAATGTGGAAAGGCTAAATATTGGCTATTAAATCAATCACCCTTATGTGTGAAAGGGGCTAGATCATTTTCACTCGGTCAACCTTGACCAAATCTACAATGTTGTCATGGAGGAGTGGTGATTAATGAGGCACAACGTAGTTTTAGATGGAGATGCCTTGTGTGAAAGAAGTGATATCATATGGAAGTGGTTTAGGGTTTGCAAGCTCTTTTCTTATAAAAGGAAGAGGATAGCAGTATTATAAGGTTGTTGTTGATGATTATCATAGTTCTAAATATATGTTATGTTTAGACATATATCTTTCTCTTGCTCTTTAGCTGAGATTGATTGTTGTTTAGCATTGGGTGTTCCTAATCGTGAATCCCACCTCTTCCCATTGAGTAGCTCTTGGAAGAGTTTTTATTGAATTTTCCACTATCTGGCTTAGGGCCAAGCTTCTTGTTTCAACTATAGTGCAGATCTTGTTGAGGGTTTGGTTGTTTTTGCAAGCTGCAGCAAGTGGAGATTAGATCTTTCAAATCTAGTCCATTTCAATGCTTATTTTTCTGTGGAGGAGGTTTCTACTTCATTGGGAGGATAGTATTGGAGGGCTTGAGCATCATTTTTAGATCTTGGCATGAGGCCAACCTCATTTTGATCCCTATAGCATAGTATAGATCCAGATCTGCATTATCTTTGTAGGTGCAATTGTAGCGTGGTTCAACACACCATTTGGAGAGTGATTTTCTATGTGTTGGGAATATTCCCTTCACTTTGGAGATATATTGGATGAGGCTACTCTATTTTTCATATAAAATCATCCACACTTTCCAGATTTGAATATTTTAGTAGATCTGCAGTCTTAGATCTCAGATCTACAACTTGTACATGGTGTTTTGTTGAACCCTAAGGGGGTTCATTAGAGGAGCTTATATAGTGCATGGATATGATATAGATCTAACTTTTTATGAAATTATTTGCTCTAGATATTATGTGTAATATAAAGTTGTGCAGAGGCAATAAAATAATGTTGTAAGCCTTTTTTAGTCTTAATATATGGTTGCAGCACCTCATTTTGAGGGATTTCTTCCATTGGAGACTTCGATTTCCTATTATGCATCTTATGGGCTATCTCTTACATCTATTTTTCTGCTGTAAATACATATGAAAGATCTCCATATTGGCCTCCTTCTTTATCTATGATGATTTGCATTTTATTTCTATCATTCTACATTATATTGTTGCATTCCCCATTTGGGAATATTATAGATATCTTTGTTTCATTGTATCTGATAAACATGAATAATGGGTCAACCAATTACCTTTGGCTAAATGGTGGTATACTACTTCCTTCCATACTACAACAAAAATGACCACATTTATGGCACTTTATGGATATCATCCATCGTCCATAAAATCATATTTAAGAGAAAATTATAAGGTTCAAGTAGTGGAATATCACATCGAGCATCAACAACAAGTTTTCCAACTCTTAAAGGATAACCTCACTTTGGTACAGAATAAAATGAAAAAACAAGAAGATCAACATCACAACGAAAGAAGTTTTTATGCAGATGACTGGGTATTTTTATGGTTACAATCATACATAAAAAATTCTTTCAAGATATATAACAAGGATAGTAAATTATCGCCAAATTATTATGGTCATTACAAGGTGTTGCATAAGATTGGTATTATGGCATACAAATCAAAGCTTCCTGCATCTTCCTGAGTGCACCTAGTTTTCCATGCTTCATTCTTAAATAAGGTTATTGGTGCCAAGCTCCCAATTCAAACAATATTTTAAGAACTTGACAAGGAAGTAAAAATCATATTGGAACCTGAATCAGTCACAGAAGCAAGAACTCAATAGCTACAAAATCTATCAATTTTAGAGTATCTCATCAAGTGGAATAACTTACCTATAAAAGATTCCACATGGGAGGACGAGAATTTTATACAGAGGCATCCATAAGTACTCAAGCATTGAGGACAACATGTTTTTGAAGGATAGGGGCATGGTAGTTCCCTAAAACACTAGTGTATTCCCTTATTGTATCCCCTGTATTGTTATTTTTGTTCCCATGTAGTCCCCATATTGTTATTATTGTGCCCCGTAGAAGCCCAATATTGTTATTATTGTGCCCTTACATTATTATTATTATGTTGGCTTTGTTTATATTGTGACCCCTTAGACTCCTATATATAGAAAGGAGGTTTTTTCATTTGAATCATCCAAGATTTGTTCATTTGTGTAATGTAAAGGAGGTTTCCCCCTCGAAGAAGATAATTTCTAAGTCATTGATCTATCTTATCTTCTATTTTGTGAGTTGGTTGCATAAAAAATTAACTTCTCATGACATAATAAACTCTTCATGTAGGATACCCCAATTAAAGTTGATGGTTCCTAGGAACTTCTGTTTGGGAGGAACCTTAATTTTACATATATTCAAGTGAAATATAAAGGATCTATAGTCTATATTTTTTTTATAGTCCTTCTCTTCTTAAGATGAGAATTACCAATAACTGAGTCACCAAATGTTCATTATTGGTTACATGAATTATAAGGCCCCATTGAAATATTCAAACTTCGAGTTATTAAGAACTGCAAGTAGTAATTGATCATCCCTCTAGTGATGACATTGTTATTCACTCAATCCATTCAAAATTTAATTATTTTGAGTTTTTTAAGTCATGTATGAACCATTGAATGGAGGGATCCATTACACTTCAGTAGATTTCTCAATGGAACATCAACCTAAGTAAATTAACCACTTTCTCATACTAGAAATCAAACTCTTTATATTGATACAAACAATTCAAATAAAGTACCTTATAATTCAAACTTTTTGTTTCTTCACTATAATTAGAACAACTAAAATATCATTTAATGGATAATTGTGAATGTAAGGTTTCAATGAAACAACTTAGTAGATAATGGAATACCTAACTATTAATGGAACTAAAGTAGTTAATATAATTGGTCATCTAGTATAAAACACATAAGCATATTCACATGATGGGCCACATAAGAATTACCACTTGAAGTAAGGCCATTGTGATAATTATTTGGAGCATAACCTACCATCTGACATAGAGTACACACAAACAAACACACACACACACACACATAGTAAAATTCTAATAGGAATTAGGTTCTCATGTATTTCGACTCGCCAATCACAATAGCCTCTTCAATTTATAGTTCTCAGCTAATTGTGCCAAATCACCTAATTCACGTGGTATTTTTCCCATATCAGCTTCACCCAATGAACCTTTGACATATCACATGTGTTCGTCGCAAACTCAAAAATACCCATAACTTGACTACATATTAGAAAATACCTCTAAAAATACAACCAAAAATCACATTATCTAACCCACTACCAATACCAACCCATTACACCTTCCCAAATTAAAATTCCACTACTTTCACTAGGTATTATAAGTATCCATTTTTCATTAACATTTTCTATACCCATTTGTATTTTTTCATTAACATTGACTTCCATTTTTATAACTTGCAATGTAAACACCTTTTACGCCTTATATACTAGTCAATGTATTATGTCATTTTTTCCTGAATATAAATCCCCCAATATGAATACACATTATATGGTATTTATCCTTGAGTGAAGACCCTATGATTCTTCTGGATAATTTGTTATATTTGAGATCCAGGAACTCAAGCTTTAATAGCATCATTGAGAACAGTGGAGAGGAGGAATACATACTTTAGATTTTGTAGCATGCCCAACTAAACTAGAATAAGGCCATACTAGGAAAGCAACCTCCTTTAGGAGGCCTATCAAATTCACATCTTTCCATTAAAATAATGCTTCCAACTCTAGGATCATTTTGGTTCCCATTGCAATATTTCCTCTCTTGGTGGTCCCTTTTATAGAACAAATATTTAAGGTAGAATAAAAAATAAGAAAACCTATGCTCTCTACTTGTATGCATGAAGGTTGATACGCCAACACTGTATTGGCTACATTACCAACAAATGAGGTATTGTTTTTAAATGTGAGGAGAAGGTTTTGGAATCATTCTTAGATGTTCTAACATCCTTTGGATACGTAGTAGTAGTGTCAGGTATAATACTCTCAGTTTCAATGTCAGAGATATCATCAATGAAATGACCATTTACAAAATCATAATTTTCTCATTTTTAAATGATTTGTTAAGAATTGAAAAACAGGAAAAAAAAAGCACTCCACCAAGGTTATTAAATCTCATCAATGTGCTCGATGCCAATAATAAAACAATAAATAATTATTTTTTAAATTATAAAATTGTTTTAATAATTTAAGAAAATGTGTAAACAAAAAAAAATAAAAAATAAACCTAAAAGCTTTGGTTATGCATATGAAAATGGCCAAAATTAACACAGAGATAATGAAATTTGATTGTGATATGAAGCTATAGTCCCTTGGGGAGGAAAGGACTGATAACCAATATAGATCTATCTCAATTCTAAATTTACGAGGGTTAAAAGGAATCAAATATTTCAAGGCATAAAATTTTCCTCAACTTTTGCACTCAAAATATTGCATATTTAGAGGTTTGAACAATATCTAGGCTTAGTATATTTTGAGCTAACATGAGTGCAACTTCTTTCGCAAAAAACTAAAAATGTATGTTCCCAGAAACAAGTTTTATCCACTTTTTGAAATAGGGAATTTTTTCTTAAATGTAGGACAATCCACTCAATAGTTCGTACAATTGACTGGGCATGCCTACATGGCAGGGTAAGTGTGTAGGTTGACTTGGTCAACGATTTTCTCTGACAAATGGGATCATGCGAAGTGGCACTTTGTTATTGGTTTGAATTGGTGAATTTTTATTGGTTGATTTTATTTCTAACCACAGACTTCCATGTGGCCTAGCCAGCGACTGCCACATAGCAGTCTAAAGGCCACAAAAATTTTGTGTTGAGTTCAAGCAGAGTGGTCGGGGGTCAAACCCGTGATATCCAAGTAACAATCACAAGTTGTTTCCAACATGAAATTGCAATATTTATTATATAAATATGGTCTCTATATCATTTTTATGTCATATAAAATGCACATTGGGGGGAGGGGCCGGTGTCTAGCCCCACCCCTTGTCACCGCCAGAGGCATGACATGGGGGGGGGGGGGAGGCTAGTGCCATGGCCCCCCCTGTAACCATTAAGACATAAAATTTATGCCAATGTCGACATGTATCCATGGTTAGAACTAAATGAAGATGTTTAGGAGTAACCATGCGATGATTTTATATAAAAAAAATTATTAAACCATAATTTATATGTTTTGAAAACCAGTTTATAAGAATTTTTGGGAATTGAAACACTCTGACAAACTTTCCCTGTTTTTGGCCATATTGGCACACAATTAGCCGAATTATGTGTGGATTTGTAGGATGATGCCATATTTTCAAGAAAATGTGGAGGGAATAGTGCAGGAACTTTGGGAAGTCGTAAGTAAGTTAGTTTTTGAAAAAAATTGATGCAGAAAGAGGCTATACATGAATTTTTGGGTATTCTAGTGATGATGGAACAAGTTTCAGATTTGTTTGGCATTATAAACATATTTTATCACGCATTTGAGCATAATAGAAGAAGGGTAAGCATTTCGAATCTATACCAAGGAGACGTAGCCCAGGAGGGGTGAAATCCTTCACCATGTTCTCTCGTTTTACTATTTATGGTGATTTTCATGTATGTTCGATGATGTTGTTCAGTGTTTTTCTTATGTCAATTTTCTCTTCAAATTCATGTAAAAACACATAAAAACTCATGTTAAACTTGCAATTAACCTCATAATCCTCAAGCACTTTTTTTATATTGTGAATTGGATATTACCACATCAAATATTAATATTTCCATTCATATAAAGTGTATCATAGAAATAGGTTTGCTTGTGCAAGGAGGACTTAATTTGTCTTCAAGTGTTTAAATGCTTACATGTTTGAAGCTCAAGAACTCAGAAGGAAAGCTTGTGGGTGCATGTTCTCTAGTTGGAACAAGGAGGACGACAAAATTCCCACAATCTCCACCACAATATTCACCTCCAATTGCAGTATAAGCTTCATTAATCATGTCTCATGAAGGAGGAAATGGTAACATGTCACAGAATGAGAAATTTTTTAGGAAGGATTTCTTTCACATGATAGAGATGGTCAAGGTCCTCTATGAAAAGAGGAACACAAGGTTGCAGGGTCAATACTCCAGGCCGTCAAGAGGAGAGGGTTCTCTAGGAGGAGTAGGTAATGGAAATGGTGATAGGCCACCATCTACTACAATATCATCCTCACCACCATATTCACCTTCACCTTCATCCTCTTCCACTACTACAACCCTTACTCATACTCATCAACCTATCTCAAAAGGAATTGGTAAACAACCCTTGTGAAAAATGAATATCAAATTTGAGCCGCCTCTATAAAATGGTGAAGTGAATGAAATCAAGCTTGAAAATTGGGTTCATCAGTTGGAGGCCTACTGAAAAATTAAAAACCTTGAACATGATGATACAAAGATTCTTCTAGCTTCCTTGAGACTTTGGGGTGAAACACTAGTATGGTGACAAGCCAAGACACAAGATACGATTAAAAAACATGGCAAGATATCACTCTCTTAGTGTAGTTTCATTGCTGCAATCAAAATACAATTGTACACTCTAGAATATATGTGCAAAAAACCGTCATGAATTGGCAGATCTTTAGACAACTTAAAGGTAAAACTGTGCAAGATTACACCCAAGAATTTAGAAGAAGAACTCTTATGTTAGGTGTTGATTTTCATTCACAAGACACATTTCTGAAGTATATAGGGGGTTTACATAGCTACCTAATGCATACTATCCTTATGTTCAATCCAAATATTTTAGATGAGGTTTGTGTACAAACCACTCACTTTGGGGCAAGATGGAAACACATTTCAAAAGAGGGTAAAAAGAGGCCATTTAAGGGTGGAGAGACATGGAAGGGTTGCAAAGGAAAGGGAAAGAAAAATGCATATGTTATATAGGAAGGATGGAAAATGACATGCAAACATTGCTCGAAATAGGGTCATGAAGAAGACCACTATTGGAAACGTCAGCCAGACATGAGGCCCAACAAATACAAAAAAAAGGGAAAACAAAAAATAGTTGCAGCCACGCAACATGATTTGGGATCTAACTCGGGTGATGAAATTAAAATTATAGAAATGGGTATGAAAGGAAAGGAATCCATCGGTAGCACTATTTAATCAAATTGTCACACTAGTACTCCAAATGAAGAAACAATGATTGAATTATTCCATGTGAGTGTTATTTCAAAACATACAACAATCGGCACACTATTCGATGGTGTGTCTCAAGCCAATTTTATATCTAAAGACTTAGTCAAGAAACTTAATCTTGAAACCATTCCACATTGCAGGCCATCTCCATTGGTTTGGATATGAAATAATACAAATTTTCAGGTTACAAGAGAGTGTATTCTTCGATTTTCAATCACATCAAACTTCATTAGCAAAGTTAAATTAAATTTTGTACCACTTGATCTTTCAAGAATAGTTTTGGGAATTCCTTACCTCTATGATATAAAATCCATTTTATATTTTCATGAAAACAAGTACCACTTGTTCAAAAATGGTGTCGAGTATAATGTGAGAGCTCATTGCAATAAGCTAAATATTTGTTGTGAAACCAACTCCAAAAATAGAAGAAAAGAGATATCAATGCCTTAGAAATACGCCACTTCAAGGGGGAAACCTCCAATACATTACATGAATGAACAATTCTTGGATGATACAAATGACCAAAACCTCCTTCTATATATAGGAGTCCATGGGGCCACAATATAATCCTAGTGGGGCCATAATGTAATACTAGTCGACCTAACAATAATAATGTAAGGGCACAATAATAACAATATGGGGGTTACAGGGGTACAAGAATAACAATAAGGGGGGATACACTAATATAATAAGGGACTACACTATTAATATAGGGACTTAACATGCCCCTCTCCTTCAAACAAGTGTTTTCCTCAACGCTTGATTATTTCATGATGCTTCTGTATAAAATTCTCATCCTCCCATGTGAAATCTTCTAAAAGAAAGTTCTTCCACTTGCTGAGATACTCTGAAATTGATTGTACTTGTTGAGTTCTTGTTTCTGTGATTGCTTCAGAAATTCTTTCGATGTGATGTTGATCTTCCTATTGTTTCATTAGATTTTGCACCAAAGTTAGGTTGTCCTTTGAGAGTTAGAGAACTTGTTGTTGATGCTCGATGTGATATTTCACTAATTTATCATCCATATTAGCTATTTTTTTATCCTTCAAAACATCCAACTTAGCCTTCATTTCTACTTTTAAACCATCTATGTCATCTTCAGTTGCTCTTCATAATACTGAAATTTGTTGCACTTGGCACTGTAATTTTGATATCTCATACTGCAATTCTTCCTCTTCATGCGTCATAGTATTGACTTTGAGGGCTTAATGGGTATGGAGTTATTTTTTGGAGGCATTATAGAACCCAATATGATAAAAATTCTAAAATATTCCCTTGGAATCACTTCGAACTACTTTTTCAAACAAACGTTATGCAATTTTAAAAACCAAATCCACACCTTTTTCTTGATTTTCAGGAGCTCGATATTGAAACTAAATTACCTTTGTGATTTCGGATATTCAATAACTAAAATTTGGCACTGAGGTAGCCCTCTGATTTCTCTTTAGAATGCCATAGTTCTAACCTAATTTGGATTATTTAAGACAAATTTTTTCTCAATCTCCTACGATGACCTAATTGAAACCAACTCCAAAAATAGATCATGTTGCAATTCTTCATCTTCATGAGTCATAGTAGAGCCTTCTGAAGGCTTAATGGGTGTTGAATTATTTCTACAGGGCATTTTTTAGAACCCAATACTGATATCTATTCTACAATATGCCCTTGGAATCAATTCAAATTGATTCTTCAAACAAGACTTATGCAATTCAGAAAAAATTACACACCTTTTTCTTGCTTTTGAAGAGCTCAATATTTAAATTGGATTATCTCTGTGGTTACAGCTCTTCAATATCTAAAATTTGGCACTGAGGTATCCTTTTGAATCCTCTTTTGAATGCCACAGGTATGACTTGATTTGGATTCTTCAAGGTAACGTTATGTCCAATCTCCCACAATGACCTAAGTATGGATTTTTTTAGTAGATCGAACTTGTACGACTTGCCACCTTTCCTTGTTTCGTCTTTTAGCTCTAAAATTGATAGAAAAGAAACTAAAGTCCCTTTACTTGTGGCCACTTTTTACGGCACTCCAATTCGATGCTCAAAGAGAGAGTTATGAATTTGTTCCCATGATCACCTCTTTGAGATGAAATTCAGGACCCTGAAAAAGCACTACCTTCCACAGATCATATCTCTAAAAATATTGTGAACCAAGCCCTGAAATTTTGCGACGATTTTCCTTGTGATTTCGGCTTCGAGCCCTCAAAATTTCAGATTCTGAACTTTCGTATCTAAAATGTTATAGCACAAATTCCACGATGACTTTTTTAGATCAAATTGAGGAGCCTACAAAATGACCTAACTTCCACAGATCATATCTCTAAAAATATTGCTAACCAAGCTCTGAAATTTTGTGAAAATTTTCCTTAGGATTTCAGCTTCGCACCCTAAAAATTTCCACTTTTGAGACCTCTTAGATAAAATTCATAGCTAAAATTCCACGATGAGCTGTTCGGAGCAGCGAAACCCTAGAATCCAAATCTCTGATACCAAGTTTTGTGAAACCAGCTCCAAAAATAGAATAAAAGAGATATCAACGCCTTAGAAATAAGTCACTTCGAGGGGGAAACCTCCAATACATTACATGAATGAACAATTCTTGGATGATACAAATGACCAAAACCTCCTTCTATATATAGGAGTCCATGGGGCCACAATATAATCCTCGTGGGGCCATAATGTAATACTAGCCAACCTAACAATAATAATGTAAGGGCACAATAATAACAATATGGGGGTTATAGGGGTAAAACAATAAAAATAAGGGGTCTACACTAACATAATAAGGGACTACACTATTAATATAGGGACTTAACAATATTTCATTAGTTAATCTAGGGAAAATGAAAAGACTAGTGAATTCAAGAAAGAATCATGTGCTTCTTACTATTAAACAACATAATGATGTTGATTATGTAGAATTTTAAGGTTGTGATCCAAATTTGAAATCTGATTTGATTGATTTGGTTCATAAAAATAATGATGTGTTTCAGGATCCAAATGGGTTACCTCCCGATAGGGGAATTCAACTTTAAATATTGTTGCAGCAAGATTGTCCTCTTCCTAACATTGGCATGTACATGATGCTGGTGATGGAGATTTCTGAAATAAAATAAAATAAAATAAAAAATTCAAGAGTTTTTGTAAATAGGGATCATCCAACCAAGTACTTCACCATGTTGGTCATTTATTGTGTTGGTGCCAAAGAAGGATTTAACATGGCGCATGTGGATAGATTTCTGTCCTTTGAAAAAAAATTATGGTAAAGAATTTTAATCCACTACCTAGAATAGATTATTTACTTGATTAATTGTAATATGAAAATTATTTTACTATGTTGAAATTAAGGAGTGGTTACCTTCAAATTAGAATTGCAGAAGGTGGCATTTGTAAGACAATATTCAAAATAGCGCAGGGTTTGTTTCAATGGCTTGTTATGCCTTCTGGTTTATGTAATTCCCTTATTACCTTCCCATGTGTGATGAATGTTGTTTTAATACCATTTCTTGATGAGTTTGTCATCGTCTACTTAGATGATATATTATTTTTTAGTAAATCACTTGATGAACGTGTCATGCATGTAGGAAAATTACTTTATGTCTTAAGGAAAGAACAATTTTTTTTTAAGATGTCAAAATGTGAGTTTGGTAAAACTTATTTGGTGTACATGGGGCATATTTTTGGAGAGGGAAAATTGAGGATTGACCCCTCTAAGGTTGAGGTAATTGTGAATTGGCCAACACCCAAGATAGTCATTGACGTAAGAATTTGTTTGGGAGTAGCCCAATAATGGGAGGTGTTTATTGCTAACTTCTCTTCTATCACAGCTCCTTTGCATTCACTGAGTATGTGAAAAAGGTCTTCTAGTGGGGAGGAAAGGAGAAAAAACCTTTTTTTTCTTTGAAATAGAAGATCATTCTAGCCCCATTAATTTCACTACTATGCTTGAGATAGCCCTTTGAGATTGAAATGGATGCAAGAAAATATGCCATGGGAATAGTCCTTATGCAACATGGTAAGCCCATTTAATTTCATTCAGAAAATTTCAATGGTGCGGTGATAGACTATCCTAGTTATGACAACGATATTTATGTGTTGGTTCAATGTGTGAAAATGTGGAAACACTACTTGGTGGGAAAGGAAACCATAATACATGCATACCACCAAAGATTGGAAAACATGTAATCACAAACTAAGTTGCAGCAATCAATGCACTATCGATGGATGGGTTTCCTGCAACAATTCCACTTGGTCATGAGGTATAAGAAAGATATTTACAACAAGGTTGATGATATGCTTTCTAGGCCTATTGTTAGTGCATATATTTTACTCAAGCATAATTATGTTTTACATGAAAGTTAGGTTGAGAAATATGCATATGATAATAACTTTACAGATGTTTCTGCAAGCTTGAGTCAAGGTAACCAAGTAGAGGAACTGTATTACCATGTACATAAAAACTTGTTGTATCCTTTGGGAAATATTTTTGTTCCATAGGGGGAGAGAGTGAATTCCATAAGGGAAGCCCACACTTCTCTTATTGCTAGAAAGTTTGGTGTGAGAAAAACAATGGCACCTATTCAGAGGTATTGTTATTGGCCTTGTATTCTTGAAAGTGTGTCACATTTCATAAAAGGTTGGTCAATAGGAAGTTAGGATTGTAAACACTGTTGGACTATATAAATCACTTATTAAATGGCTGAACAACACACATTTAATTATCAATCTAGCGATGCCTATTTATTCCAATGACACTAGCATTATCTGTGCCGATACACCAACCATAAGTAATCTCAAAGAAAATAGATCGTTGCTGAAGTAAAATGTTGGAAATAAATCATTCATACATAAATAAAAGAATCCACAAGGTTGAAATCACACTTCAATTGATCTTTTTAGCTTCCCACACAATAAGTACCCACCTGGTGTCTCTATTAACATATGTGTAACAACATATAAAATATAGAAATAGAAGCAAATATATTCTCAACTAAACAACAACAACAAAACTCTAACGATACATAAACTGAAATAAAATTACATTCACACAAAATTACTGTAATCACTATAATCCTAGCTAAGAAGGAGGGCCCTTCCTCCCTAGTAGGGCACAGGTAGAGAAGTAACTTTAACCGAAACAAAATGGAATCACACATGTAAAAAAAATGGAAATATTATCTATATTAATCTAAACAAAATTAAATATGGAAAACAATGTTGTTCTCCGCTAGCCTCTTGACCTCTAGGGCCGAGAGATATATAGTGGTTACATCAGAAAATCTAGGAATAGATCAGTCATGAGAATCTTACAATTCTCATGCTGATCGAAATAGAACTCATATATTTATAACTACTCCCTAATAATGTTCTGATTAGAAATTAAAATATTACAATCATAGTTTCCCTTAGCTTGTTATCCCAAAAATACAATTTTAACAACTCGTATAGTTATCATAACAAAAACACAGTTGTAGTGCAATGGCCAAAGGACATATTAGCAACAATAGAGACAAGAATAGTCAACTTTACAACTATATCAGCAGTTTTCCAATGAGTTTGTAACAACAGAGCATAACAACAGTTTTTGGCGGGTCTGTAACAGTAAGGTCTAACAACATTTCTTTGTTGTAACAACGCTATCTGAATTACTCCTATGAATTTCGTGTCTGAGATCTTTGGTCCTACAAATGACATCTGAAAGGACAACACAAAGACCATCAACCTTTTCCAAACATTCACCATCAATTTCTCATAAAAAGGTATAATATATCATAATAATTGGTTAATTGGCAAAGTAATGAAAGTAATGTAAAAAAACACTAGCTACAGTAAAAAGGTAGGAAAAATGGGTAAAAGATACTCCCATTGGTTATAGTTAGAAAGAAAAATAAGGAATATATGTGTAGGAAAAATGTACAAATCCAGCACCCAACATTTCTCGCCAATTGAAATACTTACATGTCCTCACGCAAACTCATCTCTCATGGGAATATCTTCGGTGCAGGTTGATGAGGTCATAAGCACCAAGTATATCCTCATTTGTAGACCTGTATCCCTGATTGGCCATCAACTATTGTACCCAAGATTCTGAATCATACTTGCTTAATTCATAATTTATATGGTAATCCTCAATGGGCAACCAGATCAAAGGAAACTTGAACTTCAATCCCAACCACAAAGCTCCAAGAGATTGTACAATCTGTGCGTATACTCATACATGTGTAATAACCACCATGAAATTCTAGATTGAGAATGGATCTACCTTAAATAACTCATCACTTCTCGCTTCTGTGTGTTTTAAACACCCTGTCAAAGGTCGAATCTTCATCATTGTGAACTGATTGAGGCAAAAATTCACAATTCTTCTTCGATAAGTGGTAGTTGGTTCTTTAATCCGAAGGGTACTCAGCATTCTACTAAATTCTAGCCTCATTTCACCATCCCGTCTTGGTTTTTCCCAAATCGACAATGTTGTCTTCTCCTCATTAGTCTCCATAGATTTAATGGCGAGATGCCATTCAATATAATTACTCATGTAGGATACAAAAGCCCTTAATTTAAGATATCCCATCTAAGAGAATACTATCACAATCATCTGCATACTCACATGTTCACAAATAATTTTTTGTAAACAAAAATTCACACAACAAAATTTTCTGATCAAAATCTAAGGCATGGAAAACATCCAAAAATGTATGACTCAAGGAACATAAATAAGGTTTTCCCACCATAATGGCTTTCATTTTAAACAATAAGTAACTTTCCCACAGAAAAATAGGATATGATGGAGAAGGCCACCTACAACCCAACAACTTGAAGGTGAGATCATGAATTTTTTGTTTATCTGTGGTGCAGTCTCAAATTTGATCCTATAACAACAACAATTGTTCTTCTTGTTTCTTTAGAGCTTCTTTCTTCTGGTGGTTCTCCTAAATTTTCTTCAATTCTGCTTCCATCCATATTTCATGTAAAGTGTCTATTTCTCTCTGATGTTCCTTTAGCAAAATAATCCCATCCTGAAGGGAGACTGCTTCTTGTTTCCATTTTTGTAACTATAAATTAACAGGAGTTTCTTAGGGTTCCATCCTGAGGTGGGACTCGGAGTTCTCCTAGATTTAGTATCTATATCAACAATAGGTGTATAAGCCTCTTTTTCATGGGGTTGTTCCACCTTTATTGCTGGTTCTTTCATAACAACAACCTCTTTGGTGGATTCTTGTGTGTCAGCCCCTTTATTTTTACCTATAATCGCCTTTGTGTCCATTGTTGTTTCTTCTACAATAGGAGTGGCCTCCATAGGTTCTTGGGGGTCTGCTTCTAGGTCAATTATTAAAGGAGGCTCTGATCTAACTGATGGTTCTTGTGTAAGAATGGTATCATCATCAAGTTCTTGTGTAACAGCCTCCTGCTGTTTTGTTTCTACTTCCATTAGGCTGATATTTTCTCTACGGGCATTATATCCTGTTGTTGTTAAGGTTTGAAAACATTTCATGCATACTAGCACCGAGATTTCCCTTCCCTCAGAACACTGTTACCAATGAAATATGTAACCTGACCTCAAAATGGGAACTCTAGCCCAAAAAGTCTAAAAAAACATGAAAAAACACCCCAAAAACAAAAAGTGTGTCTTCCAGAATGCACTTGGTTTTTTTTTAAGGTCAAATTTCAACATTTTATAAAATGATGCTAAAAAAAAAATTGTTTGTTGAAAAAAGGATTGAAAAAACACCCTCAAAACAAAACCAGTTGATGCTGGAATAACAAAAAAAAAAATTGTGTCATAATTTTGACACTTGTAACAATGGAATTAAAGACAACATATTAGGAAATTTTTTAAAATCGAAAATTTCTAAATTTTTTTATAGATGATGTTAAAGATAAACAAATACATGTCTGAAGGGCTTATCATTTCGAACAATTTTCATCCATGTTGTTAAACATAAAATATATTGACTTTAAACAACCCCAAAATTGTAATTATTGTCAACCATAACCTTAAAGATAAAATTTGGTAGCGCATAAAAACCTTAATGACAAGTTGTAAATCTAAAGTTTTTCAATATTAAGTGTTCAACATACTTGAACAATGAAATTATGAAGAAATTATAAGACTTAACAATTTTAAAAAATGAACAAGTAAATAAAAAAATTATCATTGAACAGAAACAAGTAAGAGTAATTTTAATTTTAAAGGATAAAAACGTATCTTTTTTCAAATCTTAGCGTAAGACAAATTTAAATATAATTTCAACCAAAACCTAAAAATCAAGCATCAAAACAAAGTGTTCTGTTTCAATGATGCATATAATTATTAAAACTTTTAAAAGTATCTTATACCAAATGGTAACAATACATAATATCATGGTAATATCACTGCATAATCTAAAAATTCAACATTAGTTTCTATTTTCTATTTTACTTATAATTAAAATATCAACATTGGTACATTGAATATAACATAAATTATTTTTGTAATTCATTGTTGCATTGTCGATGTTCTAAAGAGATGAATTCTTCATAATTAAGACATATAATCCAACAAACATAGAAATGTCTCATAACTTCATGAAAAATGAGATGGAAGTCAAAATTTTTATTTCAAGTTACCATGCAAACATAAATTACATAAAAGTGTCTTAGATAGTTATTCAAAATCAGCCATAGGTTCTGGCACACCATCATAATCTACATCTTCAGATGAATGGCTCGATGCAAATGAAGATGAACCATATTCTTCTCTTTCATTAACTAGTGCTCCATCTGAGTCAACATGCGTGCCCACCATTTCAAAGTTCAAAAGTTTTGTAGATCTACGTCTACATTCTACAGAGTGCCATCTCAACAGTAATTGTTCTGGTAGCAATTTCTTCAAAATATTTTTGGTCTGCAACCAAAGAGTTCCTCTCTTTGTCAAATTGAAGTCATACACAAGTATGCCAACATCCTCCAATTTTAAGACATTTGTGCGGCGACGATTTATATTTATGCCCTTTCTTTTTCTGTTTCTGCCAATTCTTTTTTCCACTATCATCTCTGGCTTGTACACACCATTGAAAGGGTGGGTACTTGTGGCATACCAATGTACATCAACAGCTATAATCTCTTCATTTTCATTAATGAACTTTATAACCTTGGAAATATAGAATGGATAGCCAAGTGGATCTTCATCTGCTAACACTGCTATCATGCAACCCTCCTTAAGATCCTGCACAGAACCCCTGTAAAGCTCTTCCATGGCTTCACGTTGTGCACGTGATCTTCTAGAACCAATATAGATTTCTCTTTCCTCTACCTGTGGGGAATTAATAATAGCTTGAGGCTGTTGTTGTTCAACATTGTGTGTTTCTTGATGTTCATGTTCATTTGGCATATTTTGTGGCCAAAAAAAAGGAGTCTTCAAAAGCATATCCCCATTTATTGATCTTGAAATCATATCACTTTGATTACTGAAAAAAGACTCCCACCAATCTGAATCAACAACATCGAAGTAATCATATGTATCTCTATTACATCTTTTAATTTCCTCTAGACATTGAAAATAATTTATGTCTCTCTTCTGCCTTCGTGCATTATGGAGTTCAGCAACTGACTGTAATAACAATATCTTTGATGAAAATATCAGACGCTCTGGAATGAACTTCAAAAATGCTAAACCTGATGATGGTCCCCATTCTTCAACAATTGAATACTTCTTGCCCCATATAAGTGTTATCCCATCAATTTTTTTGATACGAAATTGATGCTGGAAGCTAATGTCATTAAGTTGTTCAATGCATTTCTCCTCACCATGTGATCCAAAAATAAACCTTCGCATGTCAATAGTTTCTTCCAACACATGAAAAACAGGCTCTGGAATGTACGATTTCTTAATACATTCAATTAATGATGGCAGGATCCCAACACCTTTCCTTCTCAATGTTACTGAAAAACGACTGAACATTTGATCAATATGATCATGAGTATGCCCAACAAGAAGGAAACCAACCTTTATCTTTTTAAAAATCCCCAATTCAATGAGCATGTTTAGATACCCAAAAAGAACTCGACTTTTGTTCTCACAACTTCAGGAAGAATCCCAGACCAATGACTAACCACATCATGGATTATAGTTATGGTCATATTTGCATCATTGTGAATATTTGGAGTTGTGAAGAAAACTCTTGGAAACATCTTCTCATTAAATACCATACAACCAACCAAGTGAAACTGAATGAAATTTCCTTTTGTAATTTTTTTGGCGTGCAGACAAAATGTGGAAGAAGTGTTTTCTTTTGGTCCATACCATCAATTATCAATCCCAGATATTTATTTGGATGATCATAACACTTCTTTCGATGTTTATACAAATTTTTCCTTTCACTTGTTTTCTGATTGCGATGGTCTTGAAGTTCTTTAACAATGGAATTTGTACATAAAATAAAAGAAACATATGACTAAATATATTGTCTTAGTTGATAAGTATCAAATTTAAAAAAACAATGTTTTGAACACATACCTCTTTCCGCCCCTTGACATTTATCTCTTTTTTCTTTAAGAGAAGCACATGTGTTGCAAATCCCCATCCTTGTCTTCTTAGGAATACGAACATTGTTGAATTCAGTTTTCCATATCCTTGTAAAATAAGAATATGTAATAAAATTACCAATTCCTTCAATAGCTTCTGCATAATATTTGTATAACATGAACATTTCTCGTCTCGAGAAATTATCTGGAATATGTATTATGTCTTTATTTGGCATACACTCTCCATGTTTTGAAAAGAAGTCTTTCATCCATGTCTGAGAATTATTTGCAAATGGCCCCACCTCCCGTTTATAATGTGCTTCTGAATAATATGTGGTATCCCTTTCCAATCTATCCTATATTCTTGACAAACGACAATTACCAATTGAATACAACATTTTGAACGCCTTTCTGCAAAGCAATACATTCCCAATATGATAATCATAACCTGCTAGTGTAGATTGCATACAACCCACTAAATATGAATTTTGCATGCTTTTATTCATTGACATATATGTTTTCCTTTTCTCCAAAGAAAAATTGAAATCCATATTTTTCAAGCAATCCCTTCGACAACATTCACTTGAAATCAAATGAACGACAGAACTTCTTGTCGTGAGATATTTTGTCCTCGCCCTTGTATAACTAGAATGATTTGGATTGATATGAAAAGGTCTACTCCTACTCCTAGTTGCAATATTTGCTTGCAACGGCTTCATCATTCCATCATCCTTTGTAAAAGTAGTTTCATCACCATTAGGAAGAATATTATCCCCACTATCATCATCCTCAACATAGTTAAAAAATTCATCAACATCATTCCGTGAAAAATTTTCTTTACCATCATCAGTTGAAGAAAACATTTCACAAGAATCATCGGCACTTCTGTAACCCTGAATCAAAATAAATTCTTCACCATCTTGACCCATGCTTTCAAATTCTTCCTTGGGAGGATTCAATTCTTCATCACCATGAGTGTCTTTGAAATGGTCACTTGGATAAAATGAAATATTCAGATCTGTGCCTCTAAAATTATCATTTTCAAAACCCTCTTCATCCTCCCCTTCCTCAGTGGTGCTCTCATAATCCTTGCGATTAGGCATAAGTGAAAGCTTTGAATTTGTATTCACTAGAATTTCTTCATCTTGCCCCTCCCCTTCCTCACTGAAGCTCTCATAATCCTTAGGATTAGGAATAAGTGAATGGCTTGAATCTATATTTATTGGAAATTCTTCATCCCCCCCTTCATCAGTGGTTAAATTATAATCATTATGATTAGGATGAAGTGAAAATTTTATCTTTGGAAATTCATCCCCATCTTCATCAGTGGTGCTGGCATAATCCTAGGGATTAGGACGAAGTGCATATTTTGACTTTGCAAATTCTTCATTCCCCTCTTCATCTGTGGTGCTGACATAATCCTTAGGATTAAGACGAAGTGGAAATTTTGACTCTGGAATTTTTTCTTCCCCCTCTTCATCAGTGGTGCTTGCATAATCCTTAGGATTAGGACGGAGTGGAAATTTTAACACTGTAAATTTTTCATTTCCCTCTCCATCAATGGTGCTGGCATAATCCTTAGGATTGGGACGAAGTGGATGTTTTGACTCTGAAACATTATCATTATCCTCTTCATTAGTGGTGCTCGCATAATCCTTACGATTAGGACGAATTTGATATTTTGACTCTGGAAATTTTACATCTCCCTTTTCATCAGTGGTGGTGGCATACTCATCAAGATTAGGACAGAGTGGATATTTTGACTCTATAGATTCTTCATTCCCCTCTTCATTTGTTGTTCTTGCATAATCCTTAGGACTAATCTGAAGTGGATATTCTTCATCTCCCTCTTCATCAATGGTGTCCTCGAAATCCTTGGGATTAGGACGAAGTGAAACTTTTGACTCTGGAAATTCTTCATCATGCCCTTGATCACTGTTGCTTTCATAATCCTTAGGATTAAGAGTAAGTGGTATAACTGGCGCTCGATTTATAGAAATTTCATTTTGCTGCACCTCATCAATTTTGTTCTCATCATCTTTAGGATAACGACCAAGTCGATTTTTTGACTCTCTATTCATGGTGAACGAACTCCCGTTATATTCATCACTCTGAATAGAGTTGTTGTGTGACGAAGATGTTGATGTTGTAGAAAGAAAAACTTCTCTATCAGAAGAAACCATGGCTTTCAACAAGAATAGGTTGAATGATACAAATTCCTCTCCGACTTACAATATATAGCTTAAAGACTGAAAATTTCCCTCCAAATTTTCCCTCGAAAAAAAATCGGGAAAAAATTTCCCTCCAAAATTTCCCCCGAAAAAATTTCGCGAAAAATGTTCCCTCCAAAATTTTCATTTCAAATATTTGGTACAAATATTAGTCAAAAAATGTATTTAACATTTTTTTTAATAAACTGTTTATGTTGAAATATTTTACCGATATTTATATTCAAAATATCCACAAAATATTTCTATCATGGATGCCTTCCAAACTAAAATAATGTTTTTATTTGAATGATTTAACATTGACTAGATGTAAGTATTAACTATAATATTATTATAATACCTAAATGCAAATATTAACTATTTTAACTATAGTGACTACATGTAAATATTTTAAATTTTAAATTTTAAACTTACGTTATATTCATCTAGAATATATTTGAAAATTTATAAATAAACGGTTGGTCTTCAAATATTTCATCATACTTTCTATTCAAAATATCCACAAAATATTCCTTTCATGCATGTCTTCGAAACTAAAATAATTTTCTTATTTGAATGGTTTAAGATTGACTACATGTAAATATTTACAAAAATAACAACATGTAAATATTAACTATTTAAACTATAATATTAACTATAATTAACAACATGTACATATTTTTTATTTTAAAATTTAATCCCATGATTTTAAACATTGATTACATGTAAATATTAACTTTGATAACTAAATGCAAATATTAACTATTTTATCTATAATATTAAATATAATTAACTACATGTAAGTATTTCATATTTTAATTTTTAATCTGAGATTATATTTGAATTATTCAACATTCAGTACATGTAAATATTAAATAAAATATTAATTATAATAACTACATGCAAATAATAAGTATTTTAACTATAGTATGAACTATAATAAACTAAATGTAAATATTTTAAATTTGAAATTTTAATCCCACATTTGTTAAACAGTAAACCAATCAGACAATATTCGCTATTTAAAAGGAATGATTGTTTCTATTCATCACATCACATCAAGTTTTCTGGTATTTGTTAGAGCAAATTTCTGGAGGTGTTGCGTTGGCATTGGTAACTTCGTGGAGGCATTGCATTGGCATTGGAGGCGTTGTGTCGCTATTGGTAATTTTGTGGAGGTGTTGCATTGGCATTGGTAACTTCGTGAAGGCATTGTATTGGCATTGGAGGCATTGTGTTGCTATTCGTAATTTTGTGGAGGCGTTGTGTTGGCATTGGTGACAACAGCTTTTTGCATTTCAAAGGTTAGTTTTCCTTCTATTCTGTCAATTTAAAGACGATTTTGGGGAAAATCTATTTTTCTATAGTTTTTTTGTGTCCAAAAACTATTT
Source organism: Pinus albicaulis (assembly GCA_034641835.2). Lineage (NCBI taxonomy): Eukaryota > Viridiplantae > Streptophyta > Pinopsida > Pinales > Pinaceae > Pinus > Pinus albicaulis. The sequence continues at coordinate 879,972,047 of CM076572.1, forward strand.
TTTTAAGGTTTTTAGGTTCAAAAACCTTAATTTTTTAATATTTTTTTAGTGAAGAAAATGCAAAAAAAACTAAATTTTTTAGGGTTTTAAGGACAAAAATTTAGATTTTTTTTCTTTTTTAAGACTTATAGGTTCATCTAGATAGAAAAATCCATAAAACGACCATGCACATAAAAAAAAATATATATATATATATTTTAACATTTTTTATTTGTTTTTTTTTAATCATAAATATATCAGTGATTTCATTATTTTTTTTGAGAATTTTTTTATTTTATATTCTATTTTATTTTATTTTTTAAATTTTAAATCTTAGTTTTATTCTTTTTAATTTTAAATCTTTAATTTTTTTTTTCTTTAATATATATATATGTATATATATATTGTATTGTGATTTAGTTTTTTTTTTTTTTTTAGTTATATTGTTATATTAAAACAAATATTTTTTTAATTTATTATATTGTTTTTTTTTTAATTATATAATGTTTAGAAACCAAACATAGTTGTGATTTAATATTTATTATTATTATTTTTTTTAATAGTTTGATATTTTTAACATTTTATTATTATTATTAAATAATGTTTTAATAATTATATTATATTAAAAAAAAAAATTAAAATCGAAATTTAAAAAAAAAAAAAAAAAAAAAATTAAAACAAAATAAAAATAAAATAAAATAAAATAAAAAATTTATAAAAAAAAACAAACAAACAAACAAACATGGCAGACCCCGCCCGTGGGCGCCGGAGGCCGGCCGGGCGGCGCCATGGGGGCGGCTCAGCAGGGGCCGTGAGGCCGGCTGGGCCGCCCCTGTGGCGCTGCCCAACCGGCCCTTGGCGCCCAGCGCGGCAGAGCCATTCATTTTTAAATTTTTTTTTTTTTTTAATTTTAAATTTTTTTTTTTTAAATTATTATTTTTTTTAATTTTTAATTTTTTTAATTTGTTTTAATAAAACCTTTTTTAATTTGTTTTAATAAAACCTTTTTTTAATTTTGGTTTATTTATTTATTTATTTTTTTTTAATTTTTTTTTTTTAATAATTTGTTTTAATAAAACATTTTTTAATTTTGAATTTTTTTAATTTTGTTTTGTTCTTTAATTTTTTTTTTTTTTTTTAAATAATTTGTTTTAATAAAACAATTAAAAGTTCATAGAAACATTGTTATATATAAAAATAATAAAAAAATTGTTATATAATATAATAAAAACATTGTTAAATAATAATTGTTAAAAATCTCAAAATATAATATATATATATATATATATATATATATATATCAAAAAAAAAAACTATTAAACAACCATTATGTTTTGCTTTTAAACATTATATAATTAAAAAAAAATACAATATAATAAATTAAAAAAAACATTTGTTTTAATATAACAATATAATAAATTAATAAAAAAAAACTATATAACAATACAATTAAAAAAATAAAAAATATATAATATTATAACATTTGTTATAAATAGTTAGTAATTTTTTTGTTTTTTTTTTAAATATTAAACAAAAACTAAAGTTTGAAAATACTAGTTTATTTTTTTTAATTATTTTATACAATTTAAACACATTTTTAAATTTTTTATAAAATGTATTCAAAACATATTATATAGATATATACATATGATTTATAATATTTTGTTTTTAAATGAAAATTTTTATAGTTAATTTTACTGCTTTAATTTCAAACTATTTAGTTTTAGAAATAAATTTTGTTTATTAAATTTATTTTATCCGCAATATTTTTCCATTAACTAATATATATATATATATATATATATATATATATATATATATATTGGGAGTTGATGTCGTAGATTTGGGAGCTGCTGCCCTAGGTGCAGAAACATTCACAGAAATATTTTGAAAATGGCATCAAAAAATATTTTTTGATGCCATTTTCAAAATATTTCTGTGAATGTTTATATATATATATATATATATCAGGAAAATGGCATCAAAAAATATTTCTGTGAATGTTTCTGCACCTAGGGCAGCAGCTCCCAAATCTACGACAGCAGCTCCCAAATCTACAGCGGCAGCTCGACGCACTATGGATACAACTCTCAAATCTAAAGTTGCAGCTGGACGCACTATGGACACTGTTGGACGCAATAAGGATATTGTTGCACACACTAATAAAAGTCAAGCAAGTGGGGCACCAGGTTCATTAAAGCTTATTTCTGATTGGAAGAACGTCGAGGAAATAGATAAAACCGATTTCTCATGGTATCTTGAAGACAGTGAAATGGAGGCTGATATACACATCTATCTGATTTGTGATATGATTGACTTAAATGAGCCATATGATGTGATGGGCAGAGTACGAGACATATGTATGGTCCCGAATACAAACACTATTTATGTTCTTGCAAGGAAGGCTTTGAAACGTGAGAAGGTTAGATATCATCTATCAATCATCAAGTATGACACAGATAAAATATCTTCAAAATTTTCTGAAGAAATATCAAGCAACATTGCAAATAACATTGTAAGTATGCTTATTTTTATTTCCTCTATGCATTATTGTAAGGATGATTCAATTTTTTATAAATTATTGATCATTGACATGTTTTATTTTGTTTCATAGGATTTTGTTCTGGGTCTTTCAAACATGTTTGAAGGTATTTATATGTTGGTGCCAAATGTTATGGATGTGATCAAAACTTTCCACAAAGACAAAGCAAAGGAAAGGAGATTGAAGCAAAGAGCAATAGCTCGTGACACTGCAACAGTACAAAGAGGGGATCAACCAAAAGTCACCAAGGTGGGTCAATCTAGTAAACTTAAACATGTTTCTTTTGAAGGTGTCGAACATGAAATAGAAAATTATGATAGAATTAGTGAGGAGGATATGAGAACTATTGTTCAAAAGGAGAAAACAGATCAGACACCAAAAAGAAAAATTTCCAAAGATGTCTCTCTTTTACCTCATGAAGGAGAGCTTGTTTATAAAAAAACGGATATGTTATCCAATAAGACTAGGAAATCAAATATTGGTGAACTTGTAAAGGTCGTGAGCAGAAGTGAAGAACAAATTGAAAGCTCTCACAGAAGAAGAGAAATCATAACACCAGGTGTTGAGTTAGAGGATGGCATTATTAAAACAAAACAAAATACTATTCGACAAGAGTTGAGGAAGAATAAATTAATTCTTGGTGGCCAAACATTTGACCTTAAAGTTAACCAAATTTATGGCTCAGATGAAGGACAATCTCAATATCAAATTAGAAAGGCCCATCACCTACATGTACATAATCTGAAAACATTGTTCAGGTTCAATCCATATGCGCATGTGGTGGATTATGTGGTTCTTGTCGATCCATGTTAGGTTCCCAACAAACAAGCATTTGACAAGACAAAATTTTTTGATTATAAATATTATGTAATTGGAGGGAACCATTCGATAGAGGCTAAGAGACAATTGATTGCAGAATATCCCAATAAATATCTTTTTCAAACAGTGAAATGCATCATTTACGCTGGCTTAACAGAAATGGAATCAAAGTTATTGGCATGGGATCATAATGCATATAATGATTATAGAATGAAAATGAATTTCATCCAAAGGGTCAGATTTATTCATAACGAATTCATAGAAAAATGTGGTGGGGATAAGACACAAGTTAGTGTAGCATTTCGAAAGGAATCTTTAATGGAAACAGGTTATCAAATTGATGAAAAAAAAAAAAGGATGGAAAATTGAATACAAATCTCTTCAGAGGCACAGATAAAATTTTTTAGTTGGCATTTAGAACTGGGGAGGTATGGGATTTGATTGATGAGATTTTTGATCGGTGGGAGAATATTTCCATAAAAATTCAGAAGGTTAGAAAGAGTAAACCCATAATATGTACCAACAGTAAGGGGGGTCCTGAAATGAAGCATCTTCCAGAGGATATGACTATTACACCTTGGAGAACAATGCAAGGTGTGAAGGATGATAAATTATTGAAATCAGTATTAGCCCGTGTGAAGTTGGGTGAATTATCAATGGAAGAAATGTGTGCAGAATTTCAAAAGTATGTTTCTTGAATTATTTCTTATTTTTCTTTCATTATAATTTTATTTTTAAATAAAACATAATGATGTTGGTAGAATTTATTATACATGTCAATATATTAATACTTTTAACTTGATTTATCCAATCAGAAAATTTTTATGAAAATACAAGAACACATGGTTAAAATGTTGAATGAAGACAGTTGGGATGATGTTGTACACAACTACCTAGAAGCAAGTTCTACATCAACACTAAAAGAGTTTTATATTGCATTCAATAAGGTATGTTGATTTATAAATTCATTTTATTCATATTTAAACTATTTTTATTTTGTTACTTATACATACATATATATATATATGTGTGTGTGTGTGTGTGTGTGTGTGTGTGTGTGTGTGTGTCATTAAAGATGTCGAAGAAGGATGGAAATGGAGTACCAGATACTTTCAAAAGCTTTATTGAAAAAATTAAGATGGAGAACATGAGAAGGAAGCGTCTTATGAATGTTGAAGTAGATCCTACTCTTAATCATTACATTTGGAATGGGCTCGACAGTGTCCAATATCAAATAATACAAGGTGAATATGAACACATTGCATCACTAATACCTAAAAGGGAATATGGCCTAGTTATTGCAGATATTCCTCATGGTTTCAATTTCCCAGACATTGAATATGATAGAGAACCATATACTTATCAAGCTTTTAGTAAAGTGGTTACAGGTTTTCAAGAAGTGACAACATCACCACTTTGGTGATTTGTGACATTTCATTCAGACACACAGTTTCCAATTTTATTAGCAAGCTTCAAGGGTAAAGAAAACTCAAGGATGCAACTTACATGGTAAGATTTTGAAATTGTATGTTTGATTCCTCCTAATTTTTTTTATTCATGTAAAATTTAATTGAACTTTTACTATGTTATGTTACAGGAAAAAATCAAATATTGTTTCTTCCGAAGATCAGCCTATTATAAATTATTGTGAATTCATCCATGTTGAATGTTGGACAAAATACGATAGCTATAAGCATATTATTATGAATTGAGTAGATGGGAAGAGTCATAGTCAAGTATTGGTTTATGATGTAGTTGTAAGAAAACTAACATATGAGGATAAAGATGCAAAAGGAGATATAGTTAACATTTATCAAAAACCACAAGCATTGATTAAATATCTTATATATCTATGTTCAAATGAAGGAGAATGGGTTTTGGATTTATTCTCAGGTTCAGGTAAGTTTTATTATACAAATTTAAATTTAAATATTGTATTTTTTACTTTTTATGTCTCCATACTAATTTTCTTACTTATTTTTTTTGTGCTTGATGATTAGGTACAACAATAGTATGTTGCCTACTAAAAGGAAGAAATTGCACTGCCATTGAGAAACACCCAGTTCAATGCAAATTTATTCAACAAAGAATTAACGCTCTTAAATTCCTTCTAGATGTGAAGCAAGAAGTTGGTTTGTGGAAAGGAGATTTTAATGAATCACGTGTGGCAAAAAAAACAAAGGAACCTCAACCACCATTATGTGGAATGATTGGAAAGGGACACTTTGGAAGATTTGTTGACATGAAAGATCCATTAGAAGACAACAATGATAAAAATGAAGAAGAAAATGCTGCGAAAGAAGCCATCAATGCTGTTCTAGATGATGTTGAAGATGTATTAGTTGATATTGTTGATGATGTGTAAGTTATGCTTGCAAAAAAAGCTTATTTTTTAGAACTATTAATCAATTTTACTTGTAATGTTTAGACTTTGATATTTTATGAAAACGACCCTTATTTTTTGCAAAAAACATGTGATTGCTATTATTTTTTGACATAAAATTCAATAAAAATGTTGTTTTCTTAAGTTTTTTTGTTAAGATTCTCCCAAAAAATTAGTTTATTTAACATGTTTTTTCCAACAAAAACTCTATAAAAATGTATTTTTTGCATTGTATTTATATTGAAAAATTGTATTTTTTTGTCATATGGTTCAAAATATTGGTTTTTTAGCAACAATTTTTTGATGTGCATTGAAAAATTATTTAACAATACGTAAACATGTAGAAAATATAAACTTTAGAATATTAACCCTTTTTCCATCTTTTATGTATGTGAAAAAGTGAATATATCAGTACAAGTTTTTATTTTAAAAAAAAATATTTTTTTATTTTTAAAACACAAGTACATAAATGCACTTAAAAATAAACATCTCACAGAAGAAGAAGACATTAGAAAATATATAGTGTCAAAATCAATCCTATAAAAAAACGTTAGTGATGATACACCACCACTATTCAAAATTGACATAAAAAACATCACTTAAAAAAAAAACAAAATTAATTAAAAAAAAAAACAAAATTTAAAAAACTTAAAGTGCCAAAAACATGCTCAATTTTTTTTTCTTGATTCTGCATCGCCACTTTTTCAAAATCAGGTGTTTTTCTTGATACTTCAAAAAGTAGGTAACAATGAGGTTACATATTTCATCGGTAACATTGTTTCAGATAATTTCCACTTCAATTACTCATTTTATTTTCTTAATTTTTCAATTTCTAAACACAAGGCATTGGTTTCATCCTTACCTAATGGGGAAGATTTCCTTTCTTCTTCTAAAATTTTTTCTTCCATATGCTTCTCGGCCGTAGGCAAGGTTTATGCAAGTACGCTAAACTTCACTCTCTGTTTCGGTCTTTTTCCCCTAATTGGTTCCTCAGTAGGCTTCTTCCAAATTCTAACTTCAGTTGGTCGAGTTTGGGTCTCTTCCTTTATCTGACTTTCTCCTGAGGTCGTGGTTTGTTTCCCTCCCCTTGTCCTTTGTTTTTTCCTTTTGAATTCTTCTCAAGTTTTTCCTTGCTAGCCTAGGGCATTGAGGACAATGAGCTTAATAAATCCGTGATTAATCACGCATGCCTCCATGTGTGTTGCTATTTTTACTATTGCTGCCATATGGTTAATGTTTCCAAGAAAATAGAATGGAAGATTAATTATTTACTGATGTCGAAGGTGGTTAAGCAGAGGAAATTTATAGTTGAACACTATCGTGGATCTCCCTTCGCAAGTGATATATTTGATCAAACTGAGGGAAACGTCTCCCTAAGGGTGAGGAAGTGATAATCTGTCAATTCCCCTTCCTTTATTTTCTAGTTTCTCTTCCCCTACTAAGAAATCCTCTTTCAAGGAGGGATCATTGATTTTTATATTAAATCACCTCCTGCCTTCTACTGGTAATAAATTTACCTAGTGAATTACCTCTTCAGTCACCTCCACTTGCATGCCTCTTACTCGGGTTTGATTATTGCTCAAGTTATAAGCAAATTCAATTGCCACTGCCTCATCTGAGCCTTCAAGCTTCTAGAAAAACTCAACCCATCTAGCCTCTATGAATATATGGTAAGCTTCAGGGCAATTTTGTAGAACATCCATAGAATATAGCTCATGCCTGACCACTGCTCCACCCATTTCTATTGTTTGCTTCTAAATTTTCTTTTTAATGTTCGGAAATACTATAATACCACTGAGTTTTTGAGTTCACTTATTGCTATTCAGTCATGTTGTAACATCACTGTGTCTTTAAACTGGCTACTGCTTGGAATCTCTGATTATCCCAATCGATGAGTTTACAAATGAGAATGTAAGGTTTCAAAAGGAGGTTGATGAAATGTGATGGCTTTCAAGGATTTACCAAATCATACCCTACACTAATACTCATAAATGGCTTATTGTGGAAAGTGATGGGATTTCGTACACACGCTCTTTTCCAACTTAATTCGGTCATCATTAGCAATTTTGTTATTAATTACGTGCATGCAAATTTAATATATATTTATGATTATAACCTTTTTGCAATGATTTCAAGTCATATCCCCTCCCCCACTTTAATTGTAACAGCTGCCCATGGCCGTCACAAGAGTTTCATTACTTTGCAAATTAATCATTGAATTATCAATGACAATCATTTACCTTTTTAGTGACATACATGAGGTGACGATGGAAGAAGAATTGAGTTGAAGGCATCCTACTTGCAGTGCTTGTGCTGTTGTGTTTAGCTGGCATTATTATTGCTATATATGGAATGAATTACAAAGAACAGTTTTAGTGGTTGTCGGCTGTTACATATGTAATAGCCAAGACAACTTTTAAATTATTCTCAGAAAAACATAATAATCAGAATAAATTGATACAAAAAGAAATTAAATGAATACCATCATCCTCTGACATGGATCAGGAAGGGAAGATGATATTACAGGGAGAAAAACATGGGTTTAACAACCTCCATGAGAGTGGTTTTCAACTGTTACTAGATGTCTGACTACACCCCCGAAAGGGGTTTTCACAGTTAGATTTATTTATTTATTTATTTATTTTGTTATTTTCTTTTTATTTTTATTATATATATATATATATATATATATATATATATATATATATATATATATTAAACAAGTGTAGCAGCTACCACAAAGGTGGATTTCAACTGCTGCACTTATTGGAATTTCAACTTTTAAGGCTACAAAGGATAATGTTTCCCTACGGTTGTAACATGAAGATCAGAGTCTATGACAATGTTAAAAAATAATTTCTTTGAAGCGGGTTGATGATATAAATTTAGACGGTTTCCATTAACTAGTAATGGTGTCTTGGCACTATCAATAGTAACCAATTGTATAGTCCCATTTTCGAAGACTCTATCCACTTCGTAAGTACCTATCCATCTGGTGTAGATCTTGCCTTTGAAATCTTTGAACCTTCAATCATACAAAAGAGTCCAATCTCCTTTTTGGAAAATTTTCTTCTTCATAAAACCATCATGCCATCTGGCTCTTTGTTGCTAGACGATTTATGTCTGTTGAATGGTAGCCAATTGTTTCTCTTCCATTTCATTGAGTTGGCTCAATATTTGAGTCTATGCTATACTCAAATCTAGATCAACCTACCATGTAGTTCTTAATGTCTTTATCTCAAACTGTATGGGGAATAATGGATTCTTACCATACAATAGTTCATATGGTTATAAGCCTATAATTTTCCTCCATGTTGTCCTATAAGCCCATAGTACCTCTGGAAGTTTCCCAGCCCAGTTTCTTCGGTGGCTGGCTACTGTCTTTGTCAAGATTCCCTCAATAACTTTGTTGGTGCTTTATACTTGCCCACTTTCTTGTGGAAGATAGGGTGTAGTGATTCTATGATGGATTCCATACTTCTCAACCAACTTCCTGAGAAAATGAGATGTGAACTGAGGACCCCCATATGTCACTATCTCTCTGGGTATCCTGAAACGAAAAAAAAGATCTTGAAATAGGAAGTTTGAAACAACCTGCTCTGTTGCTATAGTTAGTGCCCTTGTTTCGACCCATTTTTTGACATAATCTATGCAGACCAATATGTATCCTTTTTTTTGTGATGAAAAATTAATTGGACCCACAAAGTCTATGACCCATTTCTCGAATGGTTCTATTACTATCTCAGGTTGTAATAGCATCTCATCTGATTTTAGAGGGTGGCCCATCCTTTGGAAACTACCACATCCTTTCACAAACTTCTTGGCATCCCGGAATATAGTTGGTTAGTAGTACCCTGTTGAGAGTACTTTAAGTCATGTTCTCTTGTCAGCAAAGTGTCCCCCACAAGGTTCCTCATGACAAGCCTTTAGGATCTCAAATACCTCATCTTCTCTAACACGATGCCTAATTTGAAAATTTGGCCCATTGTGATAGAGATTACCTTTTATCCAGGAGTAGGTAGCACTTTGTTGTATAATCCTCCTTCTTTCCTTGGAAGACAATTCATGTGGGAATTTTCTTGCAGAAAGGTATTTGGCTATATTTGCATACCATGGAGAGTGAGTAGAAATGGAAAAAAGATACTCATCTAAAAAAGAATCATTAGTAGCAGTGCAGTCATCACTTATAGTTAATCTAGAAAGGAAATCAGCAACTACATTATCATTTATGGGTTTATCTAAAATAGTAATGTCAAATTCTTGTAACAGCAATAACCATCGTGTATCTCTACCATTAGTAATAGGTTTTTTCATTAAAAAGTGAATTGGAGCATGGTTAGTGTGTACAAATACTTGGTACCCAGTGATGTGTTGCCGAAATTTGCTGATAGCATGCACTATTGCTAGGAATTCTTTCTCAGTAATAGTGTAGTTAAGTTCTTCTGGATTCAAGTTCTTATTGATGTAATAAATGGCATAAGGCTTCTTATCGTCCAACCACCCGAGAAAAACACCCACAACCATGTCAGATGCGTCTGTAGCAATATCAAATGAAAATTTCCAGTTTGGTCCTTGTAAAACAGGTGTTGCTATTACACAGTTCTTTATCTTCAAAAAGGCTTGCTCACACTTTTATGTTCACACAAATTCCACATCTTTCATCAGTAATGAAAATAAAGGAGCTGAAATATTTGAGAAAGTCTCTATAAACCTCCTATAGTATCCTGCATGTCCCAAAAAAATATGTACCGCTTTCAGAGTCTTAGGGGTTGGGATTTTCGAGATTACCTCTATTTTTTCAAGATCTACCTTGATTCCATCTGATGAAATGAAATTTCCCAACAAAATTTCCTCAGTCATCATCGTGTGGCATTTTTACGTGCTCAGAGCAACATTATTTTGTTCACATCACTCCATCACTTTTTCCAAGTCAGCTAATGTTGTCTCAAATGCATCCTTGTAGGGTGTAAAATCATCCATAAAGATTTCAAGATAGTCATTCAAAAGATCAGAAAAAATACCTAATATTTCCCTTTGAAAGGTTGCAGGTGAATTACAGAGACCAAAAGGAAGGACTCAGTATCCAAAGGTACCCCATGGATAAGTAAAGGTTGTCTCGTCTTGATCTATTAGAGCAATATGTATTTGATTATTTCCACTAAACCCATCTAGAAATGAATTTTTTTTTTTTTCCAGAAAGAGTGTCCAAGACTTGATCAATAAATGGTAAGGTAAAATGATCCTTTTGAGTGGCCTTGTTAATTTATCTATAGTCAACAAAGACCATCCATTTTCCATTCTTCTTTGGAACTATGATAAGTGGAGACACCGACTGACTATCAGAAATCGAGTAGATGAAATTAGCATTAAGGAGTTTCTCCAATTATTCTTTTACTATCTCCTTAAGTGTAGGGTTCATTCTTCATTGAGGTTGTCTAACAGGTTTGTAATCTTCTTTAAGGTAAATGCGATGAGTTCATAGGGTAGGATGGATTCATTTCATATCAGTATAGTCCCATGAAAATGCCTTTTTTATTTCTGTAACAGTTTTATTAGTAATATGTTTTCTTCAGCAGTCAAGTTGGGATTCATGTTTAAATATTTTCCAGGTTCAATTTCAATGGGACTGTTGATAGAAAGAGGATTTGTTTTCAAATGTTCAATAATTACATCATCTTCCTCACCTTCTTCTCCAAAATATCTAATGGGGGAAATAGGTAATGGATTACTGATAAAACCATTAATAATATCATCCTTTGTTTCATCCATAAAGTATTGTGCTTTTCCAAGCATAAGAAGAGGTAGGGAAAGATCAGATTCGGGTGCAAATTTGTCCCAGCAGGGACTATTGAAATCCATATGAGGTTTTTCTAGGGGATAAAGATTCAAGTTCTAAGAGTCTTGTCCATATAATATCACCATACATATGGACCTACATCCGATATATGCATCTAGAATGGCTAGCCATGGTCTTCCCAATATTAAAGGATGACCCCCCAGATTGTATTTGGTTTGTAAGATAAGAAAGTCAGCTAGATAGATCCAGGAGGCCACAATAATAACCACATCTTCAATCATTCCTTCAGGCTTAACACGGGACCTATCTACTAGTTCAAGAACTGTAGGTGTAGTTCTAAGTCTGTGAAGTCCTAGATAGATGAAGAGGTCTTTAATCATAACGTTAATAACGTCCCCTAGATCAATAAAGGTTTTGGTCATGGGATGGTTGTCAATATGGATAGTCACTATGGGGTTCCCTCGATCATTATACTTGGTCAAAAAAGCCTGTTCAATCATAAGATCGGACAATTTTCCAAAGACATGGATAGTAGCAAGGTCCTTAGGTTTCCTTCGAGGTCTTTTGACGCATATATCCCTCACTATTTTAGCATAGATAGGAACTTCTTTAAGAGCTTGTAACAGTGGAATATGTACATATAAATTTTGCAGCTCCTTAAGGAATTCAGACTCAGGTCACAAGGTCGACCCAATTTCAGTTAATCGTTGAGGATACTGGGGATTTTTAATGCTAACATTAGGTTCATCTACCACAAATGTATCAGCCTTACTCATATTAGTTGCTGTAAAAACAATAGACTTTCCCGAGATGACTGTTACTGGTGTAACAATGGGTGTTGTATCAACTGTTACATATGTAACAGCTGCTTTAGAATCATCCATATCCTTTTTGGGTGATTCACATTCTTTTATAATAATGGACGTGTGTTCAAATATGATTACTTTCCCTGACCAAAGTTGAACCTCATTAAGTCTAATAGGAGTGATAAGATAAGTCTAGAGGTTAACCAGAGCATCCATGCTTTGAGCTACCATATTATTTTGATTGGGGTTGGGTTGTACAGGTAATTGGGGTCAGACAGAAGGTGTTGGATTCTGAATAGAAGGAAGTTGTAACTACTACTGTTCCATTGGTATTGGAGGGGGTACTGGACCTTGGCCATTACGTCTCCAGTTTTTTCCCCAAGGATTGGGTTGTGATGGAGGATATTTCCTTGGTGGAGGAGATGGCCACTGGTTCCATGGTGAAGGAAATTGTGTTAACGAAGGAGCATGATACTGCCATGGGTATTTCTTACTGTTATAAATATTATTCCAAGGATAAAAATAAGAAAAATATGAAGGCATACCTATAGTTCGTGGCTTCCATGGTCTCTTTGATCCGATAAAATAAGAAGATTGACCATCCTCGCTTCATTCTTGTAGTACGGCCTTAAGTATACGCAAATCAAGACATTGATTTGTAGAATGCATGAACTCACAGATGTTGCACAGGCTAACACTATTCATTCCACATTATTTTTCCAAATGTTTCTTTTTGCATCAGGGAAAGAATATTGCTAAGGTTTCTTGAGCTTCCGCTTGTGCCTTCTTGACTTGTACCATACTGATTTGGGCAGAGAGAGTGCTAAGGAGATCGATTTTAAAATCCTCAAATAAGTTCCCAATCTCTTCTCTGGTTACTCCTCGACTTGTGGACTTCTGTATCCCGAGTGAAGGGTCCTGAACTGGAACTTTCCCTTTGACAGATCCTCTTGAGCTATGTAGGTAAAGCTTCATTATCTCCTCAAATGTTTCTTGCAATATGTCTCCTGTTCCTATTATATTTAGATGTTCCAGAAAATCCTCGCTTAAGCCTCTTAAGGATAATGGCTTTAGAATATCTGGATCTAATTTATTGAACATATAACTTTGTAAATTGTAGTGGAATTTCTCCAGGTAATATTCCAGGCTCTCCTCCTCATTCTGTGCAATTATGAAAATTTCGTCCTTCGAATCCCTGGTTTAGCAGTAGTCCTAATACTTAAAGAGGAAAGCTTATATTATATCATTCCATCTTTAAACTTTGCCAGCACCCAATCTCATGAACCATCTTAACGTTACTCGCTTCAGAGTAGCAGGAAATAATTTAAGCTTCTAGGCATCTGAAGTATAGTCATAACCTCTACACAACACATCGAACTTGAACAGAAAGGTACCAGGATCTTCAATAGCCATCCCCTGAAAGGGTGGTAGGGATGATAAAGGTATTTTCTTCATAGGATCCTCATCCCGTGTTACCAATATTTGGAATTCAAAAGTAAAATAGCTATTTTCTTTAACATTCTCATTCCCCATGGCTGATTCTTCCTAATAGGATGAGCTAGCCTCGGAGTGTTCTGGAGATTTACATATAGAAGGATCAGGCTATTTCAGGATCAATTATTTAAAAACACTACCAGCATCCAATTAATGATAAAATAACAGTTGTTCCTTAGGTTCCTGATGATCCCCACTGGTCTCTTCGTATCCTTCAATTCTCAAATCCTAGTCGATAATTCTCCATTATAGTTTTGAATCTAGAATTTTGATATCATAAGTGGATATGTTGTTTGAAGGATTGTGAGGTCTAGCCACTGAAGACATAGATGGTCCAGGCCTTGATATGGTAGCTTCTTTCTATGGTCTTGTCTTCCTTCTATCTCAATATGACGTGGATTGTTCCTTCTCTGCCTTTGAAATCAGATCTCCAAAGAATGTTTTCGTTCCCAAATCTGCGCTCTTATTTTCCTTCTTACAACCCATATTTCCTGTAGTTAGTAGAGTGGGGGGTGTTTGTAGATGTTTATGTTGTCCTACTGTCACACATGGGCCCTATCCATATCAATTAATCCTATAGGTGCTTCAGTTTCTACAACAATGAGCCCACTCAAGCTTGTTAGAATGATGTGCAGGTTCTTACCTCTCGTCTTACCACCCAACAACTTTATAGCTGAAGGCACCCTAAGAAAAACACCCAAAATTCAATTCCTAAGTGTCCCAGCAAGACATTGGCAAGCCCACTCAAGCCTGTTAGAGCGATGCGCAGGTTGTTACCTCTCGTCTTACTCCCCGACAACTGTGTTGTTGGAGACACTATAAAAACACATCAAAATTTCACTTCTTAGAAAAAACTCTAATTGATTGGATCATGATTTCCATCCCCGTCAATGGTGCCGAAATTTTGGACTATATAAATCACTTATTAAATGATTGAACAACAAATATTTAATTATATATCCAGGGATGTCTATTTATTCCAATGACAGTAACACCATCTGTGCTGATACACCAAACAGAAGTAATCTTAAAGAAAAGAAATCATCGATGACGTAAAATGATGGAAATAAATTGCTCACACATAAATAAAAGAATCCACAAGATTGAAATCAAACTTCATTTGATCTGTTTAGCTCACCACACAATAAGTACCCAGCTGGTGTCTTTATTAAAATATCTGTAACAACATATAAAATATACAAATCGAAGCAAATAGATTTTCAGTTGAACAACAACAACATCACTCTAATGATACATAAACTGAAATACAATTACATACACACATTGCTACTGTAACCACTACAATTCCTGCTAAGAAGGAGGGCCCTTCCTCCCTAGCAAGGAACATGTAGAGAAGTAACTTAACCGAAACTAAATAGAATCACACATGTAACTGCAATGAAAATATGATCTATATTAATCTAAACACAATTACAGAGGCAAAACAACGTTCTTCTACGCTAACCTCTCAACCTCTAGGGCTGAGATATATATAGTGGTTACATTGTAAAATCCATGAATAGATCATTCATTAGAGTCTTACTATTCTCATGCTTATCAAAATATAACTCATACAGTTATAACCACTCCCTAATAAATTTGTCATTCGAAATTAAAATATTACAATCAGAACTACCCTTAGGTTGTTATCCCAAAAATGAAATGTTAACAACTCCTACAACTATCATAACAAAAACATAGCTGTAGTGCAAATGCCAATGGACAGATCTACAACAATAGAGACAAGAGCAGTCAACTGTACAACTGTATCAGCAATTTTCCAATGAGTCTATAACAATAGAGTGTAACAACAGTTGTTGGCCAGTCTGTAATAGCAAGGTGTAACAACTTGATTTGTTCTAAAAACACTACCCAAACTGCTCCTGTGAATTGTGTGTCCGAGATCTTTGGTGCTACAAATGAAATCTGAAAGGACAACACAAAGACCATCGACCTTTTCCAAACATTCACCATCAATTAGTCATATGAAGGTATAATAGATCATAATAATTGGTGAATTGGCAAAGTAACGAAAGCAAGGTAAAACAACACTAGTTAAGGTAAAAATGTAGGAAAAAAGGGTAAAAGATACTCCCATTGGTTATAGTTATAAAGAAAAATAAGGAATATAAGTGTAGGAAAAATGTACAAAACCAGCAACCAGGACACACCACTTCCTGTACCTTCACGTCCATGGGAGAGTGTTCATATGGATTTTGTAGAAGGTCCTAATTTGTCAAAAATAGGTCATAGTTATCTGTATGTAATTTTGGAGATGGTCAGTAAGATGTGTATTTTGATGCCATGTAAAAAAAAACACAACTAAAAAAACAAGCCACTTATTCTTTCATCATGTTTGGGTTCAATTTGGTTTTCCTAGATCCATTGTTAGTGATCAAGATTCCCGATTTTTTGTGAATTTTTGGTCAAGTTTGTGGGACTTGATGGATACAAAGTTGAAGAACAGTACAGCTTTTCGTCCACAAAAAAATGGTCAAAAAAAGGTGGTCAATCGAACATTCATACATCTTCTTTGAGGATATTGTAGCAAGCATCCTCAGTTGCAGGGTGAGAACTTGCACTACATTAACCATGTTTTCAACTGTAAAAAACACTCCTCTACACAAAAATCATCATTTGTGGCACGTCTTGGACACTTTCCCAGATCACCATTGGATTTAATTTTGGGAAGTATGTTGCTATTGATGGCCATAGAAACATAGACAAAGCCAAGAATTTCATAGAAAAAATCCAATTGATTCATCAAACAATTAAATATCAGCTTCAAAAGAACCAAGGAAAGTACAAACCAAGGCACAACAAGCATCATGTATACCACAAGTTCCAATATGGTGACTAAGTTTGGCTTCACATTAGCAAAGAGTGGCTTCAAGTGGAAGGTAAAAAATTGAAACCAATATGTCATGGCCCTTTTAGAAGTTTGGAAAAGATTAGTGAAAATTCCTTCAAGTTATATTTTCCTTCATACATGAAAATTTACTCTATTGTTAATGTTAAGAACATGAGGTTGCATGAGCCTCCTTGGATTGAATATCAAGGAGAATGGGACCAGATTCCTTCTATTGAAGTATTTTCTCGTAGATACCTTAACGAGATTCAATAAGACATAATTCTTGATCGAAGAACAAAGACATCAAAATTGTAATACCCCTATTTACATAATTTATATTGTGTGAACAAACCTAAGGTTCAGGTGGATGTAGGGAATACTTATGTATGAAAACATTTATTCTTAAATTAATAAATAATTGTGAATTTAATGTTAATGTGTAAAGATAGAGTAATGGAGACTGGGAATTCTTATCCATGAGGATGGACTAGAATCCCAAACCTTCCCAAAATCCTTGGAGAACAATTAAATAAGTAAATTTTATTATATGGGAGAAAAATATCTGATAAAACCCTCAGTAAAGAGGAAAATTATTGAGAAGTGGTAAGAATAAAACTGGTTTAAGGAAAATCTAGCTTTAAAAGAAGCTTTTGTGGAAAAAACAAAAAAAAGTCTAGGCTATGGGAAACAACATCCCATAATAACGAGAGGTTGTTATGGAAACAGGCTAACTGAAATAAGGCTTAAATAAGCCATCATTACTGTGACAAGCGGGTTTTCTACACTGGGGAACATATGTCTGTGCTCGGGGGAGAGCTATGGATGAACCTGTGGTTGGGAGGAAAAGAAATCTTTACATAGTGGTATGATGTTACTGTAATTTTCTCAATATGTGCCTACTGTGAATTTATAATTAAATTCCACTATTATGAAATTGAAATGAATCTAAGTTTATAGACAAATGTCTAATAGAAATAATAAATGTGATGGACAAGTCTCTTTCATGTTCTATTAGTAACCAATTTCTTAAATTTAGTTTTACAACGTTAAGTAAATTCTTATATGTGTATTGTAAAGCATTCATTTTTTCATGTGTTTTTGGTAGAAGTCTCATCTATAATTAAATATAGCTAAGTCTCTAGTGCTATTACACAGACTGAGGACTTTATAGTAGATAAACAAGAAAAAATTATAAACCCGGGAAGGGGTCATATTCCCATGTTTATTAAGAATTATATTTACCAGAATGTTTTGTAAATTAGTACTATTATTAATAAATAAATAATGCTAAGCTGTGTAAAAAATATAGACAGAATTATATATTCTAGCATGATCATGTATATTAGTAAATGATAGCTTTCACTTCATGTAGAACAATAGAAAAGAAACTGATATAAATCCTATCAGGTAATGTAAAACTAGAGTAAACAAAATTATGTAGAAATTATATGAAAAAGTATCATATACATAGCTAAAAGGAATTAAATGAAAATCAAACATATATTTATTTAACTATAAATCAACATAACCAATAACTGAGATCATATAAAAAATAGAAAGTATTGTTGTCCAAGTTCATGTATCCAATAGACAAAGTACACCTCCTCTTGAATAAATATGAGGACATATTTTCTTCCTAGATATATAACTTAGAAGGTTCTGTGGAAAATCTAAAATAGCTATATTTAGTTAAATTAGGGTCACAACCCTAGTTTGGTCTTAACACCAAAATATAAAATAGGTTGAACTAAGAGAATGTTGTCAAATATTTGATGGTACAGCAACTGACATGTGAAAGTAATACTTCATTTGTCAGTGAAATTGAAGATGAGGGATTGAATCATACATCAGATATATAACATGAAAGAAAACCTGAACAAAACGGGAAATCTAGAATTAAAAATCAGATTCATAACATAATTAAATAGAATAATAAACTATTGTATGGTCACGAGTATAGGTAGGAGAATATAATTACCTGAATATATGCTTCCTAATCATTTTCTTCACATGTACATACTATTATGGAATTTTTTCATTAAGGGTGATTTTAATATATAAATGTAATTATTTGTAATGTTCCAAATCTGGAATTTCTACAACATTGAGAATACCTTAAGGTATTTCATAGTTTGAGAGGCAGCTATATTTTTTATAACAGATTTCATACCACTTATCCTTCAATATTATGTGCATCAGTAACTTTATGCAGTGATTTATAAGCCAGAAAGTGGGGAAACGTAGCTATTTCAGCCCTAAAATTCTTAATTTCAGATATGTGCGTAAAAATAAGTATGGGGAATGGCTGGATCTGATATATTAGGCTAAGAGGAGTATACATACCAAATTTCAGCTAAAAAAAAAGCTCCTAGCTATGCTAAATACTTCCTCCATTCCCGACTAGGTTAGAAAACCCTGATTTCCCATGACTTAATGTATGCAGAAATTTACTGAAGCTTAGGAAGCATTATTTTTTGATGGGATTAGTTTTAATATGTTAATAAAATTATTAAATCAGTTACACAACACTATTCATATAGTAGAAGAGATAAAATGAAGACTTTTATGAGAGAATCCCTCTAAAAGAGGTGCTGCAACAATTGTATTTCACTGTAAAACCTTGACAACGTTATTTTATGAAGCATACAGCAGCTTTAGGTTAAAAATAAGATCTAGGACAGATCACTGTACAAATTATTAGATATATATGAGATATATACACTATATTGTCCCTATTTTATATACCCCTTGGGGTTTTCAGCAATTCATGAAGCATATGGAGTAGATATGAAATATTATGCAACAGATCTATAGATTTATGCAGAATTTATGAAGTAAATACATGTATGAATATATCATATCTAGAAGGTATATGGATTGGTTGGCCAAACCATGGATCACCACAGTGAGGGAAGATTCCCAACGCCGAAGATCTCTCTCCCAAGAGATAGTTGAATCACCCTGCAACTTCTCCCTTGTATATTGTGCAATTTAGGAAGGGTAAATGTGTATTAGGCTCTCGAATATGATATGGTATGATGCCAATCTATGAAATTATGCTCCATCAAGAGAGGCACTCTTCCAGAAGTTTAAAAGACACACTCCATGAGAAGAGACTCCCGAAAATAATCTAGATCTGAATAGATCTAGAGCTCCACTTTCTACATCTTACAAAAAAAATCAAACCCTCAATAGGATCTGCATTGAATTTTTAAGTAGAATCTTGGCCAATTGCCCTATATTGGATGAGAAATGCAAAACTCTTCCAAGATCTACTCTATGGAAAGAGGTGGGATTCCTGCCCGGGAACACCTAGTGCTAAGCAACACTATTCTCAGGCTAAGCACCCTAGAGAATTCGAATTAGTCTAAGGAGATGAATTTTTGAATATCTTGAACAAACTTTTCTTGCTACTCTCCTATTTCTTTTATAGGATGAAAGTCTTGCAAAACCCTAAACCATCTCAAAGGTTTAGCTCCTTTCACATGTGCATCCTCCTTCTAGATCTGCGCTAAGTATTTAGGAGGTACATTGCACTTAGAAAACACTATAGATAAGGTCTTATTGACCCAGTAAATTTTAAAAAACCTTTTTCACACATAAGGGGTTTTATCAAAGAAGCCCTGATTTAGCCTTGTTCACATTGGGCATTGACTTATTACATAGTTTTTAGGAGTTTATTGATCCTCCCTTACAATCTTATTCAAGAACATGAAAAAAAAAATGAAATTGAATATTCCTATTAGCTTGGGCTAATTAGGAACATTACAGTCCTCCCCCTTCAAAATGTTGCTTGTCCTCAAGCAACTGCAAGGTAGAGAAAACATTATCCTTTCCTCTTCTTCTGGCCTCATCAATGGATCCCACCATGGCTGAAAATGATATGTAATGAATCTCTCCTCCAATGATTCCCTCCAAGAGAAAGATAGAAAAGTGTACACCATGAGAAAATGTAAGGTAAAAGGGGTGATCTCTTTGTTGCTCAATGGCCTCCTCAAGGTAGGAGTGATGATGAACATGGGGAATATTATTCCAAATGAGTGACTTCTTAGCTCAAAAATATCCTCTACCCCTGGTTCAGACAATGTGTTGAGGCCACATGGAGAGATTGGATCCTCCCACCCAAGTGGTTTCTCTCTCCATTTATGATAAGTATGGGGTTTTTTCTACTCTTGGGCTGAAGTATTATGACCTTCAACAGTGGCCCAAGCTACCCCACCAAAAAAATGAACCATGAAGTGCCTCCTCCGAAAGCTCAAGTTCTCCAAATGGCTTCTCCCACATGAAGAAAAGAGATGTAGTTTGAAAATCATGGATTGCCCGTTGCTTCTCCTGAAACATGCATCGTGAAAAGTAGGGATAATTATACTCCCAATGGGCATCTTCAACTCATATCCCACTCCAAACAAAGCTTCCCATTAACATAAACATATTGGCAATACATGGAAGTAGAATACAATGAAAGCGAGTTGCAAAATGACAATCGGAGAGTGAATCAGAGTTCCTCCCATGGAACGAGCATAGTGCATCCTTGGCCTTCATCAAATCAAACAAGAACAAGTGCTCTCCTAGCCACTTTTTTTCTACCACAATCATATTACAAAATATAACCATGAAAATACAAAGTGGTTTCAATGGTGCACACCAAAGGTCATGTGGCCTCCCCCACAAACCACCATTAAGATAGCCAAAATCAATGCTATAAGTAGCTGCGAGTACATCATCATACATCACACAAGAAGGAACAATCCTCCTTGATACATCATGTTTCTCAAACAAGGAAAGGAAGTACAATACAAAATGTGAAATTATACCTCCTCCATCATGTACTCGATACCTTTAGCTGTCATGGCTCAACTGGAATTTCTTTGTCACCTCCAATGAGTAGGGAAGTGGTTGTGACCTCTTCTTCATCATCATCCAGGCTATGTATCTCTCCATATGCTGAAATAGATCATGATGGATGCCCTCCCAGGTGAACTCCTCCATCAAATGGAAATATTCATCAAGGTGCATGGAAGAGAAGTCCTCATGTGCTGCATGTAGCATCTTCTCCTTGAGACTAGAAGATCTAGTCAGGAAGATCCTACGATAGGAATAGATGACAACATCATCCACCATGTATCTATCATCTCCATCTGGGTCATCAATAATCATGCATGCACAAAGATCCTTGGAGTACTGTACCAAGAGTTGAGACCTCCAATAGGGATCAATCCTCCTAAGAGACAGCGCTAATGATATAGCATATGAATCTCTCCTCATGGTGCTACCTGCTACCTTAACATCCCCCATGCCAAAGTCATCCTCCAAACTCATCACCTCCTTGGAATCCAAGAATGGTGAGCCAAGAGGCAAGATGTCTCTCACCAAATCAAAATCTAGTGGCCTCCCAAATGGAATGCATCCATGTAATGAGACATCAAAATATGAAGTGGACTGCATGTATGAGTGGAATGATTTGTCCCTCTCTTCTTTGCGCAGTGCAGTCTTCTTCCTTTGTGCAGAAACTTTCTGAAATAGATAAGATTGAATGCTCTACATCCCCTCATGCTAATCCTTCTGCTCTTATTCTTCTTCTAATTGTACAGTGTTGGTAATCCTTCTCTTCTCATCCTCTTCATCAATATGTAATAATGCCTCATCATCAATGAGAGACCCTAGATCTTGGTCATCTATGGAAGGAGGTACCTCCATGTCATCACAAGTGGAAGAGGGCCCTTCATAATATGGGGATATTTTCCTTAGCAAGACATCATACATTTTCTTATCCCCTTTAGAAATAAGGAGTGGAGTTGGTTGCATGGTCTCCTACAATGCATGTAAAGTGTTTGATGTTTTGATCCATGATGATTCACATTGATTTTCATCAAATTTCTTCATCTGTCCCTTAGTGAATTCATCATATTCTTTTATATTTGCATGATAACAGGAAATAGAATTTTGAAACCACCCATCATGAGCCATACCTTTGAGTTGCAGCGCTGCTACTCCAATGGCCTCATCTTCTTCCTCCATTTTCCTTGCAGTGAATGTGGGAAGTGAACTCCACTGTGGATCTACATGTGTGGCTGAATACTCACACCCTTCATGAAAATATCTAGGGCTTGCTTCATCTCCAAACCCTTTTATAGATTTTCTGCAATCTTCCCTTTCTATCTCCTTTATATCTTCTTTGATACCCTCCAAATTCTGGAAAAGAAGAAGGGAGATCTCTCCTTCTGTCATTCTTCTTCCTCCTCTTTCCTTTTGCAAGAAAGTAGGCATATTCCAACATTTTAGATCATATTATGTGGCTAATTTCTCACACACATTGTAATTAAATATGGGGCTTTTAATATCGGAAGGATCTGCATGACCTCCCTTCTCCATTACCCTGATTTCTCCTTTCAGTACATGAAGATTTTCTGAAAAACTCTTCTCTCTGTAGTCTTCTAGAAAAGGGGTTTAGGCCCTTCTCCTCTATGTCCTAAGTGTAACCAAAATTCTCCATCTGATTTTTCTTGATTCTTCTATTTATCTTCTGAAATTTTGATCTCACAGGCTTTGCCAGAGATCATGCTCTGATACCACTGTAATGTTTGAAATCTGGAATTTCTACAACAATGAGAATACCTTAAGGTATTACAGAGTTTTATAGGTAGATATATGCCTAATATTAGATTTAAAACTACTTATCCTTCAATATTATGTGCTTCAGTAACTTTATACAGTGATTTATAAGCCATAAAGTGGGGAAAAACAGTTATTTCAGTCCTAAAATGCTTAATTTCAGATATGTGCATAAAAATAAGCAAGGGAGATGGCTGGATCTAATATATTACGCTAATAGGAGTATACATACCTAATTTCAGCTCAAAAAAATGCTCCTAGATATGTTAAACAGTTCCTCCATTCCTGACTAGGCTAGAAAACCCTGATTTCCCATTACTTAATGTATGCAGAAATTTAATGAAGCTCAGGAAACGTGATTCTTATAAAGGTATTAGTTTTAATAGGTTAAAAACATCATGAAATCAGTTACACAACACTACTAATACAGTAGAAGAGAGAAAATGGAGACTTTTATGAGAAAATCCCTCTAAAAGAAGTGCTGCAACAATTGTATTTCACTGTAAAACCTTGACAGCGTTATTTTCTAAAGAATAGAGAAGTTGTATTTTAAAAATCATATCTAGGATATTTCAGTGTACAAATTATTATATCTATATGAGATCTATAAACTAGATTGTCCCTATTTTACATAACCCTTCGGGTTTTCAGCAAGTCATGAAGCATATGGAGTAGATCTGAAATCTTATGCAGCAGATCCACATATTTCTGCAGAATTTTTGAAGTAAATACATGTATGAATAGATCATATCTTTAAGGTACATGTATTGGTTTTCCAACCCATGGATCACCACAGTGAGGGAAGATTCCCAACACCGGAGATCTCTCTCCGAAGAGATACTTGAATCGCCCTGCAACTTCTCCCTTGCAGATTTCATAGTTTAGGAAGGGTAACTGCATAGTAGTCTCTATAATATGATATAGCCTGATGCCAAGATCTGAAATTATGCTCCAACGGGAGAGGCACTCTTCCAGGAGGTTAAAAGACACACTCCATGAGAAGAGACTCCCAAAAATAATCTAGATTTGAATAGATCTAGAGCTCCAGTTGTTGTAGCTTACAAAAGAAATCAAACCCTCAATAGGATATACATTGCAGTTGGAAGTAGAAGCTTCGTCAATTTCTGGGTAGTGGATGAGAAATGAAAAAGTCTTCCAAGAGCTACTCTATGGAAAGAGATGGGATTCCCGCCTGGGAACACCCAGTGCTAAGCAACATTATTCTCAGGCTAAAAAGCCTAGAGAATTTGAATTAGTCTAAGGAGACTAATTTTTGAATATCTTGAAAAACCTTTTCTTGCTGCTTTCCTCTTTCTTTTATAGGATGAAAGTCTTGCAAAACCCTAAACCATCTCAAAGGTTTAGCTCCTTTCACATGTGCATCCTCCTTCTAGATCTGCGTTGAGTATTTAGGAGGTACATTTCACTTAGATAGCACTGTAGATAAGGTCTTTTTGACCTATTCAATTGTCAAAAACCTTTTTCACAGATAAGGGGTTTTATCAAAGTAGCCCTGATTTAGCCTTGTTCACATTGGGCATTGATTTATTACATAGTTTTTAGGAGTTTATTGATCCTCCCTTACAATCTTATTCATGAAAATGAAAATAAAAATGAAATTGAATATTCCTATTAGCTTGGGCTAATTAGGAACATTACATTATTGTTGGAAATTGTAACCAGGTCGGTTTTCATATTGACTATGTAATTATGGATTTATCTAAAATAAAAGACAAAAGATAATAAAATGAATTTTGTACTTGTTTCATGGGTTTCATGAACAAGAGTTTATTATAGGTCAGTAAGAATTATTCTTGATGTCTATCTGGGTTTTTATCTTCTAGATATAGATGTAAGAAGTGTCATATGTATAAAGTATCTATACAAGATAATGCTCCAAGACCTCATCAAAGAAGCTATGGAATAATGGCTTGCAAAAACACTTAAAATCAACACTAGAAAATGCACCATCTACTATAATCAAGTTGGCCTAAATATTGAATGTAAAGTCAACCTCACAGCTAGTGGATGGTTGGCCTAAAAGAAAGAAGTTTTCCTCTATATATACGCTGCCTATGTGTTCAATTAGACACCAACCAACAAAGAGGATGTCTAAGAAGTGACACAACAAAATGGGATGCAGTCAACTGTAATTATAATGCTGACTCTTCAATGTTGGAATTTCGGTGATATCTAAACCAATTATGTGGTGGTCTCTATAATATGAAGTGTACATAATATAGAAATAGAACTGCGATAATATTGAACAAGGTTTGCGGTGATTATAGAGATAAAATGTGCCTATATTTCTAAACCTAAAGTGTGGATGATACATATGAAGAACTAACGGACGGTTAAGAGATACGGATTAATCTTGGAACCATTCCATCTATTCATATCCGAGTTAAATGGGAAACTACGGATGTTCTATATATAAGAGATTAAGAGAAGTCAAATGTAGATCTGTTTTGGAGAATTGTGATAACAGAGAAGATGTGGATAGCTCCAATGTATCATAGCATGAGTATGCAGACTCATAATTAGAAAGGATTGTGATTATATATAGAAAGTGAAAAATGTGGACTACTGTGAGAATATAATTATGAAAATAAATATGAATTCAATTGTGGGCTACTGAACATAAAAAATTTGTGGATTGATCAAAGGAAGGGTCACTCTTTGAGAAGAAAAGAGACAAAGTTAAATCTAGGATTTACCTTCCCTCTCATAGCTAATAAAGTAAAGGACTGTACAAATTGGCTCAAGAAAGAAATATCAGCATGGAAGATCATCAAAGAATAAGTAACAAGGTCTTGGAAGCATTCATAGGTCAAGGGTCTAAGTCTGGGTCATGGTACTTGTAATTTGAAGTTATATAAGAGGAATTATTTGTGGGTTTTCCTGTCCAAGAGGGAGAGGTTTTTCCCTCGCTGTAGAAGCCTATGTTTTTGTCGTGTTTATTTGATAATTGACTTGATGAAAGACTAAACAAGATCACGAAGAAAAATCATACGTAATCAAAGGAAGCTCACAAGTAATTATCAAGAAGAAAATTTTGTATTAATCTCCAGTCCTCCAAATTCTCAACATGGAATCAGAGCTAAGGTGCTAAATGTAAGGGCTGCTTGACAAAGGAGACACTACAAAAAGCAAAGATCAGAGTCTAGGTTGAAGAATCAAATAATTTTGAAAGGAAGAGTCTCTAGCTATATCAACTCATTCAAGTAAGTAATTTTTTCCATCAAGGATTTACATACAAGACAGTGTTAGAAGAGGACATGATATTTTGAAGTCATCCTTTACAATCAAGCATCCATGATCACCTATATTGATTTTTTCTATCTAAGAAGAATCTCCTAACTTCCTGATCAAGGAAGCTGCTAAAAGAGAAAGTAACTTACTTAAGCAAGTATCTATTCCTTTATCTACATCTATCAAATGTCTTCTTTGCAAACAAAGCATCAAATTGGTTAGGGTTTTAAAGTTTCCTGAATGGAAGACAAGGATACTGAATGCATGCCAAATTCATGAACGGAGAAATAAGAGCCCAAATAATTATTACAGAATCCATAAAATACTCTATCATCTCCGACGTACCAAATATAGAATCATAAAAAGGAGTATATAAGAAATTGGTGGAGCTATTCTCTGTGAGTACTGCAGGAGGAGCAATCTCTCTGATCAACTGCAAGAACTATGAGAAGACTACAGTGATGCTAAATGCTCCGCGAGAAGAATGGAGAAACTTCACTCCATGATTATACAAGAAGATAGAAGCCACACCATTCCATGATTTAGGGTCTCCATGTAAAATAGATGAAACAATATTGAAAGCCAAAGATTTTATAGGATCAAGTGAAGGGAATCAATCCTTTGTAGAAAGGAAGATTCGGTAAGTTTTAGTCCCCAGAGTAAAAGAAGAAATATGTACGAAGCATGATGTCAAGGATATGATGAACTTGGGCACTATAATAGAAATTTTCCTTAATATGGAAAGTAAAAGAGAAATAGGGAAGAATCCCATGACTCTGAAATGAGGGAAGAACATGATGCAAAGAATCTAAGAAATAAGAAGAGAGGGATCTCCATTTCGATTGAGACCATATTCTCCTTTAAGTGGTTTATGCTGGTTTAGTGATAGGAAGCACTATAGCATCTTGATCAAAGAATGGTAGGAGCTACTAGAAAATCGTATCTAGGAAAAACCTCTCTGGTAACTATACTAATTGAAGACAACATCAAGATCAAGGGTGATCATGAAAAAGAAAATTATGGGATGGGATGACATATTGATGAAGTAGGCCAAGGGAATGATGCTCCTTATTCTAGAAAAACTGCTAAAGGATGACTTAAATGAAAAAGGTGTTAGGTATGAATATATTTATATACCAACACTATATGTTGTGAAGTCATGTCATATGGTTGCATATAATAGAATTTTATCTATTGAGGAGGATCTCTCGTTGCACCAACAAATGGAATCAACATTATATATATCCTCATGGAATATGAGATGGTTGTACTAAACGAGGAATTAGAAAATGTGTAAGTTCCTATGAATGAAGAATGCACATAAAGGATGAGATCATGAAAAGAAACAATGTCAAGAGGTACTTATCATCTAAAATCCAAGAAGATGTGACTAGGATATCTCCTTGGAGGATACGTAGACTGTGAAAAAAATCTGGTAAAGAGGAAGAACCTTGACAAAACATATCATTAGGAAATGCGTCAATATGAATAAAGGTTTTCAATGCCTACAGTAAGATGTCATGGTAAAATATCATCAGTGAGGTAACTTTTGTCTCAAAGGTTCATACATATATGTTTCTCTCGATAAATTTGTGTAGGGCTGCTAATCATGAGTAAGGATGTATGATCCTTGAATATGGTTTGAATGAAAGTAGCATGGAATAACGGTGGACCATATGAGAAGGAATGATGAATCGCTTTCTGATACTGGACATGAATCATGGATGATATTTTCCCTATGGAGCCAAAAGTTCAAGATTCCTCAATATTGAAATCGATGAGATCGAGAGGAGGAATTCCTCATGAGTAGCTGGATTGATCTTGTAGGACCCTGGTTGAGAGGGAGCCTGGTGGTAAGTTTTCTTACTTGGAAAAAACTTGAAGTATGTCCTTCCTCTGTTAGGAGGGAGTGATGTATGTCATTCTCTATTACATGTGTCATGCACTAGACCAGGACTAAAAATAGTAAGTTTTAGTGAGGGATGTGTCAAGAGAATGGATAGAAACATCATTGTGGCCTTCAACTGGAAGGTAGAATGGAGGATTGGGTAGTCATATCACATTCGACACTCTTTGAGAATGAGATAGGGAATTAAAGGTAAGAGTAGTCATGGACTGATATTATTTGATGGTTGGCTACCCAAGAGAAGAATAGTCCAAGAAGGTCATACTTTGGGAACACCTAGGCTGAGTATGTACCTTGGAGAGACAACTACTATGGTGTCTATTAGTCATGTCTCTCACCAGAATTGTATCCCATTTTCTCGATGAGAGACGGAGCTTTTAGTCAAGGCCTTGCACTAGGAAAATCATGGTTTATATGATGTTATACAGATGCGATTACCAATCTGATTCTTCTTATGAGATTCTTCAGTTTTAAAGTGACCATGTACCTATATGAATACCTCCATAGTGAAGAGGGAGTGTTGAAAAGTGTAACTAGGTCAGTTTTCATATTGACTATGTAATTATGGATTTACATAAAATAGAAGACAAAAGATAATAAAATGAATTTTGTACTTCCTTCATGGGTTTCATGAGCATGAGTTTATTATAGGTTATTAAGACTTCTTCTTGATGTCTATCTAGGTTTTTGTATTCTAGATATAAATGTAATAAGTTTCATATGTATAACGTATCTATGCAAGAGAATTCTCCAAGACATTGTCAAAGAAGCTATGGAAGAATGGCTTGGAACAACACTTAAAATCAACGTTGAAAAATGCACCATCTACTATAATCAAGTCGGCCTAAATATTGAATGTAATTTCGGCCTCACAGCTAGTGGATGGTTGGCCTAAAAGCAAGAAGGTTGCCTCTATATATACGCTGCCTGTGCGTTCAATTAGAAACCAAGAAACAAAGCGGATCTATAAGAAGTGACACAACAAAGTGGGATGCAGTCAACTGAAATTATAATGCAGACTCTTCAATGTTGGAATTGCAGTGATCTCTGAACTAATTATGCAGTGGTATATGTAATATGAAGTGTGGATAATACATAAATAGAACTTGGGTGACATCGAACAAGGTTTTCGGCGATTATTGAGATAATATTTGTGGATATTCCTAAATATAAAGTGTAGAGCATACATATGAAGAAGTAATGGATGGTTAAGAGATAAAGATCATTCTTGAACCATTCAATCTATCCATACGCAATTTAAATGGGAAACTGCAGATGTTCTGTATAAAAGCGAGGAATACAATTAAAATGTGGATCTGTTTTGGAGAATTGTAATAACACAGAAAGATGTGGATAGCTCCAATGTTTCACAGCATGAGTATGTGGACTCATAATAAAAAAAGATTGTGATTATATATATACAGTGACAAATTTCGACTAATGTGTGAATATAATTCTGAAAATAAATATGAACTCAATTATGGGCTCGTGAACAGAAAAATTATGCGGATTAGTGAGAGGAAGGGTCACTACAAGATAAGAAAAGATAGCAAGGTAAATCTAGGATTTACCTTCCCTCTTACAGTTAATAAAATAAAGGACTGTACAAATTGGTTCAAGAAATAAATATCAACATTGTAGATCATTAAATAAGAAGTAACAAGGTCTTGGAAGCATTCATAGGTAAAGGGTCTAATTTTGGGTCACTGTACTTGTCATTTGAGGATCTATAAGAGGAATTATTTGTGGGTTTTCCTCCCTGAGAGGGAGAGGTTTTTCCCTGGCTCTAGGAGCCTAAGCTTTTGTTGTTTTTATTTGGTAATTGACTTGATGAAAGACTAAACAAGATAGAAAAGAAAACTCATAAGTAATCCAAGGAATCTCACAAGTAATTATCAGGAAGAGAAGTTTGTATTGATCTCTATCCCTCCAAATTATCAACATGGAATCAGAGAAAAGGTGCTAAATGTAAGGACATCTTGACAAAGGAGACACTACAAGAAGAAAAGGTCAGAGTTTGGGTTGAAGAATCAAATCAATTTGCAAGGAACCCTCTCTAGCTATATCATGTTAGGTCCCTATATTACTAGAATAGCCCCTTATTGTTGTTAGTGTAACCCCCTTATTGTTATTATTGTACCCTTGTAACCCCCATTTTGTTATTATTGTGCCCTTAAATTATTATTGTTAGGTCGGCTAGGATTACATTGTGGCCCACTAGGATTACATTATGGCCCCATGGACTCCTATATATAGAAAAGGAGGTTTTGTAAATTGTATCATCCAAGAATTGTTCATTTATGTAATGTATTGGAGGTTGCCCCCTCGAAGTGGCTCATTTCTAAGGCGTTGATATCTCTTTTCTTCTATTTTTGGAGCTGGTTACACAACATTTGGTATCGAGCTTTGGATTCTAGGGTTTTATTTTGCTCAGCTTGGAGTCATTATGGAATTTCGCTATAACATTTTTTCTACAAAGTTTCAGAAGCTGAAATTTTTAGGGTGCGAAGCCAAAATCCTGAGGAAGATTGTCTAAAAATTTCAGAGCTTGGTTCGCAATATTTTCGGAGATATGATCTGTGGAAGTTAGGTCTTTTTTCAGGCTCCTAAATAGGTCATTGTGGCATTTGCGCTATAATTTTTTTTCTACAAAGTTTAGAATCTGAAATTTTAGGGTGAAAATATTACATCCACAGGAAACTCTCTTAAGAAAATTTCAAGTCTGTTCACAATATTTTTGGAGATATGATCTGTGGAAGGTAGTGCTTTTTCAGGCTCCTGAATTTCATCTCAAAGAGGTGATCGTGGGAAAAGTTCAATAAATCTCTCTCTGGGTAGTGGATTTGAGTGCCGTAAAAGTGGTCGCAAGTACATAGAATTTAGTTTCTTGGCTATCAATTTCAGAGACAAAGGATGAAACAGTGACACGTGGCAAGTATAAGTTGATGCTCTTGAACATTGAGTCCATAATTAAGTCGTTAATGGGAGGTGGACATAAATTTGCCTTCAATGATACAAATCAGATCAAACCCGTGGAATTTGAAAGAAGCTTCAGAGAGCTACTACAGGACCGAATTTTAGATATTGCGGATCCGCAATTATAGATATAATTCAATTTCAATATCGAGCTCCTAAAAAGCAAGTAAAAGGTGTGTATTTATTTTATTTTATTTTCCGAATTGCATAAGTCTTGTTTGAAGAATCAATTTGAATTGATTCCAAGGGCATATTGTAGAATAGATATCAGTATTGGATTCTAAAATGGCTCCTAAAAATATTTCAACACCCATTAAGCCTTTAGAAGGCTCTTCTATGACTCATGAAGACGAAGAATGGCAACATGATATATCAAAATTACAAGAGCAAGTGCAACAAATTTCGCTCTCACAAAGAGCAACAAAAAATGAAATGGAAGTTTTGAAGAAAAGAGTGGAAACTAAGATGGATGGTTTGAAGAAAGGCATGGAAGCTAAGATGAATGGTTTGGAAGCTAAGATGGATGGTATGGAAGTGTGCATTGAAGCTAAGATGGATGACATGAAAGACAACATGGAAAACATGAAGAATGATCTAAAAGCATACATGGAAGGCTTGATGACAAGCTTAAAACAATAAATGATTCCTAATGGCAGAAATATAGTAGAAGAACCTCATGATGAGAACAAAATAAATGTTAATCATGATTTCATAAGCGTAATGTTGGTGGGAAGAACCACCATATTCCAAAAATGGATATGATGAAGTTTGATGGAAAGGATCATGTAACATGGATACTACAGATGGAGCAATATTTTGATCTCCATAACGTGCAAAACACACAAAAGGTACGCATTGCAAATTTATATTTAGAACAAAATACATTTGTATGGTATCAATGGCTTTGCTCCCGTAAAAAAATTGTCACTTGGTCAATTTTTACGGAGGAAATGATAGCACATTATGAGGATACAAAGAGAAACACCTTATTTAGCCAATTGATAAATCTCAAACAAAAGGGTAACATTGAGGACTTCCAAAAATTAAATATAAGGGTAACTGATATTCCAGAGGAACACAGGATTGATCTCTTCCTAGGCACTTTAAAGGATAACATCCAACATGAATTTCGCGTTTTGGAACCTGATTCATTGGAGAAGGCATTCAGGTTGGCAAGAAAGTTGAATGTAAAGTTATGGCGAAAAGGAAGCCTACCACTCAATTCTATAAAGAAGGAAGTGTTGCTACGCCTAGATTTCCACAACCTACAAGGTTGACACCACAACAATTGGAAGAAAAAAGAGAAAAAGGGCTTTGCTACAGTTGTGATAGAAAATAAACTAAAGGTCATAAGTGTGCTGAGAAGAAAGTATTTTACATAGATTGTGAAGAAGAAGAAGAAAATGAACAAGAAGAGGATATACACCAGGAACCACCCCTAGAAGAAGAAGAAATGAATCCGACCATATCGTGTAATGCACTGGCAGGAATTACCACTCCTCAAACTCTCAAGATATAAGGAAATATCAAGAAGAAAAAGGTAATAGTGTTGATTGATTCGGGTAGTACCCATAATTTTATTCATTGTAAGGTAGCCAAGGAATTGAATTGTTTCATATACCCACCAGTAGAATTTCAAGTGATGGTTGCGAATGGAGGAACTATAAATTTCTCTAGAAAAAGCCATAATATCAAGATAGCCATGGGGGAATATGTGTTGAATATTCCAATTCTTTCCATCCCAATGGGAGGAGATCTTGCGATGTTATCTTAGGAAGCCTGTGGTTACAATCTTTGGGGACGAGTAGCTTTTAATTTTCAAGAAAATTTCTTGAAATTTTTGCGAAGGGTGCGAAGGAAAGGAAGTCGAATTACGAGTGTGCGGGGAAGCCGGGAAGGATAATAAGCTCTAATGTCATGACAAAGCTTCTAAAAGAAGAGAACAACAGTAATTTCACAATTATGCTCACTAGAAGTTCCAACATCAAAATCATCTATTACGAGATCTCTGACAAGTCTTGGAAAATCATTCCAAGGTGTTTGAAACTCCCAAAGGACTCCCACCTATTCGTGATCATGATGTCTTATTCCATTTGATTCCCGGGAAGTGTTCCTCCAAACATCAAGCCTTATAGATATCCTTATGTCCAAAAGAGCGAAATTGAACATATGATTGCAGAAATGTTAGAGGCGAGTATAATTCAACCTAGTCGAAGTTCTTTCTCTACTCCTGCAGTATTGGTACACAAGAAGGATGGATCATGGCACATGTGTCTGGATTATAGGGAGCTCAATAAGCTCACCATTAAAGATAAATTTCCCATTCCTGTGATTGATGAATTATTGGATGAATTACATGGATCAATTTATTTTACCAAGTTGGATCTTCATTCAGGATATCATCAAATTAGAATGAAGACTAAAGATATTCCAAAAACAAAATTTTGAACTCATGAGGGTCATTATGAATTTTTGGTCATGCCTTTTGGCCTTACCAATGCACCTTCTGCATTTCAAGGGTTGATGAATTCCATTTTCAAACCCTTCCTTAGAAAATTTGTGCTAGTAATTTTTGATGATATACTAATCTACAATAGGTCTTGGAAGGATCATGTTGAACATGTTGACACGGTGCTCAAACTATTGCAGGAGAAACAATTATATGAAAAAACATCCAAATGTTTCTTTGGAGTACAAGAGGTGTAGTATCTGGGTCATATTGTATCTCACGAGGGTGTTAAAGTAGACTGTAACAAAATTAAAGCCATTAAGGAATGGAAAGTCCCCACAACCATGACGATTGCGAGGATTTCTTGGAGTTAGCAGGGTATCATAAGTTTGTTAAGAATTATGGGAGAATAGCAGCACCTCTAACAACATTATTGAAGAAAGACGCATTTTCATGGACTCCTGAAGCAACTAAGGCCTTTGAACGTCTTAAAGAGGCAATGTGCCTAGCACCGGTCTTAGCTACGCCAGACTTCACAAAAACCTTTATTGTGGAATGTGATGCCTCGGGAAATGGAATTGGTGCGGCTTTAATGCAGGAAGGAAGACCCATTTCTTTTGAAAGTCGTCCAATCAAAGGAAATTATTTACAAAAACCTATTTATGAGAAAAAATGTTGGCAATAATGCATGCACTAAAGAAATGGCGAACTTACTTAATGGGAAGACACTTCAAGGTAAAGCGAGAGTCATGATAGTCTTAAACACTTTTTGGAACAAAGACTATCTTCAGAAGAGCAGCAAAAATGGGTCACAAAGATGTTGGTTTATGACTTTGAAATAATCTACAAAAAAGGAAAGGTTAATGTTGTTGCAGATGCACTCTCAAGAAAGAATGAAGGGGTGGAAGCATTGCTTTGTGCCATTTCTATTATCCAACCAGATTTGATAACCAAAGGAAGAGATGAATGGAAGAAGAAAAAAGATGTATGGACACTCATTCAAAAGTCGCAGCAATATCCTAGTACATCTGATACATTTAGTTGGAAAAATGATTCCTTATGGTACAATGATCGCTTATATCTTTGTAAGAATTCCCAACTAAAAAAAATATTCTTCTGGAATTGCACACTTCTTCTTTAGGAGGACACTCAGGATTTTTAAAAACTTACCATAGGGTGAAGAAAGATTTTTTTTGGGATGGCCTTAAATCTAATATTCAAAAGTTTGTGGTGGAATGTTTGTTTTGCCAGCAGAATAAAGTGGAGACAATTAAGACCCCGAGACTTCTACAAACTTTATCCATTCCAAGTCAACGTTGGGAGGAGATTTCAATGGATTTTATCACCGAGTTTTACCTAAAATTTTGAAGGAAAGACTCTCATCATGGTGGTAGTTTATATAATTATCAAGTATGCACACTTTGTGCATTATCTCATCCATTTAAAGAAATTACAATTGCTAGTAAATTTATGGACAAAATTCAAAAGCTACATGGAAGCCCAAGAGTTATTGTGAGCGACAGAGATCCCATTTTTACTGGAAATTTTTGGACGCAGTTATTCTATTTTTTGGGTACTAAATTAGTTCATAGCTCATCTTATCATCCTCAATCTGATGGTCAAACTGAGATAGTAAATAAATGTTTCGAAGGATATCTTCGTTGTTTTGTATCTGATAAACAAACACAATGGGTCAAGTGGTTACCTCTCGCTAAATGGTGGTATAACACTTCCTTCCATACTGCAGTAAAAATGACCCCATTTATGGCACTTTATGGATATCATCCACCATCCATCACATCATATTTAAGGGAAAATTATAAGTTTCAAGCAGTGGAAGATCATATCAAGCATCAGCAAGAAGTTCTCCAACTCTTAAAGGATAACCTGAATTTCGCACAAAATTGAATGAAACAACAGGCAGATCAACATCACAGCGAGAGAAGTTTTGATGTAGGAGATTGGGTATTTTTACGGCTACAACCATACAAACAAATTTCCCTCAAGCAAGCTAAGAAGGATAATAAATTATCTCCAAAGTACTATGGTCCTTACTGATTGGTGTTACTGCAAAATATTGGTCTTTATGGAATACATTAGACTTCTTCTCTTAGCGAGTACATCCAGTTTTCCATGTTTCATGCTTAAAGAAGGTTATAGGTGAAAATCTTCCAGTTCAAGCAATATTTCCAGAACTTGATGAGGAAGGAAAAATCATATTGGAACCTGAAGCGGTCAAAAAAACAGGAACTCGACAGCTACGGAATTGATCAATTTCAGAGTATCTCATCAAGTGGAAGA
This sequence comes from Pinus albicaulis, assembly GCA_034641835.2. NCBI lineage: Eukaryota > Viridiplantae > Streptophyta > Pinopsida > Pinales > Pinaceae > Pinus > Pinus albicaulis. The sequence goes on from CM076572.1 coordinate 880,008,214, forward strand.
ACTTACCCACTGAAGATTCTACATGGGAGGGTGAGAATTTTATACAGAAGCACCCAGAGCTACTCAAGCGTTGAGGACAACACTTTTGTGAAGGATAGGGGCATGTTAGGTCCCTATATTACTAGTACAGCCCCTGATTGTTGTTAGTGTAACCCCATTATTGTTATTATTGTACCCTTGTAACCCCCATTTTTTTATTATTGTGCCCTTAAATTATTATTGTTAGGTCGGATAGGATTACATTATGGCCCACTAGGATTACATTATGGCCCCATGGAGTCCTATATATAAAAAGGAGGTTTTTTAAATTGTATCATCCAAGAATTTTTCATTCATGTAATGTATTAGAGGCTGCCCCCTCGAAGTGGCTTATTTCTAAGGCGTTGATATCTCATTTCTTGTATTTTTGGAGCTGGTTTCACAACATATCAACTCATTCAAGTATGTAATATTTTCCATTGAGGATTTACATAAAAGACAGTGTTAGAAGAGGACATGATATTTTGAAGACATCCTTTACCATCAAGAATGCAAGATCACCTAGATTGAATTTTTCTATCTAGGAATAATCTCCTAACTTCCTCATCAAGGAAGTTGCTAAAGGAGAAATTCACTTACTCAAGTAAGTATCTATGAATTTATCTAAATCTATCAAAATGTATTCTTTGCAAAGAAAGCGTCAAACTTGTTAGGGTGTCAAAGTTTCCATCATGGAAGATAAGGACAATGAATTTATGCCAAATTCATGAAGGGAGATATAAGAGCCCAAAGGATTCTTACAGAATCCATAAAATACTCCATCATCTCTGATGTACCAAATCTAGAATCATCAAAAGGAGTATATAAGAAATTTGAGGAGATATTCTCTGTGAGTAATGGAGGAGAAGAAATCTCTCTGATCAACTGCAATAACTAGGAGAAGACTACAGTGATGCTAAATAATCTATGAGAAGAATGGGGAAACTTCACTTCTAGATTATATGGGAAGATAAAAGAAACACCATTCTACAATTTAGAGTCTCTATGTAAAATAGAGGAGACATGATTGAAAGCCAAATATTTTATAAGATCAAATTAAGGGAATCAAGCCTTTGTAGAAGGGAAGATTTAGTAAGTTTTGGTCCTCAGAGTAAAATAAGAAATATGAATAGAGCATGATGTATGGGATATGATGAACTTGAGCATTGTAATAGAAACTTTCGCTAATATGGAAAGGACAAGAGAATTAGGGAAGAAGCCTATGTTTCTGAAATGAGGGAAGAACTTGATGCAAAGAAATATAAGAAAGAAGAAGAGAGGGATCTCCATTGCAATTGAGATCATATTATCCTTTAAGTGATTTTTGTTGGTGTTGGCTCAAGGGCTCCTGACCCAGGTTCAGAGTTCAAGGTTTGCCAACAAACCCCTATACTACTGTCCCTTTCGGCAGTGACCTACTTGCATAGGTCAAAGTCTCACTCGAGGTAGTATGGGTGGGTGCTGGAACTAGGCTTCTACACCCTGAGAAAGGGTAGCTAAGGCAAGCAGAGCTGTGTCCGGCCCTCTGATACCTAGATTGCCTCTTTCTACGCAGGATCTATAGGTCTCTTTTCGCATCCATGTGTGCAAGGTATATAGTGTTTAATAATTATATACTTCTATGAGAGTAGCAAAGTACTGCATAAAACATAACAGAATATATTCAGATACAGTAAACACACTTACGCAGAACTTTCACAGTTGAATACAAAATACGCATAATATAGCAATGACCAATGATTCGCACAAACAATACACATTGATTTAGTTTCCAAACAACATTTCTTACTCATAAATTCATCAATTCCCTCTTATAATACCGATCCCAGCCTGCGCACACAGTATCAGGGTCCACACACAGTAGGACTCTAGATCTCCGCACACACAACCAGTAGGAGTCTTCCCCAGAAACCCAAATAGATTTAGTAAACCATAATTCACGTCAATAGCTCTTATTTTCTCTGCCTTATGATTCAAAATGTTCCTCTATTTATAAAAATCTAGCCTAAACTTTCCTATGGTTCGCAAACCATGGTTTTCGAACCCCAGGTTTACCCTTTGACCCATTACAATGCTTTTAGGGCTTTGACCCACCCCAAAACCCCTACGCTAGACTAGTTATAATAAAAAATATACAAAATTGGACTAGTTTCACATCTCGTAGGAGACCCTGTTCCAACAGTCCCCCAACACAATCTTGTGACTCATCCTCAGTCACTGTGGTGGTGAGGTCTCTATTTGCATACGTAAGTTATTGAAGGCTACGATCAGCAGAGGTAACACTTCCTGACTCTGGGAAGCAACACTTTGTACGATATCCAAAAGATTTAGGGAGGTAAGTCCTTCAGGGGCTGTGATAACCTGTTCCAAAATCTGGTTGAGTCATGTAATGGCGTTGTGAGAATCCTAAGATATCTGGAAGGCAGCATCGCTCCATGGCTTCAAGCGCTTTTTGATGGCATGCTTGGGGCACCGGAGATCCACAATCGTGTCTTGGACAGCGTTGCTAGTTTTCAAGAGTGTCGGACGCTGCGTAGGGGTGAGGGCAGGTAAGGAAGCTTCGATTTGATTGAAAGCGGCTTCCTTCTGGCATAAGTCCTCTCTGACACGCTGAAGCATCAGGTTGAACTGGACAGTTTTCCAGAGCTGCATGGCCGCTTCGAGCAAATGAGTACCCAGATTAAGTTGTCCTTTAATAATGTTTGTAGCTTCAGTAATCAACATAGCCCATTGTGCCTAGATCTCTGAGGATATGGTAGGATATGATTGAGCCTGGTATGCAGTGAATTGGCTGGCCATTTTGGTCTTGAGGGCTTGCACTTTGGTTTGCGATGCCCTGAGTGCTGCAACCAAGCCTTCTATGGTAGCCCGGAGTGGAGTTGACACCAGGAGTACATCAGGGATCTTTGTGTCGAGCCGGTGAGCCACTGTTTCAAGCTACGCCATAAGGGATATATCTTTAGTCTGGCATGTGAGGAGGGGTGTGGCAAAATTGAGGTGTTGCTGTGCAGTCCAATTGTGATGATGGATCTCTTGGAGCATAACAATTTTTAATCCCTGTAACGCCTCATGGGGCAGATGTGCCTCATCCACTTATAGTTCCGTAGCTCTTGTGAGGTGGTTGCCGACCAAGACAGTGCTAGGTAGTGAGAAAATATGGCCTTCGTTGGTAGGTAGCCTGGAACTGCAGATAAGTTGTAGTGTATCCCTATAACGATTCTTACCCCGGGGGGATGGAGTATCCCTATTGGTCAAGCCTTTTGTGGGCAAGACTAGCTATGACTCGACTGCGTCAGTTCTCATGGCATGCTGAAGCAGTTGCGTATCATCCCACATAGCATCTTCCGAGCCCATCCGGCTGGGGTCTGCGATCATCCTAGGGTTAGGAGAGGCGTGAACTTCCATCGAGTAGCTGTGGTGTCCTTCTACATAGGGTTCAAAGTAAATTTTTCCTGCAGGGAGACAGAGGGCAATCAAGTGATCAATCTCAGCATCCTCATATCCCCTTAACACAATGAATGCAGGTGTTGGACTGGTGGGTGCCAAGGAGCTCGGAAGGTTAGGGGCTGCCATAGCAGAAATAGGTAGGCTTCTAACTTTGGAAACTCAGAGACGGTGGAGGTAGGTTGATGGGGTACGACACAAACGCTATAGGTCTAGACAATCAAGCAGTAGAATAATAGATGCAGATGACAGAGACAATATGGAGCCTTTATCATAGTTATCCTTTCTTTATTATAATGGCTGGGGTTATCCAATGGTAGAGTAAATAAAACATGAAACTTTCATCAATCATGCAGACAAAACTCACCATAAATTGCTACATTGATGGCCAACTGCTTGTTTTCTATAACGACAAGATTCTCTTTTCACCAGAATGCAATGCTTTGACAGTCATCGCTCACACCTTATGGTTTTCCCACAGATCTACTGACTTTGGATGAAGCGTCTGTGTTGTTCGCACATCCTGAATTAAAGCCGACATTGGGTGTGTTGTAATGCACTTCAGGTACAACTCACATAGCTTGGCAACCATATACATCCTGTCCAGTACCACGGTTGGGACAGGTCGGGGATCACTCGCTCCTTTCATCAAGCTAAGGTTCCAGTATTCCATCGTGTGTGGTATCGACATTCCCCTTGATCCAAGTTCCATATACAAGCGTGATTTTCCCTTAGTCAAGACGTTCGTGTTTTGCGAAGTTGTGTCGAGCGCCCCTGTGCCATATCCCACCCTAAATGTTTGCAGAAACTCATCCTACGAATTCTCCCAATGGAGCATGTGCTAGTGTAGCTCCCCATCTAAATACCATGCAGGGGGACACAGTCCTACGCCATGGATAAATATGTGAACTCATTCATTTCAGGGTTTGTCGCACCATTGTGTTTCTCATGCAAGAAAATATGTTCGTGCGTCTTCTGATCCAAGGAATTATTGAATCCATCTACCAGCTAGAGCTTGAAATCACAAGATCATCTTATCCTGACATTCCTCCCAATCGTGTAATACCTTCCCATGCGTATTCCACCAACGCACAAGCATGCCACGCAGGGCTAGCTTAAGGGACCCTAGCCTGCATCCCTTGGGAACTTCTGCTTTGAATGCACATAAAATTCCTTAAGGTTACTTGAGTCCCCAAAGTAGGGCAGGTCTCCTATCCCAGCTGAGATGCAGCGGAATTTCCTTATGACCTGAAGACATCATAGTGCTGAAACCTCATGCAACCAACCCTTCCAATTCTCTAGTTCCCCATCGGAGTGAGAAAGGCATTCACTATGCTTTTCCCAGTAGATTACTCCTTCCGTCGTGGGGTTAATCGAGTCTTCATCCTGCATGGTGAGCTTGTAGATGTGATTAACGTCATCCGCATCCTGTGTTGGCTCTATATACCACATGCCTTCTGCAGGATCCAATGGTACTATTACTCGTGTGCCATTATTTTCAAACACCATGTTGTGATTTTTTAGATTGATAACATCCCCCATATCTATAGCCCAGTCCGGTCCTAGGAGTGCAGGGTAGGGATCCGCATCTTCCATGATTTATATTACCTCAAAGTCAGCTTGGACCTTTACTCCTGCAATATCTACCATGATTTTTGGCAGCCTTCCCAGAGGGATGATATTTTGTTGATTCGCCATGCGCAGCTGGATGGTGGACCATTCCAATATAGGTTCTCCAATTAGTTTCCATGTTTTCTTTGGTAATACGTTCGCATCTAATCAAAGGTAAAAAATAACTTGATCCATCTCGTAGTCACCAATCTACACAGCCAGCCATATTTCTCTTCCGATGCATTTTTATACCTGTATAGTTTGTGTATATCCTTGGTCCCGGGAGTCACATTGGGCCATGCTGCACAACTATTCATTAACGCCTGAAGGTTCTCTATAGCCTTTGGGTTACGTAGTAGCTTCAGACATGCCTGCAGAAAGGGCTCAACCCCTCATCTGTCTTGAGCTGCGTCGGTACCTGCGTAGTAGCTGCTATTGTTTCTTGTCTCTTTTTTACATTCAATCCTTTTGGATAGGTCAGAGGATCCCTGGAAGCCTCTTCCATCGATCCCTGAGTGACCATACCATTGCATGTTATGACTTTCACACTCAGGTCTATGTTCCTTAGCTTGGCTTTAACTCTTTTCACATTTTGCGTGGGGTGGACTGCTTTTCCTACATTTTGGCTATTAAAATTGGGCAATCTTCAATCACATGGTTTAGCTGTATACAATATTTGAAATATTACCTTATGGGATTTGGGCAGTCCCTGGAAAATTGTCCTACCTCCCTGCAGTTATAACAGATTAATTGCCCACGTCCTCATCCTGTGCTTCCTCCCTTTCCCCTTGCTGGAGAGCCACCCAAGCTCACGGGAGATCTCGGTGACGCAGGGTCTAATTGTACCCTATACAATTTCCAACAATCTATCATCAAGTCAAAAGTGAGACAGTTCTGCTCATCGTGTCCTAAATATTGGCAGAACCTGCACCATTGTTGCTTCAGTTCTGGGACATACGCACCTAGCATAGGGCAATGGCTTATATCATGCATCCCTGCTACATGGCAGTCATCGCACCACAGTGCAGGTCTGCTCGAGCTTCGTCATGATAGGACGGGTTCCCCACTTTTTCCTGGGTGGACCAGACTAGGTCCTCCTACCTGCATGTAATTTTCCAATAGAGGGCACTGATCCTTCGTATGGACAGATACCCGACATCGTATGCACTATAGATCTGTGATGGCTCCTTTTCCTCGTTCCTTCTGCAGGTTCTGAATTTCCATGTGCATAGCTCTGAGTTGCTCCTGAATTTGCTGTACTCCTAACGAAGTATCTTCTCTGGGCACAACTATTAGTTTCATAGCGACTTCCACAAATTTTTCCTGCGAGTCAAAGGTTTTGTGACTCATTGGCGTATGCAGGTGGGGCAACAACATAGTGATGAACCATTCCATATGTTTTCTATCGTCATACTCAAATCCTCCTTTCCTGATTGATTTCTTCAGTCATTGATCAACATCCCATACCGACTCAGATGCACCTTTCCTGAAGTCCTTCACTTTTGCTACCAACTGAGAGTAAGATTTTGTCTTTCAGAATTGTTGCTTCAGAGCGTCCTTAATATCTTGAATAGACGCACTCCCATTCTGAGAGATGTATCGCATATACCAGTCTAATGCTCTCTCTTCCAATGCTGGAGACAGCTACGCCCTATTCACCGTATCATTTGTCACATTTTGTGCAGTCCATACGAAATATATAACAAACCAAAATCATTCCATTTCCTCATCTCTTACCCCCTTGAAGGTAGGTAGTTTCAAGTGTGCAGCCACATCACTGTCCGGTGAAGGTGGTGGTATGGGTGAGTTCTTACCTTTGTGCGACCTAGACGGCAGTGTAGCCAGGGGGTCTTGCATAGCCATTTCTCGCAGAGGGTTATAAGCATCTCTTCCCCCATCGAGGTTGGTGTGATAGTATTTACCACTGCCCGTCATGCTTTCATTGGGATTTGAGGTCATTCAGTTAGTATGACTACACAAAATACTCTTCTTGCACAGTAATATCTTAATCAACAATGGTAATGTCTTCAGAAATTTTGCTCGGAATCCTTTAAAGAATCTTCGCTTGGCCTTAGAGTAGGAGACAAAATGATAAATGGAAAATTTCATCACAAATCCTCCTAGCACACTGTCCACCTAGTGATCCACCATGTGAGTGACGGTATTAGCGGTCCTTTTCAGCCGCTAGATCATCTCTGGAGTCCACTGAGTGACTCGTTCGTCCTCCCAATACTTTTTGAATTCTACTAGCCTAGCCAGCCACTCTTGGAGCTCTATTGCAAATGTCACAAAGAAAATTAAGTAGCTCTCCATAAGAATGTACCTATTTTTCCAATTTTCCATCCTTAAATTCGTGCTATGATTTTATTTTACCGCAAACTCCTGAATCTACTTTTCAAACCACTCCTCAATTTCCTTCCTTTCAAGCTTCTAGTACTCTCTTGTCATTACTCGATCCTTTCCTCAAAATGCTCCAGATCCCAGCAACGGAACCATTTGTTGGCTTTAGGGGTCCTAAGCCAGGTTCAGAGCTCAAGGTTTGCCAACAAACCCCTATAATACTGGCCCTTTCAGCAGTGACCTACTTGCATAGGTCAAAGTCTCACTCGAAGAAGTATGGGTGGGTGCTGGAACCAGGTTTCCACACCCTGAGAAAGGGTAGGTAAGGCAAGTAGAGTTGCCCTCGGCCTTGTGATACCCAAATCGCCTCTTTCTGTGCAGGATCTATAGGTCTCTTTTCGCATCCACGTGCGCAAGTTCTATAGTGTTTGATAGTTATATACTTCTATGAAAGTAGCACAGTATTGCATAAAATAGAACAAAACAATTCCAGATATAGTAAACACACTTACACAAAAATTTCGTAGTTGAATACAGAATACGCATAATACAACAATTACCAATGATTCACACAAACAATATACATGGATTCAGTTCTAAAACAACCTTTCTTACTCATCAATTCATCAATTCCCTATTACAATACCCATCCCAGCCTGTGCACACAGCAGCAGGGTCTGCACAGAGTAGGACTCTGGAACTTCGTGCACACAGCCAGCCGGAGTCCTTCCCCAAAAACACAAACAGATTTACTAAACCATAATTCGCATCAATAGCTCTTCTTTTCTCTACCTTATGATTCAAAATGTTCCTCTATTTATAACAATCTAGCCTAAAATTTCCTATGCTCCACAAACCATGGTTTTTCGGACCCTGGGTTTACCCTTTGACGCATTACAATGCTTTTGGGGCTTTGACCCACCCAAAAACCACTACGCTAGAACAAATATAATAAAAATTATACAAAATCGGACCAACTTTGCAGCTCGTAGGAGACTCTGTTCGAACTGTTGGTTGTATGATAGGAAACAATTTAGCATCCTTATCAAATCATGGTAGGAGCTCCTTGTGAATCAGCTCTTGGAAAAACCTCTCTAATAACTATACTAATGGAAGACAACCATCAATATCAAGGGTCATCATGGAAAACAAAATTCTGGGATGGGATGACATATTGATGAAGCAGGCCAAGGGAATGAAGCTCTTCATTATAGAAAAATTGTTAAAGGATGACTTAAATGAAAAAGGTGTTAGGTATGAATATATTTAGATACTAACACTGGACGCTGTGAAGTAATGTCATATTGTTTTAGATAATAGACGTTAATCTATGGAGGAGGATCTCTCGATGCACCAACAGATGAAATCAACATTATATCTATCCTTATGGAATATGAGGTGGATGTATATGGATGGGGAACTAGAAAATGTGTAAGTTCTTGGTGTTATCACTCTGAAATTTCCAAAGGTTGTTCTTGCATTAAAAAAAATATCAGAGGTAACTACAAACCACTTTTGGAGCTTAGGATCTAGCCTTCCGAAACTGAGAGAGAGCTCTCTCTATATGATTTAACTTTGTTGATTTAATATATTTTAGGCTAGTTATATATGTTTAATTTGGATTGATTTTGATTGGTTGGTGAAATTAATGATTTAGATGAATAAGTTCTTTTCCATTTTCGATTGGGCTCTGGAGTTAATATGCTTGAAAATAGAGCAAAATCAATTATAAAGAAAGTGTTATAGGTCAACATAGGTGAGCAATATCAAATCTCAAGGCTGAATGGTGAAGTGAATTTTCAATCAGGATCAGGGAGCAATTAAGAATTCCTTAAACCAAATAATGAAGGAGGTTGAAGGATTCAAACGGGATCAGAGAGAAATTAAGAATTCTCTAAACCGGATATCAAAAGAAAACATATCAATGTATAATAGTTAAAAGTAGATTCTAATGTTTAAGAAAATTTTGCAGTAAAACTCTTGTTATAACATTCAAATTTAGAACACATATATGTTTATGGAATACTTAGAAAGAGAACACAAACAATTGAAATTTATACTTCACTGAGATAGCTCAATAAATGAATCATGTAAAGAAGTTTCTTTATAACTTGTTATGTCTATAAACTAGAACTTGGTAAAATAACCCTGAGGAAAGAGATTAGTCATCTACGGAAATATTCAGAAATTCAGCATTTGATACTTTGAATGATGAAGTATTTATAAAAAAATTTACAAAAAATATCCTGTCAACTGACTAGGATTTTTTCTAGGAAAATAAAATATATTTATGCAATAATATAGTGACACCTTTTAACTAACTGATATCTGGAAAATTCTTTGCTTGCTATTATATGTTTTTTTATTTTATTTGTCTTTCTTTTACCTGTATGTTCTTTTACCCTTCATATTAAATCGCACTAATTCTCTCTTGTTTCTTCATCTGGTATTTTGACTTTCATTATCCTGTGGTAAATCTCATCTGCCTCAAAATATTTGGAGAGTATAAACTTATTTACAACAATTTGATCTACCTCATGCTATAGGAAAAAGAAGTTTTCTAAAGTTTGAAGTTGTTTTGCTTCGGCTAAAAACTTTGGACATATATCCCATTACTTTTGATTAATCAGTTGGCCTCATCAGTGGGATGGGTTGTTGGTATTGCTAATGCTGGTGTAGATATTGTCGTGATAAAGCCTTTCTTCTCTAGACCTTTTCGAATTATTATCCTATGGGTTTGGAGTAAGTAGGATGGAACTAGTATGAAACTGTTTCTTCATCTCCTGGTTCCGTTAATCACCCGCACAAAAAAATAAAAAAATTGCAATGAAAAAAAAGTTTTATAGGGAGGCGAGAAAGCTTTCAGTCTTTTTCACAAGTTTTGAAAAAGTATGGAAATGAGTAGAGTATCAGGGTTTTATATTTTTAGAATCGTGGTTTATGATATGCCTCGGGTGGTTTGGTTGTTTAGGAAGGAGGGGGTGCGATAAAATATGGAGGTGCCAGGTGGTAGGAGAGTAGGGGAATAAAGAAACCCATTTTTCGCCACCCCAACCACCACCCCCCCCCACCACCCCCCCAGCCCCCCTCCCCCCTTGGTGTTAAATATTGGATGTATGGGGTTGCGATGGCATTGGTGGTGATCAGACAGCCTACGGAGTTAAGAATTCTCAAATGAGGTGGGGTCGGTTAATGGATATGAGGAGGGTTAAATAAAAAATGGGGTCGGGTAAAATATTAAGCTGGGGATTCAAATGAAAGTGGGGCCATGAAAAATTTTAAGCGCTTTTAGACTTTGAAAAACTAGGTTTTCTTGTTTTTATGGAATCATAAAATTTTATCAAGGGGAAGGGGGCTTTTAAATGGAAAAAAGAGGATTTTAGTAAGAGAAAGAGGGGTTTTAGGAGGGGAAAAGGATTAGGATAAGGGGGAATGAAGCAAAAAAAAAGTTTTTAGCAAGGAGAAGGTATTTTTCAAAGGGGAAAGGGATTATTAGCAAGGGGAAGGGGATTTAAAAGGAGGGGAAGGGAGTTAGGATAATGGGAAGGTGTTTAGAAAATGTTTTTGATAATGGATAAGAATAATGATGTTTATATAACTTTTTAAAAGTATTATACCTACCCTTTATTTTTTCGAACATTTTTCCTTTCCCTTATTGGGTGCATTTGAGCTTGCTGACTCTTTTATTTTCTTTTGATAAGAAAACTATGTTATTTCTAACCTTATATCTTCCAATGGCTCAAATTAAACTTATGAGCTCATTTCTATTCTCTACCTAACTACTTATATGCCAATATTAAATGGTTTTGTTAGATATTTATTCACTAATTACCGTAACATAAAATTTAAAGGCATGAATGATCAAGATTAGATTGTATGATCATCATGAATTTGTGGCATTTTGAACAAGCTTCACACGATTTATTTGCAAAATTAAAGTAAACTAATATTAGTGGCATTTGAATGCACAACACTTTCAGAATCTATTTTTGTTTGTTTTTATGGGGTTCATATTTTATATATTTTTTTATCTTTCTTTCTTTTCTTCCTTTCATATTCTTTTAGGAAATACCCTCTTTTCATTTTTTAACATGGAAAACATTTGTAGAAATGTGAAGGTATGTACAATATTACAAGAATAAACATAGCCAATTAAAATTATGATCCCTATTATTATAGGAACCTAATATTGGCTCCCCTTGGGAATGGAATCTCCTTGTGAGATATCAAGAAATTTCTGATCAGTGGCCTTGGAAATTTGACTTTGCTTTTCTTCGAACTGCTTTCTATGATCTCCTTTATTCAAACATATGAAGTTATATCTTTTAAAACTTATAGTTTCCTTTCCAGACTTCAAATTTACAAGATAGTCATACACTCCAATCTAAATTTTTCTATGGTATTTACAATGACTAAAATAGAACACATGAACTACTAGTTAATCTGATGAAAAATAGTCCTTCAACATTCGACTAATGACTAGTCCACCTCGTAGGTCTGTCCCATTCAAAAATTTCAAGAAAAATGCATTGTTGCCTCTATAACCATAGATCATGTATGATTCCTTCTAGAGAAAGTCAAATTTCCCATGTTTTCCTTTTTATTCCCTTCAGGAATCCCATTTGAGTACTTGATCACCTATAAAGAAATCATATTCTTTAGTTTTCTTATCAAAGACATTCTTGATTTTGTCTGGAATTAATCTAGATTTGATATAATATTTTCCCCTCATTTGATTTAAATGAATTGTTTGGTTTATCCTCCTTTATATGTCATTTGGTTCTACTTGCAGCTCTTGAATCATTCTCATTACGGGCACTCCTAATCAAGATGGAAAAACAACATCCATCCCATATACTAATTGATATGGGGATGTACCAATACATTTCTTAGTGGTAAGTCTATCTACCCATAGGGCATTCACCAAACTTTTATTCTAGGTTTTCTTGTTATCTTCCAATAGATTCTTGATAATGTTGACTAGGATTTTGTTTGAAGATTCTGCTAGTCTATTACCTTGAGGGTAATAGGTAGTGGAATGGCCTAGGGTGATATGGTGTCAATTACAAAAATATATCATTTTCTTGGATTTGAAGGAAACACCATTATTAGTGATGATATTTTGTGGACATCCAAGTCTTGAAAGGATGTTGTTCTCAAGAAATTAAATAATGACAGATTTTGTGGCTTGTCTGGAAGGGGCGGCTTCTATCCACTTGGTAAAGTAACCAATGGCTATTAAAATCCATTTATGTTGGGCAAAGGAGGGGGGCTGAATTTCACCAATGAATTCTAATCCCCATTGTTGAAATGGAATTTCTACTAAGATAGGTTTGAGGGGTAAATGTAACAGTTTCTTCTTCCCTACAAATATTTGACATTTTTAACAGGAGGTCACATACTTTTGGACATTTGCAAAAAGGGTGGGCCAGTAAAAACCTACCCTCAAAATTTGGTTAGTAGTTGTTTTCTAGTACATATGTCCTCCATAATCTCCTGCATGAAATTCCTGCATGACTTTGTCAGCTTAATATTTCAATAAACAATTTAACGGGATGCCACCATGATATTTCTTAAATAAAACATTATCTAAGGTACAATATTTCATTTCTTTCATTTTTAAGAATCTAATTTTGGTTCTAGATAAACCAGGAGGAGATTGTAAGTTGAGTAAAACAAATGTAAGGTCTACATACCAGGGTGAATCTATGAAATCCTCACTAATTTCTAGAGTCGCCATCTCTTCTTGATCATCTATAGCAGCAATGAAATTTATGTGTAAGGCTCGACAGGTCGATTCAGCCATGAGTTTGGCCAAACCTTGGCCTTCAATTAATTTTGTAGGCTTGATCTCAATGTCATATTCCTGTATTTTGGCAATCCATTTGCCTCTTTTTCCATCAGGCCCATTCTGAGTTAGAATGTCCTTTACAACTGAGTTTGGAACATATTCTATTATGTAAGAGTATAGAATGTATAATCTGAAATATTTTATGGATTTCACTAAATAAAGAGCTTTTTTTTCCATGATATTATAATTTATTGTTGCATCTTTCAAATTTTTACTAACGAAATCAATGGGTTCTTCGAGGCCCTCATCATTTTTTTTGCAACAAGACTGCCGCAAAGGTGTGATCTGAAGCAAATAAAAAATTATGAAATCTCTATTAAAATTAGGACCTATGAGGACAAGTTTTTTATTAAGTTCCTCTTTTACTACATCAAAAGACTGTTTAGCCTCTACTATCCACTTAAGTATTGAATAATTTTTTAACATGTTGTTTAGATTTCTAATTATTTTGGTTAAGTTAGGGATGAACCTTCTAAGAAAATTTATTTTTCCTAAAAATGGTTGTAATTCTCTGATGTTTCTAGGATGACTAATATTTGGGATTTCTTCTATTCTAGCTACATCAATTCTAATGCCCTCTTTTTAAATGGTCTGTCCCAGGAGTTTTCCTTCTTCTAATCCAAAAAGTGACATTTTTGGATTTAAGGATATGCCAAACTTTCTGCATTTTATGAATACTTCTACTAGATGATCCAGATGTTCATTGTTTGACTCATAAAATTCTATGGTATCATCTAGGTAAATGACTAAAAATTCATCGATTTCTTTTGCAAAGGCTATGTCCATGGCTCTTTGGAATGTTGCTCCAGCATTCATCAATCCAAAGGGAATTTTCAAGTACATGAAAGTTCCCCTAGGAGTGGTGAATGCAGTCATAGATTGATCTTCAGGTTGGACTAGGATTTACTTGTATCCATAAAATCCATAAAGTAATGAAATTTTGGATTACCCGACTACCCTCTAGAGAATGTAGTCCATTTTAGGGAAGGGATAGTTATCCTTCAGTGATACTTTTTTCAAGTTTCTGAACTCAACTCAGAGTTTGATTTCTCCTATTTTCTTTCTAGTGGGAACTAGATTAGAGACCCAATCATAATATCTGATGGGTGCTATGATTTGATCATTGTACATCCTTTTGAATTGTTTCTCTATTAATGGCATAAGAATAGGTTTAATTCTCCCTATATTTTGTTTAAAGTTCTTCTGATTTTATTTAATTGGTATCTTATGTTGGATAATGCTTGTATCGTAAGGCTTAAGGTCTTCATAATTCTAGGCAAAGATGTCTTGGAATTATTTAAACAAGCGTAATGTCTTAGATATTTTGATATGCTTCGGATTTTCCTTTTTTTCTATGCTGCATTCCTCTATATCTAACCTTAGAAGCTACATTTTAGGTTTTTTAGATACATCATTGGAGTAAAAGAGGTTTTCTAATGGGGCTAATCCATTAGACAAAATGTTGTCTTTGAGATTTAAAACTTCTGATTCATCATTGATTAATTTCTCAACTTCTACCATTTTTAATTGTTCTATTTCTACTTTTGTGAATCTAGTTGGTTCTATATTATTTACATAATTTACATCTATTTCATTATTTATGGTCTAATCTAATGTACAGTCAGTGTCTATATTACAGTTATGGAATTCTCCTTCAAAATTCATAAAATCATAACTTTGTGAGTCTTGTGAAAATATTTTCCAGTAATTCAAATTATCAGGTATGGTTGGCCCATGTCTTACCTCAGCGGTGTACTGATGATTTGGATGAAAGGGTAACCAACATGTGCTCGAAAAATTGGCCAAGATATGTGCTTGCATATTCTTATTTCTTGGAATGACAGAGAAGTCAGTCTCAAGAAAACATCTTATTCAGTCCAGGATGGTTTCTTTGTAATGGCTAAGTCTAGCATTATTAACAATGTACTCTCCCTTGAATTGTTTTAGAATGAGTTGTAAGTCTCACATGATGGTAACTCTTTCATCTCCAATTTTTCTTATGATTTTAAAGCCTAGCACTAATTATTCATATTTTGTGATGTTATTAGTGCATTTGAAATTTAATCTGAAAGCATGTCCTTCTGAATGATCATTTTCTAAATCTTAGATCCATACTCTAGCTCCTACTCCTAATGTATTTACAAAGCCATCAAAATATAGATGCCATAAAATCGACTTCTTTTTGTTTCTCTTCTACAACCATGATTTTATCTTTGTCATTGTCTGAATTACATAAGATAAATGAGTCAAGATCAAAATGCATGGAATAGATAGGGAAATTTTGTGGTATTTATAAACTACTTACCATGTATTTCATCAACATTTCTCTATATAGTTTCCTTTGCTCAACAAACACATAAATGGTATCATATGACATGTCTAATTGTAGTGATACCTCTAATTTTTCTCCCCATGGGCGAGATAATAACATACAATATTTGAGAGGGATATCAACAACTACTATGTCCATAATGATATTATTTTTTGGGCACTCGACTATAGTTACATACAGATCTTTTATCAGACCAAGTCTTTTGACTTTACTAGAATCAAAGGAGAATAGGCCCTTGTAGGGTTTGGTGATGTCTAAGTTTATTTTTTCCATGACTGCTTTAGGCATTAAGTTATGGGATTCTCCTGAATCCATCACACCATTATTTAAGATTTTATCATGAATGTTTAAGCTAATGTAGAATGGAGGGACACCCCCTTGTTGATGTTTTCCACTTACTTCAGTACCAAATAATAACTTAGTTTGATCATCATTGAGGTTTACATCATATTCACCTTCGATTATGTTTAATGTTTCAGTAATTTGTGCCTTGTATGAATCATTTTTCACCATCTTTGTTAAAGAAACTGGTATTCTTAATTTCGCTATCTCAATTTTGATATTGAATGGAATTTGATTTTTTCCTAATCTATTGATTTCGTCTTTACCAATTGTGGTTTGTGTGGTTTTATATTCTTTTTTAACACTTGGTATTTCAGTTTGTGTGTCAACTATTTTGTTTTCAATTTATTTGTCTAGAACGGTTTGTGTACCAGTTGATGTGATTTCTAAAATCTTTGGCCTAGAGATATTCTGAGTTTCTCTAGGGAGAATTTGTAGAATTTTGGTCACAGAAGTTTCTATTATTTTCTTAGTTTGGGTGTCGATTTATTTCTTAATAGGATCCTCTATTTTATTTTTGCTGCTAAGGCTATACTGTTTATGAACTTCATAGGTAGCAGATTCATTTCCTTGTTTGTAGTCAAAGGATTCTCCATATTGTAATTATAATTACTGTAACGTGTACAATTCTTGGTCTTCCTGGGTAAGGAAAATAACATCTTCATTGTTTATTCCCATCAAGTTTATCTAGGTTTCTTGGTCTTGTTCATGCTGTTGTGAACTTTCAGCACAATTTTCATGGAAAGGTGGTCTAATCTGTTGATCATGTACAACTTCTCTTGATTTACCAGTATTAGGATTTTTCCTAAAGTTGGGATTTCTAATTTGAGGCCCTTGTTTATTTTCCCATTAAATTTTTCTTTCCATGTTCTCTAGTCTATCCATTAGTATTTCTACATTTTTAGCTAAACTATCTATCTTAATATCTGAAGTGGAAGGTTCTTACTTAATGGTCACTCTTCTCTCATTCCTCATCCTTGCTCTTTTAGCTAGTAAGTTAGCTTCTACACTAATTGCATCAATATGCATATGTTCTAAAGTTGCAGGATTTCTTTCTCTTAACTGATAGGAAATGTCAACATCAAAAACATCTGGAAATTTAGTCAGGTCCAAGTCTGGTGGAGGTTTCATATTCACTGGAATTGCATTGTAATGTTGTTAAACCTAGTATACTAATCTTGAAAAAAATCAGTACCAGATATCTTAATGTTCTCATATTCAGATAATATCTGGAGAGGGTTTTTCTTTCTTTCCCATCTATTTATAAAAAATTGGTGGAAAGAAACTAAATTAGCTATATGGTTAGAAAGTAAATATTTAAACCATTTTCTAACATCTCCTACTAGTGTTTGTGAAAATAATCTCATTTGTACATCGGCCTCATCAAATTCATGTATCTCAAATAATTTTTCATTTTATCTACATTTCTTTGAGCAGTATACTAACCACTACCATCAAACTGAAATTTTTTACTTTGGTAATCTTGTGGCATGGCATGTAAAGGGGCCTGTAAGGCCAAAGAGGAAAATTTGGTTGCCATCGCTAAGACTTTAGCTTGATTCAGAGGTAAAGTAGTGGTTCTTGAAGATGAACTCGAAAAATTAGGCTAGAGAAGTAGCTTAAGTACACATGGTTTTGTAAATGAATTGTGGTGGATATTATAAGTGAGGTGGAACTGAATGCAATTGTATTTATAGTTTCTGAAGATAACGTAGATAGATTGGGGGTAGCAATAGTTAGGGCAGCTAGTTCAACTGACTGTTGAAAATAGGCTTTGTCTATGTCTTTTATCAAATTTGAGGTTAAAACATTAAGTTTGTCAAAAGTATCTAAAACCTTTTGATCTAAATCAAGTTGTATAGTATCCTTCTTTGATTCAATAAATTGAATAAAATTGGGGTGTATTACAATATCATAGACTGAGTTTTCAGATTTGGTACGAAATAAAGAATGCTCAAATGATAAATCAAATTGAATATCTTGTATGCTTGATAACTCCTTAGGAAGTGAATTTCCTTTGATTAACTCACTGCTACTTCCTTGACTCTCTAATTTTTTAGGTTTTCTTAAAATTCTGTCAGGATCATCAATAATTGTAGCAGGTTGTGGACCAGGATGAGCCCTTATATAATGTGTTCTTTTAGAAGCCATAATGTTAACTTATAATGATAAATTCAAGCAACCTTTTAAAACCTTAATGTGAAAAATGAGGAAAATGGTTTCCTTTAAGATTTTTTTCAACTAGGGACTGAATTATCCCCAGTATGGTTGCTAATATGTTATCACTCCGAAATTTCCAAAGGTTTTTTTTGCATGAAAAGGGAATACCAGTGGTAACTACAAACCTCCAAAGTTAAAATCTATATATGATTTAACTTTGTTGATTTAATAGATTTTAAGCTAGTTATGTATGTTTAATCTGGATTGATTTTGATTGGTTGGTGGAATTAATTATATAGATGAATATGTGCTTTTCCATTTTCCATTTGGCTATGGAGTCAATATAATTTTAAAATAGTACAAAATCAAATTATAAAGAAAATTTTACAAGGCAAGATAGGTGAGAAATATCAGATCTCAACACTGAATGGTGAAGTGACTTTTCAATCGGGATCAAGGACAAATTAAGAATTCCTTAAACCAGATAATGAAGAAGGATGAAGGATTAAATCGGGATCATATGGCAATAAATATTTCTCTAAACTGGATATTAGAAGAAAACATAGAAATGTATAACAGTTAAAAGCAGAGTGTAATGTTTAAGAAAATTCTGTAGTAAAACTCATGTTATAACATTTAAATTTAGAACACATATAAGTTTATGGAATACTTAGAAATAGAACATGAACAACTGAAATCTATACTTTACTAAGATAGCTCAACACATGAACCCTGTAAATATTTTTCTTTATAACTTGTTCTGTCCATCAACATAAAGTTGGTACAATAACCCCCATGCAAGAGATCAGTCATCTATAGAAAGATTCAGAAATCCACCCTTTGATACTTCGAAATATGAATTATTTATACAAAACTTTACATAAAATATTATGTCAACTATCTAGGATTTATTCTATGAAAATAAATTATCTTTATGCAAAAAGATAGTGACACCTTTTAACTAACTGGTATCTGGCCCTGATTCTTTGCTTAATGTTATCTGTTTGTTTCTTTTATCTATCTTTCTTTCATCTGTCTTTATTTTACCTGTATTTTCTTTCAACCTTCATAGTAAATCACACTAATTCTCTGGTGTTTCTTCATTTGGGATTTTGAATTTCATTATCATGTTGTAAATCTCATCTGCCTCTGAATATCTAGCAAATATAAGCTTATTTACAAAAATGTGTTTTACCTCATGTTGGAGGTAAAAGAAGTTTTCTAAAGTTTGAAGCTGTTTTTCTTGGGCTAAAAACTCTGGACATGTCTCCCATTACTTTTGACTAATTTGTTGGCCTCATCAGTGTGATCATTTTTTGGTACTGTTGATGCTAGTGTAGATACTATCGAGATAAAAGCCTTCCTCTCTAGACCTTTTTAAATTCGTATTCTATGGGTTTGGAGTAAGTAGGATGGAAATAGTATCAAACTACTTCTCCATATCCTAGTTCTGTTAATCACCTGGACAAAAAAATAAAACAAATGTAATGAAAACAAAGGTTTATAGGGAGGCAAGCGAGATTTCAGTGTTTTTCACAAGTTTTGAAAATTTAGGGAAATGAGTGGGGTAGTGGGGTTTTATATTTTGAGAATCGTGGTTTATCGCATGCCCGGTGTGGTTTGGTGGTTTATCGCATGAAAAAATGGTGGTTTGGTGATTTGGGAAGGAGGGGGTGTGATAAAATATGGAGGCTCCACGTGCCAGGGGAGCGGGGGAATAAAACAGCCCATTTCGCACCCCCCCCCCTTGGTTTTAAATATCAGACGTTGGGGGTTGTGAAAATTTTTGTAGGCCATTCTATATGATTGGTGGGGATCGGACGACTTGCAGAGTTAAGAATTTTTGAATGAGGTGGGGTCAGGTAATGGATATGAGGAGGGTTAAATAAAAAATGGGTTTGGGTAAAATATTAAGTGGGTGAGTCAAACGAAAGTGGGGCCATGAAAAATATTTAGCGCTTTTAGAATTTGAAAAAGTGGGTTTTCATGTTTTTATGGAAACATAAAATCATGGAGAAGGTCGTTTTTAAAGGAAAAAAAAGTAATTTTAGTAAGGGAAAGACAGTTTTTAGGAGTGGAAAAGGTTTAGGATAAGCGGGAATGAAAAGGGAAAATAGTTTTTAGCAAGGGAAAGGTATTTTTCAAAGGGGAAAGGGATTCTTAGCAAGGGGCAAGGGATTTCAAATGAGGGAAAGGGAGTTAGGATAAGGGGAAGGTGTTTAGAAAATGTTTTTGATAATGGATAAGCATAATGACGCTTATATAACTTTTGAAAATTATTCTACCTACCCTCTATTTATGCTAACATTTTTCTTTTCCTTTACTGGGTGCATTTGATCTTGCGAACCCTTTTATTCTCTTTTGATAAGAAAACTAAATTATTTCTATCCTTATATCTTCCGATGGCTCATATTAAACTTATGAGATCATTTTTATTCTCTACCTAACCACTGATATGCCAAGATTAAATGGTTTAGTCAGATATTTATTCAATACCTATCATAACATAAAATTTAAAGACATGAATGATGAAGATTATATTGTATGGTCATCATGAATTTGTGGAATTTTGAACAAGCTAGACACAATTTATTTTCAAAAGTAAAGTAAACTAAGAGTAGTCACATTTGAATCTACAACACTTTCAGAATTTAGTTTTGTTTCCTTTTATGGGATTCATATTTTATATCTTTTTTTATCTTTCTTTATTTTGGTACTTTGATTATTCATTTAAGAAATAGACTCTTTTCATTTTTTAATAATGAAACATTTGCAAAAATGCAAAGGTATGTACAATATTACAAGACTAAACATAGCCAATTCAAAATTATGATCCCCATTATTATAGGAACCTAACACCTAGGAATGATGAATGTGAAAAAAGGACGAGATCATGAAAAGAAACTAGTCAAGAGGTAGTTATCATTCCAAATCTAGGAAGATGTGACTACAAGATCTTCTGGGAGGATATGTAGACTCTGAAAAAATTCTGGTAAAGAAGAAGACCCTTGAAAAAACATATCATTAGGAGATGTGTCAATCTGAATAATTGATACTGATGCCTACAGTAAGATGTCATGGTGAAATTTCATCACTGAGGCAATTTTTATTTCAAAAGTTCATATGTATATGTTTATCTGGATGAATTTGTGTAGGGCTACTAATAATGAGTAAGGATGTATGATCCTTGAAGATGGTTCAAATGAAAACAACATGGAATAACCATGGACTAGATGAGAAAGACCGATGAAACACTTTCTCATAGTGGACATGACTTGTGAATGAAATTAATGAATGATATGTTCCCTATGAAGCCAAAAGTTCAAGATTCCTCAATATTAAAATCTATGACATCGAGGGAAGGAATTCTTCATGAGTAGCTGCATTGCTACTACAGGACAATGGTTGAGAGGGAGCTTGGTCATAATCTTTCTTGCTTGGAAGAAACTTGAAGTATGTGCCTCTTGTGTTAAGAGGGACTGAATTATGTGATTCTCTATTAGAAGTGTCATGCACTAGACCAGGACTAACCAACGTAAGTCTTAGTGAAGGCCATGTCAAGGGAATGGATAGACACATCATTCTGGTCTTCACCTGGAAGACGGAATGGAGGATTGGGCAATAATATGGAATTCGATACTCTTTGAGAATGAGATAGGAAATTCAAGGTTAGAGTAGTCATGGACCGATATTATTTGAGGGTTGTCTACCCAAGAGAAGAATAGTCCAAGAAGGTCATACTTTGGGAACTCTTGGGTGGAGTATGTACCTTGGAGTGATAATGAATATGATGTATATTATTCATGTGTCTCACCAGCATTGTATTCCATTGTCTCGGTGAGAGATGGGGTTGTTAGTCTAGGCCTTGCAGTAGAACAGTACCGGTTGGTATGATGCTGTAAAGATGTGATTACCAATCAGATTCTTCTTATGAGATTTTTTAGTTTGAAAGTGACCATGTACCTGTATGAATACCTCCCTAGTCGATAGGGAGTGCTAAAAAGTGTAACTAGATCAGTCTTCATATTGACTATGTAATTATGGATTTATGTAAAATAGAAGAGAAATGATAATAAAATGAATTTTGTACTTGCTTCATGGGTTTCATGAGAAAGAGTTTATTATAGGTTAGTAAGACTTATTCTTGATGTCTATCTAGGTTTTTTTATTCTATATATAAATGTAATAAGTTTCATATGTATAAATTATCTTGGCAAGAGAATGCTCCAAGAAATTTTCAAAGAAACTATGGAAGAATGGCTTGGAACAACACTTAAAATCAACGCTGGAAAATGCATACTCTATTGTAATCAATTCAGCCTAAATATTGAATGTAAAGTCAGCCTCATAGCTAACAAATGGTTGGTATAAAAGCAAGAAGACTGCCTCTATATATACGCTGCCTCTGTAGTCGATTAGACACCAAGCAAGAAAGAGGATCTCTCAGAAGTGACACAACGAACTGTGATGTGGTCAACTAAAATTATAATGCAGACTCTTCAATGATGGAATTTTGGTGATATTTGAACCAATTATGTGATGGTCTCTTTAATATGAAGTGCGGATAATACATAAAGAGAACTGTGGTGATATCCAACAAGGTTTTTGGTGATAATCGAGACAATATTTGTGGGCCTTGCTAAATATAAAGTGCGGATCATACATATGAAGAAGTAATAGATGGTTAACACATAAGGATCAGTCTTGGAAACATTTTATTCTATCCATATGCAAGTTAAATGGGAAATTTTGGATGTTCTGTATATAAGCGAGTAAGAGAATTCAAATGTAGATATGTTTTTTAGAATTATGATAACACAAAAATATGCGAATACATCCAATGTATCACAACATGAGTATGCAGACTCATAATCAGAAATTATTGCGATTATATATATACAGTGACAAATGTGGACTATTGTGCAAATATAATTCTAGAAATAAATATGAATTCAATTGTGGGTTGCTCAATATAAAAATTATGCATATCAATGAGAGGAAGGGTTATTGTTGGATAAGAAAAGAGAGGAAGGTAAATCGAGGATTTACCTTCCCTCTCACAATTAATAAAAGAAAGGACTATATAGATTGGTGTAAGAAAGAAATATCAGAATGAAAGATCATCAAAGAAGAAGTAACAAGGTCTTGGAAGAATTCATAGGTCAAGGGTATAAGTATGGGTCATGGTAGTTGTCATTTGAAGATCCATAAGAAGAATTATTTGTGGGTTTTCCTCTCCAAGAGAGAGATGATTTTCCCTGGCTCGAGGAGCCTAATTTTATGTCGCATTCATTTTATAACTGACTTGATGAAAAATCATAAGTAATCCAAAGAAGCTCACAAGTAATTATCAAGAAAATAATTTTGTATTAATCTCCAGCCCTCCAAATTCTCAACATGGAGTCATAGCTAGGGTGCTAAATGTAAGGGTTTCTTGACAAAGGAGACACTATAGGAAGAAAATATCAGATTCTAGGTTGAAGAATCAAATTAGTTTGCAAGGAAGACTCTCTAGCTTTATCAAATCATTCAAGTAAGTAATATTTTCCATCAATGATTTACATACAAGAAAGTGTTAGAAGAGGACATCATCTTTTGAAGACATCCTTTACCATCAAGGATCCAAAATCACCTAGATTGAATTTTTATATCTAAGAAGAATCTCCTAACTTCCTCATCAAGGAAACTGCTAAAGGAGAAAGTCACTTACTCAAGTAAGTATCTATGACTTTATCTAAATCTATCAAAATGTCTTCTTTGCAAAGAAAGTGTCAAACAAGTTAGGGTTTAAAAGTTTCCTGCATGGAAGACAAGGACAACGAAGTCATGCCAAATTCATGAAGGGATATATGACAAATTTGGGCACTATAATAGAGATTGTCCTTAATCTGGAAAGGATGAGAGAAATGGGGAAGAAGCCTATGTCTGTGAAATTATGGAAGAACCTGATGCAAAGAAATCTAAGAAAGAAGAAATCTAAGTGAACTCTGTTGGTTGTATGATAGGAAGAAGTGCAGCATCTTAATAAAAGCATGGTAGGAGCTCCTAATGAACCATCCCTGGGGAAAACCTCTCTGATAATGATACTAATGGAAGAAAATCATCAAGATCAAGGGTGATCATGAAAAACATAATTCTCGGATGGGATGACATATTGATGAAGTAGGCCAAGGGAATGAAGCTCTTCATTCTAGTCAAACTGCTAAAGGATGACTTAAAAGAAAAAGATGTTAGGTACAAATATATTTATATACTAACACTAGATGTTGTGAAGTCATTTCATATGGTTGCAGATAACAAAATTTAATCTATAGAGGAGGATCTCTCGATGCACCATGAGATGAACTCAACATTATATATATCCTCATGGAATATGAGGTAGTTGTATATGAATGAGGAATTGGAAAATGTTTAAGTTAATGGGAATGAATAATGTGAAGAAAGGATGAGATCATGAAAATAAACCATGTCAAGAGGCAGTTATCATCTGAAAGACAAGAATATGTGACTAGGACATCTCCTGGGAGGATATGTAGACTTTGACAGAAGTCTAGTAAAGAATAACACCCTTGAAAAAACATATCTTGGGTTGATGAACCTTCACATATCAGGGGCATTTCATCACAAGAAGGACTCACTTAGCAAAATTTTATGCTAATAACTAGAATCTACAGGTTGCAGACCTTACCTGGATATCCTTCGGTTATAACAGATCCCTCGGGGTGAAAACCCCTTGCAACTCTTTGTGTTCCTTAATATGTAAATTAGAAAAGAAATAACACAAAATCCTAGTTGTACAACATATATATGTTCTAGATGTTAGTGAAACACATGCATAATCTCATAAAAAAAATATTAAATGAACAATTTATGATTGTTACACAAGTATAAAATATTATTGACACATAAACATCAGGAACAAGATGGTACTTCTATTATTAATGACATGTACAGTAAATAAACATGGAGAGATCAGCTGACATCTACCATGGCCTTTGAGCATACCGTCCTTTAGATCCATCCAACCCTAGCCTCTTAACATTTATTCCAAGAATAGTGCATAATGGATGTCACATAGGGTGGTGAGCATCTCAAGAAAACAAGGGTTTCCTGCAAATATCTGGGAAGTGCAAGAGGCAAGGGAATATATCAGATTGAATAAGGCCCCAACAACATATAATATCTATATTTCTCTCCCTCTTCCTCCCTTAGGCCATTCCCTTGAGGGGATTTTATACTCCCTCAAATTAGTTTTTGCAGTTGGGAACAATTAGGCCACGGGATGGGGTGGTTGAGTTACTGGAACAATTGTAAACCCCACCTTGAAAATAGGGAAAATATATATGTTTTAATGTTTAAAATGGTATATGTGGTTCTCTATGTATGGCATCGCATCTATGGGTGGAAAAGTCTAGGCAGAGTCGTGTGTGGGTTTTAAGATGCTATTTTTTCAGAAATATGTCCAAGTCTGAAGGGAAGGGTTGCCCAAGGAAAATGTTTAAAGCATCAAGCATAAGCTAGTGATAAATGATTCTATAACATATGACCCCTAATATGTGAGGTCTGAACGGGTACATGACAGCCAAAATGTATTATGTGCATAGAAAGAACCTTGCGAGGACTAGAGAGGACTTCACTAGATTTCATCCTGCCAAAAACCATTGAGAGAGATAAAAAAGATAGCTCATGTTTGGCGTAGGCATACCCATATTCATTGAAAGAAAAGCATGTCTGCATATGAAGTATAGAGCTGATCCAATATGTATAGAAGTATAGCTGAAATGTGAGGTACATAGTGAATCATCTGATCACTGCCCAGAATTACAAGTCAAAATCAGGTCCAAATATCACACATAGAAGACTGATCAATGATGCTACAATAGATATCTGATCAAAAATTCACAACCCAATCTCCAAGTACCAAATAATAAGTGGTGGAATTAATGGTACAACACGCAACTTGGGAGCCAACATATAAGATGTTTTTGTGATGAAACTACAACATATCAGGGTGGATGGCGTCACTTGCAGAAAAATGAAGGAGCTATCAAAGTGAACAAAAGCATGCTGATGAAAACCCAAGGTATTTACCGATCACCATGGCACAATTCTACACAGTGGGAATAAATGAGCTGAAGTCGACCATGTGAGAAATCATTTGATTATCGGTCATTGGTTTATATCGTTAACAAACACAAGACAACCCATCAATAATGATAATTAGTGTCAAGGTGCCCCAATAAAATCTAGCAAGTGCGAATGAATGATTTGAAGTTGAACACTTGAAAGAATCTATCAATCAGGAGGCAATGATGTATCCTCATTGTCGATAGCGAAGACTCTGCCACTGATGATTGCAAACCCTAAGGTACTGACAAAAGGACTCTAGAGCTTATTCCCATAGCAATGATTCAGAGTTGATGGGAAAAGATATGTTGGAAGGAAGGCATTAAGGCATCTTACATCAGTCCAGTGTGAGTGTAACCTGCAGTCCAAGATTTGGAAGGATCCAGACAAAGTAGAGTGAAGTAACAAACCCGAAGTACGTTTCCGGCATGCACAGGATGAAGCTAGCACATAGAAGAAACCCTCTGAACCAACCAATAATAAAATATGACAAAGAGGTGAGATATCCACCAATAGGGTCAAATGGAAATCAAGGTACTGCACGAACCCTAGGTGTGATAATGTAAGCTAATGTCGAACACAAGCGAAACCACTCAGTCAAAGACCCATGATGATGATCAAATTCTCAATACAAGTCACCTATCAATGATGTAAATAGGGCCAGGGTGCAGCTATAGGTTTACTCTTAGAGAAATATGTCGTAGTCGATAAAAGACAAACCCGTCGGCAAGAATTCAGTGGAGACCTTCTCAAAACAGCACGAGCAAAGGACCAAATATCTGATGTGATAGAACAAGATACTGATAAGACCAGGAAGGCCAACTGAAAAATGATTCAAGATACACCACAGAAATGCTGACTCAAGTTAAATTCCCTTGAAAAAATCCATGACTCATGTTTGAATACAGCAACAAATGATAACTTTGTATAATTTTTTCATGTAGGAGGCATGAACAAACCCTCCATATGATTGGAAGAGATAACAAACTAGGGGAATACTGACTCATGAAACAAGGTTATGGATTCTTCTAAGTCAAAACTAAAGCCATCCCAAATGGAGAAAAGGCTTATATTTTTTGTGCTTTGTTCAAGGGGAGATAACTAACATTATAGCTACCATCAAATATGGAAGTGATATCCCATTCTCGCTCTTTTTCAAAATACTTAATCTTTTTTTCTTTTTCATATTCAAAGCCTGAAAAAAGAATAAAAGAATGCTATAGTACAATGGATAGAATGAGTCTCATGACACATATGCTGTAGCTCCTAGGATAGGAACAATCCTATGCTCAATGTAAGGTGGCAAAAAGTAGTTAGTGACACTCAAAGGAATATTCCATCCATGGGTAGAGGTGTCAAGTTGCAGAAGCTATGTGATTGCATGGTTAACTTGTACAGAGAGACATGGTAAAAATATGCCTTAAACATGAGTCCGTATGAAGCTGGCTAAAGGCCAAGATAAACAAGTAGTAAATATGCAATGTAGTAATACAACTCGACAACATAAGGGAGGCTCAAGGGTAATGGCCAGAAAAATGATAGCAAAGAAGAAGAAGAATGAAGCCTCAATGCATAAGGCATTGCAGGACTAAAGAGTCTTCAGCCTATAGAAAATGCATCATGGAAAAAAAACGATAGAAAGGAACTATCTAGGAAGCCCATGTAAAGGAAATCTCTACCACCAAGACATGATTAAAAAAACAGTGAGTGAAATTAGTTGTGTACTCATGACATGATGGGATCGACCCTATGGAAAGTGATCAGAATACAAGCTAGTATGAAAAATGAAACAGAAAGTGAATTCCCTAACCTATATGCCAGTTTGAAATTAGATACCTACCATGACAGGTCAACGGTCATGGATCTAAAGGAAAAACTAGGAAAATCTTGAATTCAACAACATGTACCTGAAAAAATAACTTTCCCAACACTTACAAGCCAAACGTTTGTACAACCTTAGTCAACTTTGAAAAATAAGCGTAAAATAAATTTGCAAAAAATTTCCAAATTATGGGCACATATACACCATTTGACTCACATTTCGATCATGCTCACATTGCAGAAGTGGAGAAGGTGCTTTTGGGGAAAAAATTCCTCCTCTCAAATTCGAAGCAATAAATCATCAAATCATGCCAAATCAGTCAAGTAAGCTCTAAAATCATCCTTTTCATCAATTTCATTCCTGTTTAAGGAAAAATTTGGAAATTTGACCATAGAAAATATATTTTTTGATGAAACCTTCTGCGCATATGCGGGTTTGTGTGGACGGACCTACGTATCATACGTGACTGTGTACAAGCTAGGTCGTGTATGCACAGAGCGAAAATTTAAAACTTGAATCTAATCAATAATTTAATTATTTTTTTTAATATGTCCATCAACTAGAGAGAGCATGATAATAGTGCAATTGACAATGAGGTGATGGAAGATCAAACTTCGCTAGATGTTCTCGGAAATTGCAGATTTCTCAAATTATTCAAAATGCCAAATATGAAAAGCAATGTATGTTTGCCTCAAATGTTTGTTGATCATTGGGAGTTGGAATAAGATCGTTTCATAATTGATCAGATGCCACTACGCATAGAAGTGAAAGATATATACTTCATTACTGGACTCTCTGGGAGAGAAGACCTAATAGACTTGCATGGAAAGCCTGTTGGAGGGCTTACTATAGAGGATTATATCCATGTCTAATGCATAGAGGATGCACAAAAGGTATGATTTCAGATTCCTATTAGAGATTTGAAGGATTCATACATGAAGATCCTTTTCTTTACCATTGGCAGAGTAGCAGGATTTGTATCTCTACATCAGGCTTCACGGACACAAATAAGCGTAGAATTAGAATGCCTGATTCATCTCTTTGATTTCTACACAGGCTTTTTGAGAAATATGAAAAAACAGTTGACTTCAATTTGGAAAGAAAAGACTAAAAATTTTGGGTATGGTACAATATTGTTGACATTCTTCTTCGAGACAGTCCTAGGGCTTCGGCCCAAGGTCATCTCAACTATCAGCAGCCTAAGAGATCCTAGAATAGCCCGATGGGATAATATAATGAAGATATTAGGGGGAAGTGAAGTTCCCCAGACCACTTGGGATGATGAGTTCTTCCAATGGTGGGAGGAACAAGTCATTGCAGTGGAAGATTATCCCTATGCTAGGATGGATTTTCATGTAGATCCAAATTTATTTCTGCCACCTGGTGCAGCATGGGGCGCAATTGGTGATATTGCGTTTTTTTATTTTTGATTATGTGATTTTTTATGATTTTTTTCAAAGTATGAAAATGAAAAAAAAAAAAAATTTATTGGACTAAAAGACTTACAACATTATGATGATCATGATGCAAACATGGGACCAGTCAGACCTGAGGGGTACCCAAGGCACAAGCGCCACAGAGGTGAGGAAAATGTTGAAGACCTTGGTAGGACTCTCCATGCAGTATAGAGGAAATTGAAGAGATTAACTCGCCAGGTGCCTATGGCCACTATAGAGGACCTCCCGGAAGCTATCCAGAGATGGGTGGTAGGAGTACCATGAGACTGGGTGTGGTTATTCTGCCATGTACGAACTTCTATTGTGTTCTATAGGAACATAAATGTTGGGCAAGAACCTCAGGAGTAGATTTATAGATATGATCGAATGACTGTAATACTTTTTGATCATAGACATGATCAGGCATAAGCCCTAATTTTTTTGGAAATGATGGTCCAGATTTTGTATATTTTTGAACACTCTGACTATATATACATGCAATGATTTAAATGATGTGATGACTCAAATGTATGAAAATGAATGATTTATTTGATATATTGTTTAAATTATTGAATGATTAATATTCCAATCAATTGCTTGATTAGACAATAAGTCTGTCATCCAATTGTCAGCTTGAGGAATATGAATGAATGTTATAAATTGAAATGATATTTGTAACAAACGTACCATAAAAAACAATCGATGTAAAAATGGGTCTCGGACCTGATATGTGTTGTTCAACTGTGTAACCATCAACTGTGAATCCAAGAATACTACTAATGAATCAACACCCAAGGATATTGCCTCCAAGAGTAGATTAAGCACTGTAGTGTATTCTGGTATGTTGTTTGAAGTAGGACCAATGCAAACACCTCTTGAAACTAACAACTGACCAGATAGATAATGGATTCCCCAAGCTGCGAAAGCCAAGTTTCGAGTATGTCTACTAGCACCATCAGCGAAACCAAAGTGACTCATGTGATCCAATATTACTTGCCAAAGTAGATCAAATTCATCAAAATCACACCAAAAATCAGAAACCCACATATGTAAAAAAAAAAAAATATATACAACAAAGCAAGATGCTAGGCCAAAGCCTAGGCATAATAATTTTTCAAATAGAGCCCATTTCCAGTCTCTTCCAACTCATTTCCATCAAAATAAATCAAGGCATATGCTCCTTTCTTCAGGACCTTTTCAATGATGAAGGGGTGCTACCACATAGACTTGAACTTGCCTACCCCCAAGGCATCCTTGTCTTGGGCATAAACCAAGATAAGGTCACATTGATAGAAACCCTATGTTTGATTGCCTTATTGTACTGAACCTTTACCCACTTCTTATGCGCCTCATTCATCATAGCCGCATCTCGACGCTGCTCATCGAGATTTTCCATATGAAGGAGACATTCTTTGAGACTATAATTGTCAGGAAGAATATCAACAGATAACTTAAGGCAAGGAATTTCACACTCAATAGGATATATAAATTCCAACCCAAAAGCCAGTTGAAATGAAGTAAGACCGGTTGCGGTTTTGACTGACATCCGGTATGCCCAAAGTGCAGAATACAACATAATATGCAAATTTTATCTGGCTTTATAAATTGTTCGTTGAAGAATTTTATTCAAGGATTTTTTCACAACTTCAACTTTCCCATTGGATTTAGGATAATAAGGAGACAAATGCTCCTATTGGAAACCTAATTTCAGAGCCAATTCAGCCATCATGTTATTCTGAAGGTGACTGCCATGGTCAGTGAAAATCTCTTTGGGAATACCAAAATGAGAAATGACTTGATTGAAGAGAAAAAGATATGTTTTCTCACTGTCATTCCCAAAATTAGGTATACCCCCAACCCACTTTGTGAAGTAGTATACAACTACGATAATGTACTTGTGAGATTGAGCCGAAGGCGAGTTACAAGTAGTATAATCAATACCCCACTTTGTAAAGGGTATGAAAGTAGTGACAAGAAAGAGTGGAGCTGGATGAACCCGCATATTTCGAGTATAGACCTAACCCAGATGACATCTTTTAACCAATTCCATACAATATTTGAAAATAGAAGGCAAAAATTATCCTACACACAGTATTTTTTGGGTTGTAGAAAGCCCAGAGAAATGACCACCACAAGCTCGATTGTCACAATCATTCAACACAAACTTAGCCTCTTTGAGATTGAAGCAGCGTCTAAGGATCGAATTGAACCCACGACGATATAAAGTGTCACCAATAATCAAATAACTTATGGCTAAGTGATGTAACTTTCAATGCTCATCTTTTGAAAAATTCGAGGGAAATTTCATAGTCTAGAGATAAACTATGAGATCTGCATACCAAGGATCCTGTGAAGAAATGAAAAAAATATGTTCATCCAAAAATGATTCATCATAAACAATCTCTTCTCCATATGGCAACTCAGAAATCGATTCCACAAAAACCGATGATTTCTTGGACTTGGCAGACATAAACTCAAGATAAAATTCCTACAAAATCACAATCCATCAATTTTATTTGCCGTCAATCACTCGCCTATTGAGAACAAACTGAAATGGATTGACTGCTGCCAAAACATATGTTTTGCGAAGAAGAAGGTAATCTCTGAGCTGTTGAAAAACATGAACAACTGCTAAAGCAAGCTTCTCTATCGAAGAATATCGAAGTTCAAGTCCTACGAATCCTCGACTAAGGTAGTATATAACATGCTCAGAAAGAGCATCATCCTCCTGAACCAGAACCATACCAATGTTAGATTTTGTTTCCGCAAGATACAAGAGGAGATCACAAGGGCAAAGGTTAATTAATTTTTCAAATCATCTAATGAGAATTAATCGAATTGATCCCAAAAAAATGGAAGTTATTTCTTTAATAATCTCATAAAGCCTTTTGTAACCTTGACATAATTTACGATGAATCTCTGTAGAAAATTAGCTTTTCCTTGCAGACTTTGAATTTCACAAATTGAATACAATGGAGGAAACTGAAGTATTTCCTCAACCTTGAAGGGGTCTACCCTAATCCCCTCTGTAGACACAATAAATCCCAACAACCGAACAGATGTGATATCAAAAACACACTTTTTCGGGTTCAACCAGATTTTATAATGCCAACATCATTAAAAAAACATGGCGGAGGTGAGAAGGATGATCAATTCTCTTACGATAATGAGCAGCTAAATCATCCAAGTATGCCTCGATAATATGTTTGATGTCATGGAAGGAATAAGACATGGCCCACTGAAAAGCAGCTCCAACATTTTTGAGGCCAAAAGGCATTTTCTTGTAAGCAAAGGTACCCCAAGGACAAATAAATGCAATCTTATGCTGATATTCATGACAGATATTAATTTTTTTATATCCAGAGAAACTTTCAACGAAGGAGAAAATCTCATTCCCGGCACACTCATCGATAATCTCATCTATAAACGGTGTGGGGTAGTTATTTTTAGGACATTCTTTATTGAGGTCTCGGAAATGAATGAAAACTCAAATCATTCCTTGTTTATTTTCTACAGGAATTGGGTTTGAAACCCACCCAGTTAAAGGAACGGGGAAAATAGACCTTGCCTTAAGAAGCTTCTCTACCTCAGCTTTGATAGTTGCTGCCTTCCTAGGGTTGACCGGACAAAGATTTTTCTTAATAGGCTTAGAATTTTCATATACCTTGATCTCATGCTATAAAATAGATGGATTTATACCAGGAATTTCCTCATAAGACCAAACAAACACATCTCTAAAATCTCAAAAGAGATCGGTGTAAGTTTGAATTACTTTAGGGGAACACTCGGCCCTGCTGAAGACATTCTCTATGATGTTGGGATCTCTGGAGATGTTAAGCTAGATAGTAGAATAAATCACATCCATGTTCCCTTCAGCAAAAACATGTCCTGGTGCTAAAGGTTTCAAGACTGGGTGAACAGGATTAGAACACTGAGGGCTAGGAAAAATTGATTCAACTTCGCGCAAGTCCAGTAGAAGGCAAGACTGATGATGCAAATCATCCCATGGTCTCTCCACACCAGTAATTTCTTCAAGGATGGCGTCTTCAAATGGAAGAGTGGTATCAAGGAAATCCTGAGCCGAATATGAACTTAGAGTCCAAGCTGGAGCCACATCTCCATCCAATTCCTCCAGCGAAAGAGAAACTGGAATGGAATTTGCAGAGTCAACAATAGAGCTATAAGAAATCTCAGCTGCAGACATAGGAAATTCTGTTCCACCCACTTGAACTTCTTATAATGTGGAGGTAGAAGAAGGTAAGGTCCAGGGGCTCGAAAAATAATGAGTTTTGAAGAAATCTCTTCGAATAGGAGCCCTGGAGGATGAAATAACATTGATATGAACCGAAGGAGGCACAAGATCAAAAGCACCCATCAAGAAAGTGTACATTCCAACCCCTAGATTCTCAACAGGTGGCTTGGTATCCTTCATCAAAGGAGTGGTTGAGTCAGAAGATACATTCGGATCTACAGGAGAACAATCCAGCTGGTCAACTGTGACAATTATCCCTTTGTGAGGGAAACAAACAATGTGAAATAATGAGGATGAAATTGGATCCATGTCATATATCCAGTTTCGCCCCAACATAAGGTTATAGTCTACGCTTGCACCGACTATCTCAACATCGATATTAATAGTCTTGCCCCCAACAAAGTTGGGAAAAGCTATAAAAATACCATCCGACATGTGAGAATGACCATAAAACGCAGTGAGAAGAGTGGCTGAAGGAACAACTGCGGGAGATCCAATACCCTTCCAACATGCAAGAGCCATTACACATGTGGAAGTGCCCTCATCAATGATTGTTTGAAATATATTGAATTTCTGATAAGTTATCTGATATGGAAGGCCATATGATGAGGAAGTCTCTTTTTAAAGTTCGACATATCAAAGGTGAACATAAGAGACTTCCTTAGATCAAAAGCCCTAATAGCACTGACCAAAGCACTCCGCTGAGTCGGACAAGACTAAAGCACCTCCAATGCAGACATGACATAAGGATTTTGAGGCAGATCTTCTACAATCAAGTAGTTCTGGGTAGCCTTAGCATGAGGATTGATCATCATAATCTTTGAGGACTCTTTTGGAATCTGAGGTATAGGCTCAATAGTAGGCCTCGTAATATGAAGTGGGTCAGTACTATTAGGAGCACCCTTGGCTTTCAAGGACTCAGCTTAGCCATAGTCATGAGATCTCGTAGTGATATCTACGTGAACACTCATCATGTATATGTTTCATGTATTTTCCCCTTCCTGGCTGCCACCAGAGGGAGTCCGAGTATTTGGATTCACACAAGTAAGTAACTGCTTCCCTTGGGGAAAAGGCTTTGTTAGCATAGCCTGGGAACTAGAAGAACCCTATTGAGCTAGCAAGTGCCATGCATCTTTAATTTTAGGGAAAAGATGCGTAAGATGATCTCTAGTGCAAAATTTGCATGGAAATTTCACTTTCTTTTTATTATCCTTTTTACCCTCTCCAACATGATCGTTGGATTTGTTTGCATTCCCCTTCCCAGCCTTGTCCTTTTTCTTGTTATTTTGTCCCTTATTCTTCCCATAAGATTTTTTATTTCTTTGGGGTTGGAATTTTGGACAACATTAATTTCCAAGGGCTAGGAAGGAGTTGACACTGAAGCCACAGCCTGACCAGACAAATCGGATTGTATAGACAATTTCTGCAATTGACCTAGCAGGTTATTCATACCACTATCAATCGAACTGCTAAGCCCATCAACATGAGGAACATGTTTAGTTTTGGCTAAATCTAATTTGGAGTGACGAGCATCGAATTTTTTTTTATTAAGGACTATAGACTGAGAATAAATCGGTTCTAACTTTTGAGCCTAAAAATAGACTGCTCTTCAGAAAATACCCCTGAAAGGGATATATCCTTAGAAATTTCTAGTTGTAAATATTTCAGAAACCATTCAAGAAGAAATTCACTCAGCATTTTGGATTTAATGAGGCTCCTCTTTCTTTGCCATTCCAGAATATGGTCAAAAATGTGAGTTACCTTATCCTGCTGAAAATTGGCCAGGAGGTTAGTCCCGGTGTCATAACGGACAAGTAACTGAAAATGAATTAAGAACATGATAGCAAACTCCCCTAAAGTAGCAAAACTTCCCCCAGTTAACTCAATATACCATTTGGCTAAATTTCCAGTTAAGGTTCTTTGAAATTATCTCAACATAATCGAATCATCGATCAAGGAGTTAGAGGAACACCATAAATGGAAGCTGGTGATATGATCTGTCGGATCGTTGTCATTCTTACCTTTAAACTTTGGAATGTCTGAGGGGATCTTTTTGGTGGATGAAGGCGAACTCGGACTATATCGAATAGGATTGTTAGTCAATTTCGATAGATCTGGAAAGTTTAATGTTGCCAAAAATGGTAAGCGAGGAGGAGCCTGAGAATGACATCCCGCATAGGAGGGATTCCCCACATTCTGAAAAGAATAACTTGGATTTTTTGAGGCACCAGGTTGCTAGATGTTGTTCATAGAGAATTTTGGGCTATAAGAAAATCCTTGCAACCTAAAATTCGGAGAAGGAACCCCCCCCCCCCCCCCTGCCAACATGGATTTACTGTACACAGGACCATTCCCTCCAACTGAGGTATTGAATGAATTAGAAACCCCTTGGTAAGGGCTCCAAGCATTTTCAAATGGAGAAAAAAGCTAAAGAAGTACTCGATGAAGGTAAAGCAACATTCCCTTGCTGACTAGCGAGAAACTGACTCCCCGCTCCTAATGTTGTAAAAGTGGGGTTCCATCCTAAAAAGACATTAGAACTTTGACCTCCCGAAAAATGATTAAAACCTTCACTCTAAGAGGTAAAAGGTAAATATCCTAAGGAAGGGGTTGAATTAGGGATATGCCCACTTCCAAAGGGGAACTGTTGAAACAAAGCTAATCCACTAGCCATAGAAGGTATGGTCTTGGAGACAGCTGAAGCAGCAGAAAAGGAGAAAGAAGGAATTCCACTAGTGGGCATTCCATAAGAAAAGGTACCAGATTGAGAAGCATGTGCTTGGGTGTTTCAAAAGCCAAACAAAAAAACACTAGAAGTGATTGTCGATATAGCAATAATGCCCCATCCTTCAATTGAAAGAGGAGTCTGAGCACTTGTAGTGTCCACAGCCGAAACTATGTGCCCAGTCATGGCCATCGAAAGAAAGGGATATGACGGAAAAGGACTAGCCGCTCTCTGAGACTCGGGCCTGATGTATTGAATAACATGAGGATAACTTGAAGGAATAGGAGATGGAAGAGACTCAATAGGCTAAGGGACTTCCTCTATTTCTAATTCTTATATTAGAAATAAAACTCTAGATATTAGTGGAGCACTCCTCCCTATACTGACACCGATACCAGAACTACCCACAGAAAATACAAGCCCCAACATAGATTCTCTCTCTGCTGCGTTCGAAACCACCAAGAAAAAATCACCCACTGAATTAATCCTATGCCTTCTTGAATAAGGCTCAACACTCGTTGGAGATAACCCACGAAGTCTCCTCAATCAGTCAGCCACTTTAAGAGATTAATTTTAGACTCAAAAAATATATGAAGCTAAGCAATCTAGGAGTAGAGAGCGAACTCTAAAAAGTTTCTAAGATACAGCCAGACAAGCAGCTATCAGGTATTTCCACTGTGGGCGATTAGGACCAGACACCAAAAAACAAGAAAATGAAATAATATGACCTTCCTAAAATATTCTGGGGTAATTGCACCACAGGACTACTAGCGAAGGTAACAGAAACAGTTATGCTCACCTCCTAGCAATAGGCTTTGCTGGTGCAAGTCCCTGAGCTTTGCAAGGGAACCCTCCATAAGTAATGATGGAAGTGATGCAACATCTGTCTCAGGTACCATGAATATTCACCCCTGTAGTCACCTGTGTGGTCCCTAGGATAGGCAACTAAGGGCACCAATCCGTATCGGCAGCTGGCTGGAACAGTATTATCTCAAGATTTAGCAAATAGGATATGGGGTGTCTCTCTTCTCTACCTACAGTATCCCTCGCACTTAACTCTCTGGAGGAGAGCTTTCTTGATCCACATAACTTTGTTGGATTTCACTCTTTAATAAAATTTCTATGTTTAAAAATTTGAGCGGCCTTGGAGAGTTAACTCTCCACTCACCTAATCCAAGGCCCTACAACCTAGCTAGTTGGAGTAAGATTAATTACAATGACATGAAAAATTCTAGTTTCTTTTAATTATATCACTTTTTTAAAATTGGTTGTTACTTAAGTCAAGGGTACACGGAAGTGAAGCTGACGGTGTTTGATGACACAGAAGAAATTAATGAGAACCTTGTTACATGCAAATGCAACAATTTCCTTTCGATAAAAGGTGATATCTACATGGGTTCTATGAAAGTAATAACCAAAAAACTTTGTATTTTCTTTTCAGACACTCACACTTCACACGATCCAGAAAGTTACGAAAGAGACTAAAATGATCAAATGCACTTAATGCAAACTACCAATTATATGCATATCCTAAGATGCTAACTCTAAAGAAGAAAAAAAGATTCCCTAGAAAGACAATGGTTCGATCACTTTTTGATAGAAAAACAAGGCTAGTTCCAAACAGAGCTCCTATGCATAAGAATGTCAAAATGACCTTGACACAAGAGAGATAAATCAAGGAAATACTACCTTCAAAATCAAGCCAAAACCCAAAGACCAGAAACTAAAAAAAAGCTTCGAAAGATATAATGCAACCGTAAAAAACTCAAAGTAAAAACTACGGAAAAAAAAAAAAAATAAAATAAAAAAATAATTGATCTTTTAACTTATAATGGAAGAAAAGAGATTTCAAGAAGAAAAAAAAAGCCTACCCAGGAACCGAAATCAAGAAAAATGAGTCTCAACAAGGGCTTCAAAGTGCTCAAGCCAACTATGCTACCTTCGTAGCGGGACTTAAATGAGAAAAAATAATCATGAAACTCAACCAATTGATTCATCACAGTAGCACAATCTTGCAACAAACAACAACTAAAAAAACCAAAAAGATATTCTTTAAGTTCGCAACAAGAAAAGTCAAAGATATCAATAAAACCAAAATAGATCAAGAAGGAAAAAACCATAAGTGAAGTAATGCATAGGGAAAAGAATAGAAAAGAAGTAGAGGCTCACTATTCTGAATGGTTAGAATAGGCAAGAACTTCAGGAAAAGATCTTGGTGCTTCAGCTGCAATTGCAATCACACAAAATAGGAAATTCTCCAAATTGATAGGTTTTCAAAAAAAAAGAGAGAAATGGATATGAAATCACCATGAACACAGTCGAGAGACCTTAAAGACACCACGTGAATGGTTCAAATCAGACAGAAAAGACTAGTATAGGCTAAAAATCCAAATTTTCAAAATTTTCCATCCATACACAGTTTTTCAGCATGCAACTAGCGTGTATACACGACTGTAACCAAGGAAACTCACGTATATGCAGGTCCCTTTGGAATATATAGGAGGTATATGCAATTGTGCAAAGAATAAGTTGTGTATGGAAATAAAAATAAGGAAAAATAAAAAGTTCAAGCCTGATCAACAGACCAGGTCTTCTTTCTAATTGAAAAAAGACTTACTAGACTGTAGAAAGTGATAAAACCTTTTAGGAACCTACAAGACAGATAAAACAACCGAAACGGGAAATCACAAGAATGTGACCCCCAGCAGAGTTTCCATTTCTATTTCGAGAAATGTTACCCTAAAGGTCTTGGGTGATGAACCTTCACAGATCAGGGTCATGTCATCACAAGAAGGACTCACTTAAACAACTTTTATGCTAATAACTAGAATCTATAGGTTGTAGACCTTACCTGGATATCCCTCGATTGTAGTAGATCCCGCGAGGTGAAAACCCCCTGCAACTCTTTGTGCTACTTAATCTAGAAATCAGTAAAGAACAAACATGAAATCCTAGTTGTACAACATATATATGTTCTAGATGTTAGTGAAAAGCATTCATAATCTCATAAAAACAATATTAAATGAACAATTTATGATCATTACACATTTATAAAATATTATTGACACGTAAACATTAGGAACAGTATGGTACTTCTATTATTAATGACATGTACAGTAAACAAATGTGGAGAGATCAACTGACATCTTCCACGGCCTTCGAGCATACCATCCTCTGTAACCATCCAGCCCTAGCCTCTCAAGATTTCTTCCAAGAATAGTGCACAATGGATGTCACATAGAGTGGTTAGCATCTCAAGAAAACAAGGATTTCCTGCAAATATCTCGGAAGTGAAGGAGGAACAGGAATATAACAGACTTGGATAGGGCTTCAACAACGTATAATATCTATACTTCTCTCCCTCTTCCTCCCTTAGGCCATTTTATTTAGGAGATTTTATACTCCCTCAAATTAGTTTTTGTAGCTAGGAACAGTTAGGCCATGGGATGGGGTGGCTAAGTTACTTGAACGACTGTAAACCCTGCCTTTAAAATAGGGAAAATAGATATTTTTGAATGTTTAAAATGGCATATGCAGTTCTCTATGTATGGTCTCGTGTGTATGCGAAGAAAAGTCTGGGCAGAGTCACGTATGGGTTTTAAGATACTTTTTTTTGAGAAATATGTCCAAGTATGAGGGGAAGGGTTTCCCAAGGCCAATGTATAAATCATCAAGTATAAGCTGGTGATAAATGTTTCTATAAGACCTACGGTAATATGTTATGGTGAAATATCATCACTGATGTAAATTTTGTTTCAAAAGTTCATATGTATATGTTTATCTCAATGAATTTGTGCAGGGTTGCTAATCATGAGTTAGGATGTATGATCCTTGAATATGGTTTGAATGAAAGTAGCATGGCATAACAGTGGAACATATGAGAAAGACTGATGGATCACTTTATGATAGTGGACATGACTCATGAATGAAAGTGATGGATAATTTGTGCCCGATGAAGCCAAAATTTTAACATTCCTCAATTTCAAAATCCATGACATCGAGGGGAGGAATTCTTCATGACTAGTTGGATTGCTGCTTTAGGACCCTGCTTGAGAGGCAGCCTGGTGGTAATTTTTCTTTCTTGGAAAAAACTTGAAGTATGTCGTTCCTGTGTTTAGAGGGAGTGACGTATGTGATTCTCTATTACATGTTTCATGCACAAGAACAAGACTAACAACAGTAAGTCTTAGTGAAGGTGATGTGATAAGAATGGATAAACACATCATTTAAGTCTTCACCTAGAAGATAAAATGGAGGATTGGGTAATCATTCAGCATTCGATACTCTTTGAGAATGAGATATCACATTCAAGATAAGTGTAGTCATGGGTCGATATTATTTGAGGGTTGGCTACCTAAGAGAAGAATAGTCGAATAAGGTCAAACTTTGGGAATACCAGGGTGGAGTATGTACCTTTGAGAGACAATGAATATCGTGTCTATTATTCATGTGTCTCACCATAATTATAGCCCATTTTCTCTGTGAGAGATGGGGTTGTTAGTCAAGGCCTTGCACTAGGACAGTGCTGCTTGATATGATTCTAGACAGATGCGATTACCAATCCCCGATTCTTTGTTAGGTACCTATATTACTAGCATAGTCCCTTATTGTTGTTAGTGTAACCCCCTTATTGTTATTGTTGTACCCTTCTAACACCCATATTGTTATTATTGTGCCCTTAATTTATTATTTTTAGGTCTCATAGGATTACATTGTGGCCCCACTAGGATTACATTGTGGCCCCATGGACTCCTATATATAGGAAGGAGGTTTTTTCATTTGTATCATCCAAGAATTGTTCATTCATGTAATGTATTGGAGGTTTCCCCCTCGAAGTGGCTGATTTCTAAGGCGTTGATCTCTCTTTTCTTCTATTTTTGCAGCTAGTTTCACAACATTTTCTATGAGAGCTTTGGATTCTAGGGTTTCGATGCTCCAAATAGGCCATCATGGCATTTTCGCTAGAAATTGTTTCTAGGTAGGTTCAGAAGCTGAAATTTTTAGAGCACGAAGCCGAAATCCTGAGGAACATCGTCCAAAATTTCAAAACTTGCTTCGCAATATTTTCGTAGATATGACTTGTGGAACTTAGGGCATTTTCAGGCTCCCGAATTTCATCTCAAAGAGGTGATCATGGGAAAATATTCACAACTATCTCTCTGAGAATCAGATTGGAATGATGTAAAAAGTGGTCGTAATTACATAGACTGTAGTTTCTTGTCTCTCAATTTCAGACCTGAAGGAGGAAATGGTGACATGTGGAAAGTCATACAAGTTCGCTCTACTGAACCAATCCATAATTAGGCCATTCTGGGAGATTGGATATAACGTTTCCTTGAAGAATCCAAATCAGGTCCGAAATATGGCATTTGAAAGAGGATTCAGAGGGCTACCTCACAGGAAAATTTCAGATATTGAAGATCAGAAATCACAGTGATAATTCAGTTTCAATATCAAGCTCCTCAAAAGCAAGAAAAATGTGTGTATTCGTTTCCGAATTGCATAAGTTTTGTGTAAAAAAATATAAATTTGAAGTGATTCCAACGGCCTATTGAGCATATATTTTAGTATTGGGTTCTGAAATGCCTCCTAAAAAGAATTCAACTGCCATTGAGCCCTCATAATACTCTACTATGACTCATGAAGATGAAGAATTGAAACATGATCTATCAAAATTACAAGAGAAAGTGCACCAAATTTCGCTCTCGCAAAGAGCAGCAAAAAATGAAATGGAATTTTTGAAGAAAGGCATGGAAGCAAACATGGATGGTTTGAAGAAAGGCGTGGAAGCTAAGATGTATGGTGTGGAAACAAATATGGATAGCGTGGAAGCTAAGATGGAGTACATGGAAGAAAAATTGAAAGACAACATGGAAAACATGAAGGATGATCTAAAAGTAGACATCGAAGGTTTGACAAAGTTGATACAAGATATGATCCCTAATGGTGAAAATATATTATAGGAAAATCATGATGAGAACAAAATAAATGGTAATCGTGATTTCATAAACTGTGCCGTTGGATTGAAGAACCATCATATTCCAAATATGGATATGAGTAAGTTTGATGGTAAGGATCCCGTAACATGGATACTACAAATGAAGAAATATTTTGATCTCAATAATGTGAAAAACACACAAAAGGTACGCATTGCAACTTTAAATTTAGAACAAAGTACATTTGTATGGTATCAATCGCTTTGCTCCCGCAAAAAAATTGTCACTTGGTCAGTTTTTATGGAGGAAATGATAACACATTATGAGGATACAAAGAGTGACACCTTCTTTAGCCAATTGATAAATCTCAAACAAAAGGGTTCAGTGGCGGAGCACATTAAGGACTTCCAAAAATTGAACATAAGGGTAACTCATATTCTAGAGGAGCACGAGGTTGATATCTTCATAGGGACTTTAAAGGATAACATCCAACACGAAGTTCTCATTTGGGAAACTGATTCACTAGAGAAGGCCTTTAGATTGGCAAGAAAAATTGAAAGTAAAATTATGGCGACAAGGAAGTTTACCACTCACATCTATAAAGATGGAAGTGTTCCTACTCCTAGAATTCCACAACCTACAAGGTTGACACCAAAAAAATTGGAAGAAAAAAGAGAAAGAGGGCTTTGCTACAGTTGTGATAGAAAATACACGAAAGATCATAAGTGCGCCGAGAAGAAATTATTTAACATAGATTGTGAAGAGGAGGAAGAGAATGAAGAAGAAACTTCAAAAGTAGAGGATATAAACAAGGAAGAAACCCTAGAAGAAGAAGAAATGAGTCTGACCATATCATGTAATTCATTGGCATGAATTACCATTCCTCAAACTCTCAAGATAGAAGGATATATCAAGAAGAAAAAGGTAATAGTGTTGATTGATTCGGCTAGTACCCATAATTTTATTCATGGTAGGGTAGCCAAGGAATTGAATTGTTTCCTATACCAAGCACCAGAATGTCAAGTGATGGTTGCAAATGGAGGAACTATAAATTTCTCTGGAAAATGCCATAATATCAAGCTAGCCATGGGGGAATATGTATTGAATAGTATAATGCTTTCCATACCAATGGGAGGTGCTGATGTTGTACTAGGAGTACAATGGTTACAATCTTTGGGGATGGTAGCTTTTAATTTTCAAGAACTTTTCTTGAAATATTTTTCGGAAAGAAAGGAAAATGAATTACGGGGTATCACAAGGAAGCTAGGAAAGATAGTAAGCTCTAATGTCATGAAAAATATTTTGAAGAAAGAACAACGTGGTGTAATTGCATAATTATTCTCACTAGAAGTTCCAACATGAAA
Organism: Pinus albicaulis; assembly: GCA_034641835.2. Lineage (NCBI taxonomy): Eukaryota > Viridiplantae > Streptophyta > Pinopsida > Pinales > Pinaceae > Pinus > Pinus albicaulis. Next base: position 880,051,974 of record CM076572.1, read on the forward strand.
ATCATTTATTTCTCGAGATCTCCAAAAAGTCTTGAACAATCATACCAAGGTGTTTGATACTCCCGAAGGACTCCCACCTATTCTTGATAATGATCATGCTATTCATTTGATTCCAGAAAGTGTTCCTCCAAACATTAGGCCTTACAAATATCCTTATGTCCAAAAGAGAGAAATTGAACGTATGATTGTAGAAATGTTAGAGGATGGTATAATTCAACCTAGTCGAAGTTGTTTCTCTGCTCCAATAGTATTGGTGCGCAAGAAATATGGATCATGGCACATGTGTCCAGATTATAGGGAGCTCAATAAGCTCACTATTAAAGATAAATTTCCCATTCTGTGATTGATGAATTATTGGATGAATTAGATGGAGAAATTTATTTTACCAAGTTCGATATTCGTTTAGGATATCATCAAATTAGAACGAATACTGAAGATATTCCAAAAAAAACATTTCGAACTCATGAGTGTCATTATGAATTTTTGGTCATGCCTTTTTGCCTTACCAATGCACCTTCTACATTTCAAGGGTTGATGAATTCCATTTTCAAACCCTGCCGTAAAAAAAATGTGCTAGTATTTTTTAATGATATACTGATCTACAACAGGTCTTGGAGGGATCATGTTCAACATGTTGACAGGGTGCTCAAACTATTGGAGGAGAAACAATTATAAGTAAAAACATCCAAATGTTTCTTTGGAGTACAAGAGGTAGAATATCTGGGTCATATTGTATCTCACGAGGGTGTTAAGGTAGACCCTAACAAAATTAAATCCATTAAGGAATGGAAAGTCCCCAAAACCATAAAGCAGTTGCGTGGATTTCTCGAGTTAACAAGGTATTATCGCAGGTTTGTTAAGAATTATGAGAGAATATCAGCACCTCTAACACCATTATTGAGGAAATATGCATTTTCATGGACTCCTGAAGCAACTAAGCCCTTTGAACATCTTAAAGAGGCAATGTTCCTAGCCCCAGTCTTAGCTACGCCAAACTTCACAAAAAACTTTATTGTGGAATGTGATGCCTCAAGAAATGGAATTGGTGTTGTTTTAATGCAAGAAGGAAGACCCATTGATTTTGAAATTCTTTCAATCAAAGGAAAGTATTTACAAAAGGCTATTTATGAGAAGGAAATGTTGGCAAAACTACATGCACTAAATAAATGGAGACCTTACCTAATGGGAAGACACTTCAAGGTAAGCATTGATCATGATAGTCTTAAAAAAAATTTGGAACAAAGACTATCGTCAGAAGAGCAACAAAAATGGGTCAGAAATATGTTGGGTTATGACTTTTAAATCATCTACAAAAAAGGGAAGCTAAATGTTGATGCAAATGCACTCTCAATAAAGGATGAAGAGGTGGAAGCATTTCTTTGTTCCATTTCAATTATTTAACCAGATTGGATAACCAAAGCAAGGGATGAATGGAAGAAGGATGAACAAGTGTGGACTCTCATTCAAAAGTTGTAGCAAGATCCTAGTACATCTGATACATTTAGCTAGAAAAATGATTCCTTATGATACAAAGATCACTTATATATTTGCAAGAATTCCCAACTAAAACAAAATATTCTTTTGAAATTGCACACTTCTCCTTTAGGAGGACACTCGAGGATTTTAAAAACATACCACAGGGTGAAGAAAGAATTTTTTTGGGATGGACTTAAATCTAATATTCAAAATTTTGTGGTGAAATGTTTGGTTTTCCAGTAAAATAAAGTTGAGACAATTAAGACCCCAGGTATTTTACAACATTTATCCATTCCAAGTCAACATTGGGAGGAGATTTCAATGGATTTTATCATAGATTTACCAAAGTACGAAGGAAGGAGTGTCATCATGGTGGTAGTTGATAGGCTTACCAAGTATGCACACTTTTGTGCATTATCTCATCCATTTAAAGTGAGTACAGTTGCTACTGATTTTATGGAAATAATTCAAAAGCTACATGGAAACCTGAACATTCTTGTAAGTGATTGAGATCCCATTTTTACAGGAAAATTTTAGACAGAATTATTTTCTTTTTTGGGTACTCAACTAGCTCATAGCTCACCTTATCATCCTCAATCTGATGGTCAAACAGAGAGTGAATAAATGTTTGGAAGGATATCCTCGTTGTTTTTTATCTGATAAGAAAGCACAATGGGTCAAGTTGTTATCTCTGGCTGAATGGTGGTATAACACTTCCTTCCATACTACAACAAAAATGACCCCATTTATGGCACTTTATGGATATCATCCGCCATCCATCACATCTTCTTTAAGGGAAAATTCTAGGGTTCAAGCAGTGGAGGATCACATCGAGCATCGACAAGAAGTTCTCTAACTCTTGAAGGATAATGTAAATTTGGCACAAAATCGAATGAAACAACAGGCATATCAACATCGCAGTGTGTTATAGCATCATTTTTCACGTTCATATGATTTATGACTGCTTTTATGGCTTTGGGCACCCATTCCTACAGACTTGAACAAATTCACTAAAAAACAGTGTTAAAATTCCCATACGCGGGTATGCCCAGACTTTTCCGTGTGTATACGCAAGTCCACATGTAATTTTCCGCGTATGCCATTAAAACCATTAAAAAATATATAAATTCCCTATTTTCGGACTGGGTTGATGGTTACTCTAGTAGTTCAACCACCCCAGTACGTGGCCAACTGTTTCCAACTGACTGAAACTACTTTGAGGGAGTATAAAAACCCCTCATGTGTATGGCCTAAGGGAGAGAGAAATTTTATAGTCATTATACTCTGTTGGATTCTTAGTTCAAGTCTGATTCCCCGTGCCTCCTGCACTTTCCCAGATTTATATCAGGAAACCCTTGTTTCCTGGAGATGTTCATCCATTTATATGCCATCTCGAGTGCACTAGTCTTGGAAGAATCTTAGCGAGGCAAGGGCGGGACGAATCCGGACGACGGTCTGCTCGAATATCGTGGAAGGATTCAGGTGATCTCTCCACTTTTACTACTATACATGCTATTCATAATAATGAAGAACTGTCTTGTTCCTGAACTTCTGTGTTAGTTTCTATTTGTATATGTGGAAAGATTGAATATTAAGCAGTTGTTATCGTTTATATCATAGTTCACATTGATTACACTAACGTTTAGGAGAATTATATGATGTACAACTAGGTTTCCGTGCACGTTCTTTCTTGTTTTGCAGGTTGAAGGAGAAAGGAAGGTTGCTGGGATTTTGAACCCCGCGGGATCTACATCGAACGTAGGACTACGGGTGAGTCCTGCTATCATTGTTTTCTAGTTTTTTGCATTCAAGTATGGTCGTGTGTGAGTCCTTCTGAATGGCATGCCCTGCTCTGTGGAGGTTTTGACCCAACAAACCTCTAGGGTGATTTTCCCCAAAACAGAACTGGCAACTCCGCTGGGGATCACATTCTTGTGATTCCCCTGTTGGGTGGTTTCAGCTGTTTGATAGGTTTCCAACAGTTTTAACTTTTATTTCCAGTCCAGTTTACTCTTTCTCAGTCAGACTGAAGCCCTGGTTTCTTATCCAGGCTTGATCCTTTTTGTTTTTTATTATTTACCTTTATATACGCGGGTTTGTCTGTACACAGTCGTGTATACACACATTTTTTGTTAAAGGGAGTCGGGTATACGCGGGTTTCCGTTAGCACAATCGCGTATGCACGCTTGTTGCTAAACTGTAAAGTTGCGTATACCAGGGTAGATTTTGAAATTTTGGATTTCTTGGCTTTTTAGCCCTTTCTGTCTGTGGAGACCTGTTCCTGCAGTGTCTTTGTGTCCTCTGGATTGTGTAGAAAGTGGTCTTTGGTTTTTTCTCTCTCTTGTTTGATTGAAAACTAGCTTATCTGGCAAAGTCTTGTTTCTTGTGTTGGCATTTCTGGTTTGAGTACCAAGGTTTCTTCCTGGGGATTCTTGGTTGTTATGCTTTATCAGAACAGAAAGCTCCTGCTCATTTACTCTTTCCTACCTTTGTGTCTTGCTTTGCACTTCGATTTTTTCCCATTTCTTGGTTGGTTTTCTTGAAGTTCAGTCGACTAGGTCTTGTTGCAACTTTTGAAGAGTCTTTCTTGGGTCTTTGAAGTTTTTGTTTGCTGCAAGGTTTTACTATTCTTCTAGGCTGAGTGGATGAGTTTTCTTGTCTTCTTTTGCTCATATAAATCTTGCTACTAGTTAGCCCTATAAGATTTGGAGCATTTTTAAAGTTTGTGCTTGAAATTCAGTGTTGTTTGGCTCGGGATTTGATAGTTTTGCTTGGTCTTTTCGAACTCTTCTTTTATAAAACTCAAAAGCTCAAAAAACATTTTGCTTTGTTGTTTGCTTTTGTTTTTGCATTTTTGTTTTCATTTCATTGTATCTTTTGAAGCTTTGTTGAGGTTTCTTGCCTTTGGATTTTGGCTTGATTTTGGAAAGGAGTTGTCATTGATTTCTTCCTCTTGTTTTTAAGCGTTTTTGGTGTCTTCATATTAAGAGTTCTTGATTTTGGGAACTAGCTTTCTGGACAACCAAAAAAGAGATAAAACTGAAGGAATTTTGGGAAATTTCACTCTGCTTTAGGAGATTTTGCATCTTAGGATTTGCATGCTTGTAGTGATTTGCATTAGGTGCATTTAAACATTTAGTCACTTTCATAGTTTTTGTGAGTGTGAGCTTGTTATCTGAAAAGAAAAAATACAATTTTTAATCTCGTAGAACCCGTGTAGAGGTTGCTTTTCATTGAAATACAATAACTGCATTTGCATGTAGTTTGGTTTTTATTAATTTCTTTCTGTGTCAAAACATCATAAGTTTCATCTCCATATCCTTTTGACTTAACATAACAACCCATTAAAATAAGCGATTTAATTTAAAATCAACTAGCAAGTTTTCTAAGTGTCATACACCAACTAGCTAGGTTGTAGGGCCTTGGATTAGGTGAGGGGAGAGTTAACTCTCCAAGGCTGCTCAAACAAAACATAGAAGTTGATTAATTGAGCGAAATCCAACACCGTTAGGTGGACCGGGAAAGCTCTCCTCCAGAGAGTCAAGCGCAAGGGGAAGTGAAGGCTGAGAAGAGGGATACCCCCTCTCTGATTAGCTGAATCTGACCTCAAGACCGTTCCACCCGGCTTCTAACATGGATTGGTGCCCATAGTTTCCACTCCTAGGTTCCACACAGGTGACTGCGGGGGGGAATACCCGTGGTACCTGAGGCAGACGTCGCATCACTTTCAGCAGTACTTCTGGGGGGTGCCCTTGCGAAGCTTGGGTGCTTGAGCCGGCAAAGGCTATCGTTAGGAGGTCGGCGTAACTGTTTCTGATACCTTCGCTAGTAGGCCTGGGCCGTAATTATCCCAGACTACTTTCGGGAGGTCCTATATTTCGCTTTCTTGTATTTTGGTGTCCGGTCCTAATCACCCGGAGCAGAAATACTTGAAGGTTGTTTGCTTGATTGTATCTCAGGGATTATTTTTTGTAGTGAGTGCTCTTTGCTCCTAGCTTGCCTAGCTTTATACTTTTTGATTCTAATTAAAATATGTTAAAGTGGCTGATCAAGCGCCTCGTCGATCGAGGAGAATCTGGGGGTTATCTCCCGAGAGTCAAGAGCCTTCTTCAAGAAGGCATAGGAGTGATTTAGCAGGTGGTTACCACCCTGTGGAATCCGACACAGTGGAGAGAGATCCTCCACAAGGGTCTGAAGGTTTCATAGATGATTCTGGTGTTGGTTCTGAGAGGAGCGCTCCGCTCACCTCGCGAGTGTTATTTCCGCAGGAAGAAGAAGTACAAGTAGAGGAAGTGTCTGAACCATCAGATTCACTTCCATCTCCTCTTTCTCCTGATTATCCATTCGTTGTTCAATACATCGGACCCGAGTCAGAGAGACCGAAAGATCCTCATTATTATACATACCTTTCGATGACCACGACTGGGAACGCGGCTTCTACTGTGAGTGTTGCAGGCATTCAGACTCCTACTTCTGTTGAAGGAGGGGGCACTATTGCTATATCTTCGATTTCCTCTAGTGTTGTTGTGTTTGGCTCTGGTTTCACCCAAGCACATGCTTCTCAATCTGGTCCCTTCTGTTTTGGAATGCCCACTAGTGGGATTCCTTCTTTTTCCTTTTCTGCTGCTGCAGCTGGATCTACACCCATGTCTTCCACGGCTAGTGGATCAGCTTCTTTTCAAGGGTTCCCCATCGTAACTGGACACATTCCTAGTTCGAATCCTTCTTTAGGGTCCTTTATGTTTACTTCTTAGACCCAGAGTTTCAACCCTTGGTCTGGAGGTCAAAGTTCGACTACTTTCACAAGTTGGAACCCTGTATTCACTACAGCGGGGGCAGGGAATTAGTTTTACGCTGGTCACCAAGGGAATGCTTCTTTCCCTTCGCCAAGTGCTTATCAGACTTTTTCCCCTATATCTAATGCCTGGAACCCCTATCAGGGGCTTTCCTCTTCATTTAATACTTTAGGCGGGGGAACTGGTCCGGTCTTTGGTAACTCGGCGTGGGGAGGAGGTTCTTCTCCTTTTGCTACGAGTTCTTTCTAGCAACCTGGTGCCTCATCAAATCCAGGTTATTCTTTTCAGAATGGTGGGAATTCATCCTATCAAGGATGGAATCCTCAAGCTCCGCCTCGTTTACCTTTTCTGGCAACTTTAAACTTGCCAGATCTGTCGAAATTGACGAATGATCCGATTCGGTACAGTCCAGGGTGGCCTCCGGTCCCGACCAAACTACCTTCAGACATTCCAAAGTTTGAAGGGAAGAATGGAGAGGATCCGGCTGACCACATCACCACTTTCCATTTATGGTGTTCTTCTAACTCCCTGATCGATGATTCGATTAGGTTGAGGTTGTTTCAACGCACCCTAACTGGAAACGCTGCCAAATGGTATATTGAGCTAACTGGGGGCAGTTTTGCTACATTTGGAGAACTGGCTGTTACATTTCTAAACCATTTCCAGTTGCATGTCCGATATGATGCCGGGACTGAACTCCTAGCTAATTTTAAACAGGACGACGCAACCCACATTTCTGACCATATTCAGGAATGGCGGAGAAGGAAGAGGCTTATTAAAGCTCATATTCCAGGAGAATTCCTTTTGGAATGGTTTCTGAAATCTTTGCAGTTAGAAATTTCTAAAGATGTATCCTTGTCTGGGGTATTTTCTGAGGAACAGGCCATTTTTAGGGCCCAGCAGCTTGAATTGACATATTCTCAGTCTGGGGTCCTTCATAAATATTTGCCCAATGCTCCTCGCTCCAAATTAGATTTATCCAAAACTAAGCCTGGTCCTCATGGTGATGGACTTATTAGGTCGATCAATAGTGGTGTAGCTAGCCTGCTTACTCAATTGCAGCAGTTGTCTTTGCAATCTGCTCCTTCTGGTCAGGCTGTGCCTGCTGAGTCATCGCCTTCCCAATCTTTGTCGATAAATGCTGTCCAAACTTCCGATCCCAAAGGAAATCAACAATCCGAAGGGAAGAAGAAGGGACGAAATAATAAGAAAAAGGGCAAGAATGGGAAGGGTAATGCGAATAAAACCAACGAGCATGTTGGTGAGGGTCCAAAGGACAAAAAGAAAGTGAAGTTTCCATGCAAGCTGTGTGCTGGAGACCATCTCACACACCTTTGCCCTAAAATTCAGGATGCGCAGCGCTTGTTAGCTCAGCAAGGTTCTTCTAGTTCCCAGGCTGTGTTAACAAACCCTTTTCCCCAAGGGCAACAGTTAGTTGTTGGTGCGAATCAAAATTCTGGGGCTTCCTCTGGGGGCACCCAGGAAGGGGAAATACCATCGAACATATTCATGATGAGTGCTCACGTGGATGTCGCTACGAGATCCCGTGATTATGGCGGAGAAGAGTCTTTGAAAGCTAAGGATACTCCTGATGCTACTGAGCCACTTCACATTACGAAGCCTACTGTTGAGTCTATGCCTCAGATGCCCAAAGCATCTTCTAAGAGATCGATGATTAATCCAAATGCTAGGGCTGCCCAGAACTACTCTATTGTGGAAGATCTGGCGCAGATTCCTTGTGCTATGTCAGCTTTAGAGGTACTCCAGTCTTGTCCGGCTCAGCGCAATGCTTTGCTCACTGCCATTGGGGCTATTGATCCGAAAAATTCTCTTCTGATTACTTTTGATATGTCTAATTTTAAGAAGAGACTCCCCCATCATATGGCTTTTCATATTAAATCATCGTACCGGAAGTGCAACATCTTTCGGACGGTTGTTGATGAGGGTGCTTCCACATGCGTGATGTCTCTCACATGTTGGAAGACAATTGGATCTCCCAAAGTTGTTCCATCTACCACTCTTCTGACTGCGTTTGATGGTCATTCTCACAGACCCCATGGTATTGTCCCAGCTTTGCCCATCTGTGTTGGGGGCAAAACTGTCAATATAGAGGTTGAGGTAGTTGACGCAAGCTTGGACTACAACCTTCTGTTGGGGAGAAACTGGATTTATGAGATGGATGCCATTGCATCCTCATTATTTCAGATTATATGTTTCCCCCACGAAGGGAGGATTGTTACAGTGGATCAACTGGACTGTCCTCCTGTAGACCCGAATGCGTCTACTGACTCATCTGTTCCAAAGTTGGATAATACTAAGGCACCTGTTGAGAATTTAGGAGTTGGAATGTATTCTTCCTTGATGGGTACTTTCGATATTCCTCCTCCTACGGTGCATATAAATGCAATTTCATCCTCCAAGGCTCCTCTTCAAAGAGAGTTCTTCAGAACTCATTATTTTTCGGACCCGTGGACCTTACCTTCCCCTACAGCCACATTAACGGAAGGTCAAGTGGGTGGAATGGCATTTCCGATGTCTGCAGCTGAGATTGCTTATCAGTCTATTGTTGACTCTGCAGAATCCAGTCCAGCTCCTCTTTCACCGGAAGAGTTGGATGGAGATGTGGCTCCGGCTTGGACACTTAGTTCTTCTTCTGCCCAGGATTGCCTTGATACCACTCTTCCATCGGAACAGGCCATCCTGGAAGCTATGACTGGTATAGATAGACCGTGGGATGACTTGCATCATCAGTCTTACTTTTTACCTGATTTGAGCGAAGTTGAAACAAGTTTTCCAAGTCCTCAGTCTCCTGGTCCTGTTCACCCAGTCCTGAACCCTTTAGCACCAACACAGGTTTATGCTAAAGGGAACATGGCTGTGATTTCTCCTACTATCCCGGTGAACATTTCCAGGGATCCCAATATTATTGAGAATGTCTTCATCGGAGCTGAATGTTCCCGTGAAGAAATTCAGATTTACACCGAGCTCTTTAAAGAGTATAGGGATGTATTCACTTGATCTGATGAGGAAATGCCTGGTATAGATCCATCTATTTTCCAGCATGAGATCAAGACTTACAAAAACGCTAAGCCTGTGAGGCAAAAACTTCGTCCGGTCAATCCTAGGAAGGCAACAGCTATCAAAGCTGAGGTGGAGAAGTTGCTTAAGGCGGGATTCATTTTCCCTATTCCTTTGACTGAATGGGTTTCAAACCCTATTCCCGTAGATAAAAAACAAGGAACGATTCGAGTTTGCATTGATTTCAGAGACCTTAATAAAGCATGTCCTAAAGATAATTACCCCACACCATTCATCGATCAGATCATTGATGAGTGTGCCGGTAATGAGATTTTCTCCTTCATGGATGATTTCTTCGGATATAATCAGATTACTATCCGTCCTGAAGATCAGCATAAGACTGCCTTTATTTGTCCCTGGGGTACTTTTGCATACAAGAAGATGCCTTTTGGTCTTAAAAATTTTGGGGCTACGTTTCAGCGGGCCATGTCATATGCCTTCCACGACATCAAAAAGATTATCGAGGCGTATTTGGATGATTTAGCTGCTCATTCTCGAAAGAGGATGGATCATCCTGCTCACCTCCGGCAAATATTTGAACGATGTCATTTCTATAAGATTAGATTGAATCCGAACAAGTGCGTTTTCGCGGTTACATCTGGTTGGTTATTGGGATTCATTGTGTCTAGGGAAGGGATTAGGGTAGATCCCTTCAAGGTTGAGGCAATACTTCGGTTGCCTCCCCCGTCCTCTATCCGTCAGCTTCAAAGTCTACAAGGAAAGTCTAATTTTCTTCAGAGATTTATCGTAAATTATGCTGAAGTTACGAAGGGATTTATGAGATTGTTGAAGAAGGGAGTTCCATTTCTTTGGGATGACTTCGCTCAACGCTCATTCGATGCTTTGAAAAAAGCATTGACCTCTGCTCCTTTATTGAGTCCACCTGATTATAGCAGGGATTTCATTTTGTATCTGGCAGCAGCAGAATCTACCATTGGTATGGTTATAGTTCAGGAGGATGATGCTCTTGCAGAGCATGTTATTTACTATCTTAGACAAGGATTGGTAGGACCTGAACTCCGGTACACTCCGATAGAAAATTTAGCTTTAGCAGCAGTTCATGTTGTGCAGCGACTCTGGCATTACATTAGTCTATGAAAAACTTATGTTTTGGCAGCAGCCAATCCATTTCAGTTTGTTCTCAGTAGGCAAGTGATTGGGGGCAAATACAATAGATGGATTGTGATTTTGCAGGAATTTGATCTTGAGTTTATGTCTGCCAAGTCCAAGAAATCATTGGTTTTTGCGGAATTGATCTCTGAGTTGCCCTGTGGGGAAGAGATGATCTATGATGAATCCTTTCCGGATGAACATTTGTTTCTTATCTCTTCACAGGATCCTTGGTATGGAGATATCATTGTGTATCTTCAGACTGCGAAGTTTCCCTCTACTTTTTCGAAATATGAGCGTCGTAATTTGCGTCACTTGGCCAAGAATTATTTGATTATTGGTGATGCTTTATACCGTCGAGGGGTTGATTCAATCCTGAAACGCTGCTTAACTCTCGACGAAGCTGAGGCTGTGCTGAATGATTCCCACAGTGGAGTTTGTGGGGGTCATTTATCTGGGCTTGCTACAGCCCAAAAGATTTTGCGTGCTGGGTACTTTTGGCCTTCGATTTTCAAAGATTGTATGGAGTCGGTCAAAAATTGTCATCCGTGTCAAGTCTATACTCGAAAAATCCGTGCTCATCCAGCTCCGATTTTTCCAGTCATTACTGTTGGTCCCTTTACAAAGTGGGGTATTGATTATACTACTTGTAACCCGCCTTCGGCTAAAGGTCACAAGTACATTATTGTAGCAGTAGACTACTTTACGAAGTGGGTCAAGGCTATGCCTACTTTTGGGAGTGATGGTGAGACTGCAGCTCTTTTTCTTTTCAACCAGGTTATTGCTCGTTTTGGTATTCCTAGAGAGATTGTCACTGATCATGGCAGTCATTTTCAGAATAGCATGATGACTGAGTTGGCTCTCAAATTGGGTTTCCGGCAGGAGCGTTCATCTCCATATTATCCTCAAGCCAATGGGCAAGTGGAAGCCGTGAATAAATCATTGAAGACAATTCTTCAAAGGACAATTGATAAAGCTAGATCCAACTGGCATATTATGCTATATCCTACACTTTGGGCATACAGGATGTCAGTGAAAACTGCAACTGGCTTTACTCCGTTTCAGCTAGTTCACGGGTTGGAATCCATATTTCCCATTGAATGTGAGATTCCTTCTCTTAAATTAGCTGTTGAACTTCTTCCTGACACTTCTAGTCTTGAAGAACGGCTCCTTCATCTGGAACATCTCGATGAGCAACGTCGGGATGCTGCCACGATGAATGAAGCGCATAATAACCGAGTTAAAGTTCAGTATGATAAGGCGGTCAAACCCAGGGTTTTTTCAGAAGGTGACCTTGTTTTGGTCTATGCCCAAGAAAAATATGCCCTGGGGGCAGGAAAGTTTAAATCTATGTGGTATGGCCCCTTCATCATTAAAAAATTCCTTAAGAAAGGAGCATATACCTTGGTTGATTTCGAAGGAAAAGAGTTGTCGGAGCCCCAAAATGGGCTCTATTTGAAGAAGTATTATGCCTAGGCTTCGACCTGGCATGTTGCTTTTGTATATAGTAGTTTTGCTTTGTACATATCTGGTTGATTTTCGATCTTTGATGGGTTGGTGATGTTTTTGATTTGCTTTGGCAGGTTGTGTTGGATGTCATGAGTCATTTTGGTTTCGCCGATGGTGCTAGTAAACACACCCGGAACTTAGCTTCCACGGCTTGGGTGCTTCATTATCCTTCCGGTCAGCTGTTAGTATCAAGAGGGGTCTGCATTGGTCCTGCTTCCAATAATATAGCAGAATACACTGCAGTTGTTTATCTACTCTCGGAGGCAATATCTTTGGGTGTTGATTCGTTGGTAGTTTTCTTGGACTCTCAGCTGGTGGTGTCGTAGTTGAACAATACTTATCGGGTTCAAGATCCAGTTTTACTCCGGTTGTTCTTGAGGGTACGTTTGTTACAAAGATCATTTCAATTTTTAACTTTCATTCATATTCCTCGAGCTGACAATTGGCTAGCAGACTCATTAGCTAATCAAGCACTGGATTGGCATATTAATCATTCTATACAATAAAATTTAATCATCAAAAACATCATATATTTTGATACATTTATCACATCACGTCAAACATCGCTGTATATATATCATCAGAGTGTTCAAAAACTTTACAAAAATTTGGATCCATAAAGTCATACAAAAATTGGGCTTATGCCCGATCATGTTCAGTCTGAAAAATATACAGTCATCTGATACATCATATCTATCTACTCCTGAGGTCCCTGCCCAGAAGTTGTGTTCCTATAGAACATGATCGCGGTGGCAACTCGGCGGAATAACCGTACGCAGTCCCGGGGCACTCCTACCACCTGTCTCTGGATGGCTTCCGGCAGATCTTCCACTGCAGCCAGAGGCACTTGGCGGGTTAATCCCTCCAAGTTCCTCTGTACCGCCTGGAGGGTCCTGTCTGAATCCACTATATCCGCTTCGCCTCGGCGATGCTTGTGTCGCGGGAAACCCTCAGGTCGAGCTGGTCCAATATCTGTATCATGATCATTTTTAAATTGTAAGTCATTAGGAATCTAATCAAAAACATATTTTTTTTTCATTTTTTCATACATATTTGAAAAAATCCAAAAAAAATTATATAAGTCAAAAAATTGCAAACTTACCGACTCTGCCCCATGCTGTGCCTGGTGGAAGGAAAAGATCTGGATCTCCACGAAAGTCCATCCCGGCATAGGGATAATTGTCCACAGCGATGATTTGTTCTCCCCACCAAAGGAAGAACTCATCATCCCAAGTGGTCCGGGGAACTTCACTTCCCCCTAATCTCTTCATCATGTCTGCCCAGCGGGCAATTCTTGGATCTCTAGGGTTGTTGATGGTAGAGATGACTCTGGGTCTCAATGCTGGTATCTTCTCAAAGAAGAATGTCATCAAAATTGTACCGTATACAAAATGTTTTGTCTTTGCTTGGCAGATAGAGTTCAATTGTTGCTTCATGTTCAGCAATAGGGCTGTGCACCAATCATATATATGAGTTAAGCATTCCACTGCTATGCTCATTTGTGTCCTGGATGCCTGGTGTAGGGAGGCAGATCCTGCCACTCTACCAATGGTGAAAAGGAGGATTTTCATGTGCAAATCCCTTAAATCTTTGATTGAAATTTGAGTTCCCACTTTCTTGGAACCCTCTACGTAGTACACGTGGACGTAATCTTCCATGGTGAGCCCTCCCAAAGGCTTACCATGCAAGTCTACTGGCTCCCCCCTCCGGGAGAGTCCAGTGATAAAATATATGTCTTCCACTTCAATGCGTACAGGCATCTGATCTATCATAAAGCAGTCCTTTTCCGGTTCCCAATAGTTCACAAGCATTTCAAGCAACCAGACATTGCTCTTCATATTTGGCATTTTGAAAAACTTGAGCAATCTGCAATTCCGAAGAATATTTAGCGATGCTCGATCTCGCATGACTTCTTGATCAATTGCGCTGTGTTCACGCTCTCTCCATGATATAGTAATCTTTTCAAAATTCAATAAATCCTTCATTAGCTACACATTTTTTCATTTGGGCCTATGCATACGTGACTTTATTTGTGCACAGTCGCGTGTATACGCGACTTCATTGTTACCAACCCGCATATGCGCAAACCCGTAGTTTTTAACAAGGGATTCTATGGTGAAAATTGCTAAATTTTAATTTATGAACAGACAAAATGAATAGCAAGAATGATTGATGAGCTTACCTGACAAATTCGGTGTGATTTGACGGTCGGTTGCTCCTGATTTGACGAAAGAAGTTTTTTGCTCCAGAGCACTTTTTTCCAAATCAGCAATGTAACAATGAACCAAATATGAGGTAATTTGTCTATTTATGTCCAAAAAGTTAAAAATTTTCGTAAAAAATTGTTATGCTTATTTTTTCAATCTATCTTAAGCCGCATAACCCGGATGCTTGGAAGTGCCCAGTTTGGTATGTTTTCAGGTACATTTTGACGAATTTTGAGATTTTTCCGGATTTTGATCCATGACTGCTGACTCATCATGGCAGGTATATGATCTTCACTGGCATATAGGTTAGGGAAATCACTTTCCACTGCATTTTGCATACTAGCCTCCATACTGATCACTTGCCATAGGGTCGATCCCATCAGGTCACGACTATTAGACCCATTTCACTCGCCGATTATTTAATCATGACTTGATGGTAGAGACTTCCTTTACATGGGCTTCTTAGTTAGTTCCTCGCTATCACTTGTTGCCCATGCTGCATTTTATGTAGGCTCGGGAGTCCTCTTTAGTCCCACCATGACTTATGTGTTGAAGCTTCATTCTTCTTCTTCCTCACTATCATTTTTTCTGGCTATTACCCTGGAGGCTCCCTGGTGTTGTTGAGTTGTATTACTGCATTGCATATTGGCTACTTGTTTTATCCTGGCCTTTAGCCGGCTTCATTTGGACTCGATGTTTAAGCCAACTTTTGACCTTGCCTATCTGTACAAGTTAACCATTGCATGCACTTAGCTATCACGACTTGACACCCTTTTACCTATGGATGGAACATTCTTCTGAGTATCGCTTACCAGTTTCCGCCACCTTGCATTGAGCATAGGATGGTTCCAATCCCAGGAACTAGTGCATCTGTTTCTTGATACTCGTTCTATCCATTGTACCATAGCATTCTTTTATTCTTTTTCAGGCTTATTATATGAAAAAGACAAAAAAAATCAAATATAACAAAAAGAGCAGGAACGGGATGTATCTTCGTTGTTTTTTATGGCAGTACAGAGTCAGTTTGTCGCTCTTGAACAAAGAACATATACTTATATATATTTCCTTCATTTGGGATGGTTTTAGTTTTGACCTAGGTTCAACGTTTACCTTGTTTCACTTGTCAGTCCTCCCCCGGTTGGTTATCTCTTCCAATCATATGGAGAGTTTGTTCTGCCTCCTGCATAACAAACTTATACAGTGTCACTTTTTACTGCCATGGTCATCATGAGTCGTGCTTTTGTTCAAGGGAAGTCTAACCAGAGTTGGCCATTCTGCGGTCTCTCTTGACTCATTATTCGGTCGGCCTTCCCGGTCTTGTCAGTATCTTGTTCTATCACATCAGATGTTTTGGCCTTCTGCTCATGCTGGTTTGACAAGGTCTCCATTGACTTCTTGCTGGCGGGTTTGTCTCTTATCGACTACGACATATTGCTCTGAGAGCAAACCTAGAGCCACACCCTGGCCCTATTTCCATCATTGATCGATGACCTTGTGCTCAGCATTTGATCATCATTATGGGTCTTTGACTGAGTGGTTTCCCCTGTGTTCGACGTCATCACACATTATCACACTTGGGATTCATGCAGTACCTTGATTTCCATTTGACCCTATCGGTGGATATCTCGCCTCTGTGTCAGCTTTCATTATTGGTTGGTTTAGAGGGTTTCTTCCGTGCTCTAGCTTCATCTTGTGCATGTCGGAAACGTACTTCGGTTTTGGTTCCATCACTTTACTTCATCTGATTCCTTCCAAATGTTGGCTTGCGGGTTACACTCGCACTGGACTGATGTGGGATTCCTTAATGCCTTCCTTCCAGCAGATCTTTTCCCATCGACTCTGACTCATTTCTCTGGGAATATGATCTAGAGTCTTTTTTTCAGTACCTTAGGGTTTGTAGTCATCAATGGAAGACTCTTCGCTATCGACAGTGAGGATTCATCATTGCCTCCTGATTGGTAGATTCTTTCAAGTGTTCAACTTCAACTCATTTATTCGCACTTGTTAGATTGTACTGGGGCACCTTGACACTCATTTTCATTATTGGTGGGTTGTCTCGCGTTGGTTAACGGTATAAATCATTGATCGGTAATCCAAAAATTTCTCACATGGTCGAATTCAGCTCATTTATTCCCATTGTGTAGAATTGTGCCATAGTGATCGATGAAGACCTCGGGTTGCATCAGCATTTTTCAGTTCACTTTTGACAGTCCATTCAGTTTCTGCCAGTGATGTCGTTCACCCTTATATGTTGCAGTGTCAGTACAACAACATCCTATATGTTGTCTCCCGAGTTGCGTGATTGTACCGTTTGTTCCACCTCTTATGATTTGGTACTTGGAGATTCAGTTACTTATATGATCAGACATCCAGTTGCAGCATCATTGATCAGCTTTCTATATGTGATACTTGGACATTGATTCAGACTTATACTTCCGGGCCATGCTCAGATGATTCATTGTGTACTTTCAGTTTAGCTATACTTGTATACATGTTGGATCTATTCAGTACTTTCTATATGATGTATTTTTGACTGAGCATGGGTATGCCCGCCTCAGCATGAGTTGACTCTCTATTTTCTTTCATTGGTTTTTGGCAGGCTGAAATCTGGTGAAGTCCTCTCTTGTCCTTACGAAGTTCTTTCTATGTGCATAATACATTTCGGCCATCATGTACCCCTTCTGACCTCATATATTAGGGGGCATCTGTTATAGCATCATTTTTCACCTTCATATGATTCATGACTACTTTTATGGCTTTGGGCACCCATTCCTACAGACTTGAACAAATTCACTAAAAAATAGTGTTAAAATTCCCATACGCAGGTATGCCCAGACTTTTCCACGTGTATACGCGAGTCCACATGTACTTTTCCGTGTATGCCATTAAAACCATTAAAAATATATATAAATTCCCTATTTTCGGACTGGGTTGATGGTTACTCCAGTAGTTCAACCACCCCAGTACGTGGCCAACTATTTCCAACTGACTGAAACTACTTTGAGGGAGTATAAAATCCCCTCATGTGCATCGCCTAAGGGAGAGAGAAATTTTATAGACATTATACTCTGTTGGAATCCCAGTTCAAGTCTGATTCCCCGTGCCTCCTGCACTTTCCCAGATTTATACAGGAAACCCTTGTTTCCTGGAGATTTTCATCCATTTATATGCCATCTTGAGTGCACTATTCTTGGAAGAATCTTAGCGAGGCAAGGGCGGGATGAATCCGGATGATGCTCTGCTCGAAGGTCGCCGAAGGATTCAGGTGATCTCTCCACTTTTACTACTGTACATGCTATTCATAATAATGAAGAACCGTCTTGTTCCTAAACTTCTGTGTTAGTATCTATTTGTATATGTGGAAAGATTGAATATTAAGCAGTTATTATTGTTTATATCATATTTCACATTGATTACACTAACGTTTAGGAGAATTATATGCTGTACAACTAGGTTTCCGTGCACATTATTTCTTGTTTTGCAGGTTGAAGAAGGAAGGTTGCTAGGGGTTTGAACTCCGTGGGATCTACATCGAACGTAGGACTACGGGTGAGTCCTGCTATCATTGTTTCCTAGTTTTTTGCATTCAAGTATGGTTGTGTGTGAGTCCTTCTGAATGGGATGCCCTGCTCTGTGGAGGTTTTGACCCAACAAACCTCTAGGGTTATTTTCCCCGAAACACAGTGAGAGAAGTTTTGATGAGGGAGACTGGGTATTTTTATGGCTACAACCATTCAAAAAAATGTCCCTCAAGAAATCCAAGAAGGATAATAAATTATCGCCAAAGTACTATGGTCCTCACAAGGTTTTGAAAAATACTGGTACTATGGCATACAAATTGGAGCTTCCTGCTTCTTCGCGAGTGCATCTAGTTTTCCATGTTCCATGCTTAAAAAATGTTATAGGGGACAAAATTCTAGTTCAAACAATATTTCTAGAACTTGATGAGGTAGGAAAAACCATATTGGAACCTAAATCTATCATGGAAACAAGAACTCGACAACTACGAAATCGATCAATTTCAGAGTATCTCATCAAATGGAAGAACTTACCCACTGAAGATTCTACATGGGAGGATGTGAATTTATACTCAAGTGTTGAGGACAACACCTTTCTGAAGGAGAGGAGCATGTTAGGTCCCTATATTAATAGTATAGTCCCTTATTGTTGTTAGTGTAACCCCCTTATTGTTATTGTTGTACCCTTGTAACCCCCATATTGTTATTATTGTGCCCTTAAATTATTATTGTTAAGTCGGCTAGGATTACATTGTGGCCCCATGGACTCCTATATATAGAAACGATTTTTTTTCATTTGTACAATCCAAGAATTGTTCATTTATGTAATGTATTGGAGGTTTCCCTCTCGAAGTGGATGATTTATAAGGCGCTCATCTCTCTTTTCTTCTATTTTTGGAGTTGGTTTCACAACATTCTTCAATTTGAAAGTGACCATGCACCTATACGAATGCCTCCCTAGTTAAGAGGGAGAGTTGAAAAGTGTAACTAGGTTGGTTTTCATATTGACTATGTAATTATAGATTTATGTAAAATAGAAGACAAAAGATAATAAAATGAATTTTGTACTTAGTTCATGGGTTTCATGAGCAAGATTTTATTATAGGTTAGTAAGGCTTCTTCTTGATTTCTATCCAGATTTTTGTCTTCTAGATATAAATGTAATGAGTATCATATGTATAAAGTATCTAGGCAAGAGAATGCTCCAAGACCTTGTCAAATAAGCTATAGTAGAATGGCTTGGAAGAACACTAAAATCAGCACTGGAAAATGCACCATCTACTGTAATCAAGTCGGCCTAAAAATTGAATGTAATGTCAGCCTCACAGCTAGTGGATGGTCAGCCTAAAAAAAATAACATATTCTCTGTATATACGCTGCCTCTATAGTCAATTAGACACCAAGCAACAAAGAATATCTCTCAGAAGTGACACAACAAAGTGTGATGCGGTCAACTGAAATTATAATGCAGACTCTTCAATGACAGAATTGTTGTGATCTCTAAACCAATTATGAAGTGGTATTTGTAACATGAAGTGTGGATAATACATAAATAGAACTACGGTGATATCCAACAAGGTTTTCAATGATTATAGAGACAATATTTGTGGATCTTCCTAAATCTAAAGTGTCGAGAGTACATATGAAGAAGTAATAGACGGTTAAGAGATACAGATCAATATTTGAACCATTTCATCTATCCATATGTGAGTTAAACGAGAAATTATAGATTTTTTGTATATAAGAAAGTAAGAGAAGTCAAATGCAGATCTTTTTTGGAGAATTGTGATAACACAGAAAGATATGGATAGCCCCAATGTATCACAACATGAGTATGCAGAGTCATAATCAGAAAGGATTGTGATTATATATATACAGTGAAAAACGTGGAATATTGTGTGAATATAATTCTGAAAATAAATATGAATTCAATTGTGGGCTCCTCAATAGAAAAAGTATGTGGATTCATGAGAGGAAGGGTTACTAGTTGATAAGAAAATATAGGAAGGTAAATCTAGGATTTACATTCCCTCTCGCAGTTAATAAAATAAAGGACTGTACATATTGGTGCAAGAAAGAAATATCAGCATCGAAGGTCGGCAAAGAATAAGTAGCAAGGTCTTGGAAGCATTTATAGGTCTAGGGTCTAATTCTGGGTCATGGTAGTTGTCATTTGAAGATATATAAGAGGAACTATTTATGGGTTTTCCTCTCCAAGAGGGAGAGGTTTTTCCCTCGCTCTAGGAGCCTAAATTTGTTTCATGTTTGTCTGATAATTGACTTGATGAAAGACTAAACAAGGTAACGAATAAAAATCAAAAGTAATCCAAGGAAGCTCACAAGTAATTATCAAGAAGACAATTTTGTATTAATCTCCAGCCCTCCATATTCTCAAAAATTATTAAATAAGATGTCAAAATAATGTCAAAAGCTAACCTGAGTGAGTTGGCTAATGGGCTTGCTGAAATTCTACTCAATCCTCGAAGAAGATAACAACTAGGATAGTCGTTAGCCATGTTAAAATCAGAAAATTGAATTTAATCTAAGTAAATAATATAGAAGTAAACATATAATTTTTTTATAATTTATCCAAAATAAGTAATTTTTTTATACATAAAAACTACAAGAGGGATATTTTTTCAAATCTCTTCCAAAAATAAGACCTGCGTTAGCAGCTAGGGTAACCCCTTGGTAGTTATGGAATCTTGCTAGGAAATCAGATGAACAAGAAGAAGATGCAAAGAGGACTAATGCATAAGTATTTAAATAAATTGTATGAATCGAACATAATTAAAAATAACCATACCAACATATGTAATATTCGGACTTGGGATATTACTCTAAATTAAATAGTTGAATTCAATATGCGTAGGGATAAAATAATATCTTGAAGACCGTATGAAAGAAAATATATCTAATAAACTGAAACCACTGTAACTAAATCAGCCACAAAACATCATTGATATGAGGTGGTTATGAGGCATACTTCCTATAAGGAAACCATCTACACAACATCATTGAAATAATAAATGAAATAACAATGAAGTCAACACCAGAACTAAGGAAGGAGAAATTCTCGCAAAGCATAATAAACGAGAATTGTAAATGAAGATACTAACTCTACATGAGACAATTCATTTAAATAAATGAACATGATGAAGTACATACATAAGTTTTTGTAAACTGAAGAATCCTAATCTAAAGAGTGAGAAATCATAGATGGAATTCCTAAATTCTCACATAGTCTCAGGCCAAGATATGTCACATAGAAGTCTATAGATAATTAATTTATAATGAAGGAAAATATAATAATGAGATGGGCACAGATAAATATTTTTACATGAAGGGTAAATAGAATAACAAGTCAAATTCTGAATCCAAATACTATAGAAAACAATTCTTTACCAAAAGGTATAAAATTAAAATATGTTGGTGCCTTGAAAAAAACCATGGAAATTTTATATGTGCAACAGTGAACCGAAAATTAAACAATGCTACCAAGCTAAGAAATTACCTTGCATCAGGGATAGGGAAATTAAGTCTATGAATTCCTATGGAGCAAAAGAGGTGTCCCACCTGAGAAAAATTACCATAAACCTCCTTCAAAAATCGGAAGGGACCATACCACATTTAGAATAGGGGTTCACAAGTTTCTCATAAGACACAACCTAGAAAACTGGGGTTTCACACAAAGTAAACACAAAATTGAAATGAAAGTGGTATTGTAGCCATGGAAACATTACCGAGATCTCGAAAAATATATGGAACTTCCAAATTACAAAGTTCTGGAAAAACGAAGAAACATAATTTACACAAAAGGCTTGCTACATAGGTATATGGAAATGGACAATAGGGTTGAAACCCCTACGTCTAGGAAATTGCGAGCATACTCTTAAAACCATAAACACTGCAATTTTGGAAATTTCCAATTCACGAATAAAGAACAAAAAACAGCTAGAGAAGAAACGAAATCTAGTAACATTAATTGTAAATGATTTAGTAGATGGACTTACGTCTTTGCACACTGGAGAGCATCCGAGACTAAGCCAGTAGATGCAATGCTAACAGTGGAGGGTGCTATAGCTTGTAATGTAGTGGGCATAGTATCGTCTCTGTCAAGAAAAACCAATAACCATAAGAAAATAAATTTAAACCAAAATTTTATAGTTAAGTGCAACTATACATTTTGAAGAATGGAATACTTGAAGGGGCATGGAGGAACGGATCGAAACACTATGAAATTTCTCTTACAGACCATCATTTTCCCCTACAAACACCAACACAGGTGAGTTAACATAAAAACTCTTAGTAAACAAAAGGGAAAACATGAAATTTCAACCGTGAAATATCTTACCTTGCAGACCTTAGGAGTTAACCCTTTGTCGAATTCATGAAATGTTGTACTCTCCATCAAACAAGAGGTAACACCACACATAGTACCATGAAGGAGGTCACTTTGTTGGCTAAACATGAATGCAGCTCTATAGACATAGTAATGGTGGATGAACTCATTAAAAAATGATTGATTGATAGAGTTGTAGGGTAGTCTTGAAAGAGAGCTCAAAGCTCAGGACAACTACAATGAAAATGAAGAAATGACAAATGAAACCACAAGTTGGGTAGTCAAAATCCTTAAGTTTTCTCCCAAGAGATATAAACTATTTATCTCAGCCATAGATCCACCACATACAAGTGGCACCTCGAATGGGTAAGAGGAACATGTGAAGCCCACACGAAGAGGCCACATCGAGGCCTAGTAGTGGGCCAACTCGATATGTGGGTTATGCTAAATTAAAACAAAACTTAAATTCATAAACCTATTCGTACTTACCATAGATGTAGTACATGTTCCAAAGTAATGTGATATGAATTAAGTTAAGTACCATATATTATAGTTATGGAAAGGGGTTAAATACGTATAGATATGGAAAGGTGTTAAATACATATAATTATAATGGGTTAAGAAGGATTGTGACTATATCCTAGTATAGTTAGGTATAGAGGTATAGAAATTAGATGAGGGTGTTAGGGTTATATTAAGGGTTAACGAATAATGAGAGTATATGTGCAATAATAAAATGAGGTATTTAGATCCCTAATGAGAATTAGAGTAAGGATTGAACTTGGTTAAAGACAATATATATATATATCCATATATATATATATATATATGGGTAATACATGGGGTTAAGGGGATAACCTATGTATAACATAAAAAATATGATAATGATTATTTGAATAAAGATAATTTCAGAGGGTCAGAGAGGCAATGTGTTGTGAAAACCAGAGAAGGTTTAACAAAGAGATAATATGGTTAAAAAAAATAATTCTGGGAGTTGTTATAAAAATGAGGGAGTGTACACTATCTTTGTGTGGGGCTCAAAGTCACAAATCCTTCCAAGTCCAAATGGATCGATATGGGAAAGGTGATGGAATTATACCCTCATCTACGGAACAACTGAAAGTGATATTTTGGGGTCCAAAAGCTTCCAGTGGGGAAGAGTGATCAGGTGCTCAAAATTATGCCTAAATATGAAAGTTGTGAGAATGGTGTAGAACCTAAATGACTATATATATATATATATATATATATATATATATATATATATAGATATATATATATATATATATATTAATTATCTGAATCTGGTGCTACTCATTTCCTGGAAAACTGACATAGTATGCTCCCAGGAACGTGTTCTATCTACTTTTCCAAACAACCAATTTAAAAGAAAAAAAGCAGGACAACCTAGTCAGCAGTCTGTACCACTTACTGGGCATGCCTATGTGGTAGGGTGACTGTGGAATTTGACTTGGCTAATGGTCTTCTCAAGAGAACAGGATCATGGCAAATGGCAATTTGTTATTGGTTTGAAATGGTGAATTGTGATTAGTTAATTTGGTGGCAAACCACAAGCTGCCATGTGGCGAAGCCAAGGGCAGCCACATGGAAACCTAATGGACACCAAAATTTTGGTTGAATTTGAGTGGAGTAGGTTTGAGTCAAAGCTGTGACCTCCAAGTACCAAGCACAAGGTATTTCCAGCATGTCATTGCTATAGTTTTGATATAACTATGGTCTCCATATCATTTTGATGTCATATAAAATATGCATTAGGGGTAGGGGGTCAGGGTATAGCTCAAGCCTTGGTCACCCCAGAGGCAGGACCATGGGCGGTACCATGCCAACCACGTGCCGCCCCCCCCCACCCCCCTCCACACACCATTAAAACATAAAATATACACCAATGATGACATGTGCTGATGGTTAGCACTAAATTCTGATAGTTCGAAGTGACCGTATGATGGTTCTATACATATAAAAAATTACTAAACCATAATTGATATGGTTTCAAATATAGTTTATAAGTGTTCTTGGGAATTTAAGCACTTCGATTTTTTTTTTTTTCTTTTTGGCGAAATTTCCATTGAGTTAGCTGAATTGCACTCGGATTTGTCAGATGATGATGAATTTTGGGGAAATTGTGGACTGAATATTGCAGGAACTTGGGGAAGTCATAACTAAGTTAGTTTTTGACCAAATTAAATTCATAAAGAGGTTCTAAAGGTATTTTTTTGGCATTCTGGAACTGAGGGAATGGGTTTCAGAGTTGTCTAGGGATTGTAAACATATGTAATCACACTTTTTAGCATAACAGAAGAGGGCGAAGCGAGTGGGAGTTGGACGAAGAAGACATAGCCCACGTGGGGTGAACTAATTCATCATGTGTTGTTGTGTTACTATTTATAGTGATGTTTATGTATGTTAGATGTCGATGTTTAGTGTTTTTTTTATGTTAATTTCCACCTAAAATTCACATAAAATCACATATAAACTCACGTTAACATTTAAATTAACCTCATAATCCTCAAGAAATTTGTATATATTCTGAATTGGATCTTAGCACAATAAACACTAATATTCACATTCAGATCATTTATGGGAGAAATAAGGTCATGTAATAATCTCCATGAAATATTTACCTGAAAAACCGAGTACCATTGGAAGCCATTGGAGGCCTTGCTCTTTGCATTGGAAAATTCTTTTTTATTGTAGCTTTTGTTTTCATCATGGTCACTAGTTATGACTATATCAAATTCATAAATTTATGATAATTTCTTCTTTTGGACTTTGAAGTTGGATCTATATTTAAGTAAATTACCTTATTTGAGTAGAAGATGGGACCATCATCTTATCGGAATTAAACCTAATTACACAATCCAATTATATGATATGCATAACATAACCAAAGGATAGGTTGGTTCCTATTTATCAGAATTTTAAATCTAATGGAGAAACATAAACATCTTATTCATTATCTAAGGCTAAAATAATGTTGTGGAATCCCCCCCCCCAAAAAAAAAAGATATTGAGCTTTTAGAAACAACCCACTTTGCAAAAAGACAAAGAATATATTGAGCTTAATAAATCATAGCTAATTGTATTTTTTTTACTAAATTGAAGGAGATTATACCTTTCAATAGGATTCACTCCTTATCAGAATCGACAATAAAGATTGAAAAAGGAACAATTAGAGGAGGAAATAATCCAATTATTTCGTTTATTCTCAATACTATTTGAAACGTTGAAAGTTCTCAAGTCTTTATTGACTCGAATTCTATGTGAGGAACAATTTTATCTAAAATTGAAAAAAAATTATCGAAAATTGCAAATGGCCAAATATTCGTTGTAATGGATAAAATAAAAAAATTTCCACAAAAAAATGGTTGAAATTGATTAGTTGCATTTTTTATTATACACGTGATAATAAAATCATACAACAAACATACCTGATTGGAAAAACCCCAAAACAACACCGAAGCAACCACACATCCCCATAGCTCTTCCGTGACATAAAACACACAAAATTTCCATACACGAAGAATAGCAATCAGTCCCAAAAATCTTGGACCTTACGTCTGAAGAAGTGTATTTTTAAACCTTATGGGGTGCAAAATATTTAGGATAGGATACAGAAAAAAACCAAATATCGTGAAGGAGCCGATGAAGGGAATATGCATGTATAAAAGAGTTCTTGTTTGGATAAAACATTTGAAAGATTAGTGTAGAAAATCATGAAGCCAATGGATATTGGCAAGTTAATGCAAGTCTTTAAAAATGGTATAATCTCTGCACTACTGCCCTTAGGTGTCACAACTAATAAATAGTTTCTATATATCAGAATGGTGTAGCTAAATAATATGCAAAAGAACATAAAGCCTAGATGTATAAGTTTCTTCATTGTTCTAACATCCGCACCTAATAATTTCTTTGAATTTGCTACATTCACTAAGGTAAGGTCTCCTGCCCCACTAGAAGAGGTTGCTGATGTAGCAGATTCCCCTCTTATATACAAGCACTGTGAGCACCTCAAATTCCTCTACCTTGAAATTCTCATAGTGTTCAAGAACTGTGAAGTTTTCAGGATGCCTTCCTTAAGCCCCAAAAATGAAACCCCTCACTAAAACTGAAATTGGCAAGATGACGAAAGATAGATTGTTTTGACTTCTGTCTTGTACAACAAAATATAGTTTTGGATGAATTTATAACTCTGGGAAGCATGAATAAACATTCTATAGACCTAGTTTATTTGATGGTTTTCTATGCCACTATATATCCATTATGAGGTTACTGTTATTTCACGTTATTATATGAAATGAAAAATATTATTAGTTGAATCATATTTTACTCAAGAGTAGTGACCAATTGTTGCAAACGATCATGTTCACTAAAAATTGTGTTTTATACATGTCTTCATAATAAAAAATTTAACGACATACCTAGCATATGGTGATGCTTCATTTTTTTTTTTAAATATATGGATTTTTAAACAACATTCAAAAAATATATTTTTCATAGTTGTTTTAAATATATTTTTAATTTATAAATTAGGTAGTTAATCAAGCCTTGTAATATTAACTAATTCCCACTAAATATTTTTCAACCAAGTTTTAGCTCCACTCGAAGTAGGAAAATAGAAATCATTATCTCTATAACTTTCTTTGTAACTATCAAGTCAAGTACCCTTTCTTCAAATTCTACAACTCGTTCACTATGTAACTATTAGGTCGAGTACCCTTTCCTCAACTTGAGATAAGGTATACTACTCAATAGCTAGAATGGGAGAATAGGAACTAAAAAGACAATTTCATTACCTCAACACCAACCATAGTCTCCTAGCTATATTTACTGTCAAAATAGTCATATAGGTCATTATATCAATCTAAATAGGTTATAGTTTTTTTTTCCTTTTTCTCATTATGGGATCACTTATTTTTTATCAATATTTGATTACCAGAAGGGACTCCCAGCTGCATGTTTCCCTTCTTTGATAAGGCGCTGGAAAAATTAAGAACCAAGTATTATCATAGGTCATTTAAATTTGTAAAAAACCCATCTCTTATTTAAAGGGGTTGAAATGCATATATATATATATATATATATATATATATATATATATACACACACACAGAGGTATATATATATATATATATATATATATACAGAATGGTGCAAACAAATACCATATGTTTCGTATTATTTTTGTATATAAATATAAATATTCAACAAGTTATCACATAAATAGAAAACATGGTATGGTTGTTATCATGGCTTTCTTTCTGAAGCTATATTAATTAATTTTCCATTCCTTTAAGCCCACTTTATTTTTCTTTAATCTCTTCAATTAGTTTGTATAGTATCTGGATTGCTAAGAATACATATATAAAGCTAAAATCGACCAATATTTGGAAATTAGATCTAAAGAGATAAACAATGACATTCAAAATATCAAAATTTTCACTAGAAGAAAACAAAAGATAGTTAGAAATAATCTAGAAAACATCATTAATACGTTGTTACATAAACCAATATATGTTTATTAATATCCAATGAAGGACCAAAAGAATATTCCCATTGGAACAAAGCTACAAGTAATGTAATACATTACAATAACACAAGAGTGCATCAACAACTCCTATAGCCATGCTAACAATAGAAGAATAAGATCTTATATTTAAAAAAATTTCAACACAAAGGATAAAATAATAACCAAAAAATGGAATGATGAAGAGAAATAAAATTTACATTTAACCAATAAATCATCAAGAAAATATCAAGTGGAGATGAAACTAGTCCAAGGGGTTACCACAATTGGTTGCTCTAAATTTGATTAGGCATTTTTCTATATTTGTGTCAACATGTGTGCATGTTAAATCCACATAAGTTTTGCGGAATAGATTATGCCAATAAATTTATCTAAAATTCCATCAACAAAACTACTTCAGTTTCTCCAAAAGGTCTCCCTTGGATTTACAAATGAAAAAGAAAATGTGGTGTTGGAATTAGAAGTTGATGCTAAAAGAGAGGGGACAAAAGAAATTGTTTTCTCTTATAAGTTATGAAAATGAACAATTACCTTATATATTTTTTTTCGAACCACTTGTTCAAGGAGCCATGTTGTTGCTTCTTATAAATTTTGTGCCTTACCATTTTGTCTTACAATTTCATTTTCTAGTGTAAGCCTCTAGATTATAGCTTAATTTCCATATTCCGAGAAATAAATTATACTGCACAAGAAAATCTAACAACTGCATTATACCTCTAAATTAATGAAACCCTATATCAAATCACTGGTCATATCATGTGAATTTAACATCCATAAATGTAAAATAAATTTCTATCCAAGAAATATGAAACATAATGTAAATTTGGAAAAATATCACAAATCTAGATTAATTAAAGACTAATATCTACATACAAAAGTAAATTGTAAAATAAAAAAACAAAAATATGAATTGAAGAAAAGGAAGGCATGCCTATGCGTTCTTTTTAATCATACCTTCATTTTATATATTTATGGGTTGGACAAATTTTAAAATTTGGATGGATTTGTTTCTGTGTGCAAAAGAGAGAGTGGAATAAATCCCTTGAAAGGAAAATTTTCAATGTACCAATTAAAGTAACATTATATGTATCCGTTGAAGGAGTGTGATCAATGTATCCATTGAAAGGACCTTTATATATATATCTATATATCATATTATCAATAAGTGCATAAATTTCACATTTCTGTGGTTGGAAATCTAAATGTATGTGTGACCTAGTGCCTGTGCCTAACTATGTGTCTGTGCTAATGCTTAAGTCTGAGTCCATGTAAATTTCCATTCAGTCTCATTGTATGTATGTAATAAGATACAAGGAAATTTGATCTTGCACTATATGAAGGGCGGTCGAGGGCTCTCCCTAAGTAATGGCTTATTTTAATTTCACGTACATGTTATATTAATTTATTTGCACTCTTCTTTTCTATGGTCTCATTCCTTGTCATTTCAATTATCCCATTCATATCAGTTTTATTATTTCATTTTCCTTCTTCCGGGTTGATCATTTTGTGTTCTAATGATGGAAATCTGGGCTTAGTTTCTTTATGATTGCATCAAATCATTAGTCTGTTTCTTTCATCTCACCCATCCATCCATTGAGTTGATTTACATTATTAGAAAAATCAACAATGAATCCCATCCCTAAATGAATTGATATTCGAATAATCAATTAGGAAGTATCTCATCCATCCATAGATAATTAGAATAATCTACTAATGAAAGGTTGTAAACATATGAGAACTAGGCATGCACTAGTGAAATCTTGTGCAAGCCATTTTTTCCATTTATGTTAGAATTATTTGAAAGACATCGCTTCTATTTCTTTTTTGATTAATATCAACCACTATGGGATTTCAATTATAACTACATTTCCTCTAAGATTTTCTCTCATAGAAAACACAAATCCATTCATTTCAATTTTATTACTTCATTTTTTTTTTCTCTTCTCTTCTCTCATAAGTGGGATAGTTTCTTTTTAACTCATTTTAGCAATTGTATCTCATTTCTATCATTGCATGGAATTTCTTTCATTTTTATCAAATTTATTCATGGGATAGGTTCCATTATTTTATATTTAATCATTGTAATGGATATGAATAGGAACCTCCTTGGGCTTCAGTTACAGATACATTTACTACGAGATCTACTGTCAAAGTAAACTTCTTTCATTTTTATCAAATTTATTCATGGGATAGGTTCCATTATTTTATATTTAATCATTGTAATGGATATGAATAGGAACCTCCTTGGGCTTCAGTTACAGATACATTTACTACGAGATCTACTGTCAAAGTAAACTCCAGTCCCTAGCCCTTTTCTTTCAATGATCCCATTGATTTACTTTATTTTTATTTCATTTTACTTCTACTGGTTTGATTCCTTTATTTACTAATAACAAGAACCTAGGACTTCAATCTATATTCTCTTAATCTCTTTATCTTGATTATCAATCCGTCCAGTCATTATTCTATTTAGTTTAGATCACCCCATCCATTCGTTGGGTTTGTGAATTATAGTTTCCATAATATTCTATTGCAAATATATTTCCTCTAAAATCCACTCGCATAGAAATCCCCAATCCATTCATTTCAATTTTATTATTTCATTTTCCTTTTACTTTTCTCTCCTCTCATAGATGTGATAGTTTCTTTTTAATTCATTG
The DNA here is from genome assembly GCA_034641835.2 of Pinus albicaulis. Classification (NCBI taxonomy): domain Eukaryota; kingdom Viridiplantae; phylum Streptophyta; class Pinopsida; order Pinales; family Pinaceae; genus Pinus; species Pinus albicaulis. The sequence goes on from CM076572.1 coordinate 880,082,215, forward strand.
CAACCATTGTATCTCGGATCCAAGGAATTTCCTTCATTTAAAATAAATTATTGAAGTGATATGTTCCATTCTTTTATATTTTATAATTGTAATATATAGGAATAGTAACCTCCGTGGGCTTTAATTATTGATAATTTTCCTCTAATATCTACTCTCAAAGAAAAACCTAGTCTAGTCATTTCAGTGATCCCATTAATTTCAATTTTATAATTTCATTTTCATTCTATTGGTTTGATTGTTTTATGTTGTTACTATAAAAACCTATTACTGACTTGGAAAATTAGGATTGAGAGAACCAACAGTGGTTCACCACTAGAGGAATCCACTCGGTTTCTATACTAGATAATATATATATATATATATATATAATTTTTCATTCAAATGACACATTTGTAGACAAATGAAAAATAAAATATTGATTCATACTAGCTTTCAGTTCAACAACAAGCCACTATTCTTTAAAGGATAAGTAACAACCTTAAAAATATTTGAAATGGTAAGCATGAAGAACGGTAATGTTTTTCTATAAACAAAACTAGCATAGATGTATATCACAATATATATATGAATTTACCAATACCAAAAAATTTATTTATAGAATATTTAAATAGAACAAAAGACTAGCTACGAAATGAACATCTATTAATATAGTATATATACTATCTTCCATAAAAAGTGAAATTCCAAATCTGTGAATAGAAATAAAACTCATAGTACTAAAGGTGTGAAAAAAAAAATATATTAATAATTACAATATATTTCACATTGATAGAGTGAAATTTATGGGTTCTCAACTCTAATTCTTCTCAATACATTGAAATAATTATTACCCTAATATTATGAAAATATGAATATATATAGTGAGAATACAATCCTGAGGAATATACATTTGTAGATAAAGGCTCATCATCATGAAAAGAACCAGGTTTTTGTTATTAAAAGAGAAGTAAGTTATGACCCGGGTATGTGAACTACCAATAGTAACTTGATATACTCAATCAAAAGTTACTCATTGAAAATATTCCTCCAGGGAAATGAAGAAAAAAATTACTATATCATACAAAATTCCCATGACAATTTGATATTGATGTGAAATAGTGAGAAGAGCAAGCCTAGCTCCATGCCCCTTATAGATGAACAACATGAAATCCTACTACGAATACATTTTTAATAAAATGTATATGTATGTATGTAAGAAGCATCAGTAAATGAATTCATGATTGAGGGTTTATTGTAGAAGACAAAAAAAATAGAGTGTTTCATTGTTATGTGCAGAGTTTTTAATTATACCTTGGAGAAGAAATAAGAGAAAGTGGTTGTTTCCACACACAACACAACTTTTGTGAGGATACACAAGAAATAAAAATAACATTAAAAAACAACCTCGGAGTTAGTATCTTGCTGATATTGTGAGGTAAAAACCCTTATATAATCATAAACACATTATGAATAGTACATAGGGTTGAGTAAAGAGGAAATACTTTGAAAAAGAACAAGTTATAAAAATCATGGAAGTTAATCGATTAGCACAACCTCAAGCCAAGTATTATGCCTCGGTGTTTTCAAAAAAACCATCCATCATAGTCCTTGAATCACCTTACAATTAAAAAATTGGTATAAACGTTAGAGGGGAAATCTCCCTATAAGAGAAAGTGAAAACCAAGGAAAATTTTTAAGCGAAACATAGAATGTATGGGAAAACAAATAAAGCACTTTATTTGATTGTGTTCTAAAATTCGATACCTTCAAAAGTGTTGAAGATATAGGAGACCACACCATCGAATCCTAAGACTATTATTCCATGGTCACAAGCTAAAACTCACTCAATATTTGTAGGCTAAAAAATATTTGGGTTTCAAAGATAATCAGTAAAATCACAAAGTGATTTCTCCAGAAGCTTTATGAAAAATGAGAGTAGGTTGGTGGGGTTGGGGTAGGGTTAGTAGCCTAATCTCCCCGTCTAAAATTTTTATTGAACCCCAATATATTTAATTTTATTCACTCTAGTCACTATTGAAATACTAAGGAACCCAATGACAAATCTACCATTTACATGAGTTTCATTTCAATATGGATTCCAACTCGGATCCATGTGTAATGAATGAGAACATCATTTTTGTGTTTGTGTAATATGTGATTCACGAAACTCCATATCCAGGTACATGAAACATTGAAAAACTATGAAGCATAACGTATAGCGTATCTATATTAAAAATATACATTTTAACATACCCCGCCATGAGCATGCCTTTGTTACACATTGATTGAAGGTTGTTATATATTCTAAACGAAAATTTATGTACACACTACAACACATATAGTGTTATGGTGGATGTGATTTAATGTGCCTCCAATTCATAAGCCAACAAATCCTTTGGTAGCAGCTTTTGTTATCACTCCTTGGGCATCATGCTTATTTTGTAATGATTTTATGAGACCAATTTATTAGTCCCTCCCTACGACAGCGTAGGCACTATATCGTTCATTAGAAATTGAACTAACATTAAATCACATTGATCAACAATTGCATTATTGTTATAACCCATGATTAAACATAAATATTGAATAAAAAAATTGTATCCAATGTTTCTTTATTGACCTCTTATTGCAGGAAAAAGAGTATGATTTTAAAAATTATTGTTAAAAGTTAGGACAATAAACTTCAAATCTCAAAACATTTTAGTTTAATGCTACTTCATAGCTAGAATTACTTCAAAGTCATTTAAAGTTTTAATGGAAACAAAAAAGAACTCATGCACTAAAGTTTAAAACCAAAATTTGAAACTGCCACGCTTGTAGTGAGAGGAAACCTGCAATTTCTCCTGGTCACCTATCACATTTTTTATGCTTCTACCTCCTCTTCATTCCACCAACCTCCTTTCCCATTCCCCCTCTTCATTCGATCCTCCATACCCATACCACTGCCTACAACCCTTGCCCTTATTTTTTAATCAGTTGAATAAATTAAGTGACTCTCTTTTCAATCTCTAACTATGAATTGGTGAATGAAAGGGACGTAGTGGACCATAAGATTCGACACCACCTTGAAAATGAGAATGATTTATGGGAGGAGTAAGGCCATTTAATAATCTCCACAAAATATTTAGCTAAAACATCAAGTACCATTGGAGGCTATTAGATGCCTTGCTCTTCGCATTGGCAAGTTCCTATTTGTTGGAGCCTTTGTTTTCATCATGGTCACTAGTGATGAATTTACCAATGTATAAATTATACAATATGCATGTATACTACCAGAATCCCCTAATATAACATCTAAATCCACTTTTAAATACATAATCCTTCTACTCAATTCTTTGCAGATATTAAATTTCCAACTGCAAAAATATGAAGAAAAATCAATGGCACATAACAAGATGTTTTAGTGGGAAATATTAAAGCTCAAAACCCCAACTATCATATATTATGTATATCATGGAACCATGAAACTGTCTCATAAAAATCTCAGCTCATAGGGCTCTCAGTACAATATACAATTGTCTCACTGTCGTACAAAAATTGCTTCACACATGCACCAATTTGTTGCCTCCTAACTCCACTGCACAATCCCTGCTGAAGAATATCCCTAAATGAATTTGATATTTCCTTGCCTGTACTGTGAAATCCTCATTGGCAACTCTAATGTCCATGTAGATTCATTGAATGCATCACTATAGTCACAATAGATAGTCAAACACACCCTTTCACCTATCTCTCCATTAGGTCTCCACTGGATCTGACATGAAAGTAGTTAACTGCTTTATTTCTTCAGTTGAAAGTAAGACACTACTTGTGAATTAATTAAATTATTAATTCACTCATCTTTCACTAGTGTATCTTTAGTTACAACTAGCACTACTGAGTTTAACTTACTTAACTGAGTTAACCTAAATAAGAACTCCCATAACTATTCTTCCAATAATGTTACAACTGTGTCACACTTAGTTACAACGAAGTCCATCATGCATGAGTCACCAACCAAAATTGCAACTCCTAATTCCTTCATATAAATGGTTTTCCACATCAGCTAACTAAAATCATGTGCTCCAATAGAATACGTTATTATTTATTGTCTGATGATCATTAAGGGATAATAATAATTGACATGCATTCTATTTTTAGATTTGCAATCTATAAATAGACTTCTCCCATGTTCTAAAAATAGAAACTCATCTAAATATAGGAATTTCTCAACCATATAGAATCAACATCCTGCTAATTTTAGAATATGCTCACCATTCTAAAAATAGACATACACCTAAAAATAGTCTATGGGCCCCACCTAGTGAAGGTGGTTAATTTTCACTAGGATCGTCATCTTGTTGAATCTCACCACTCCCTCTCATCAGGAAAGGGATTATCCTTCACACCAATCCTATCTCAATGGTATTTTAATTTTCTCCTGGTCAGCGCCTTCGTCAGAATATCTGCATCCCGATCTTCCATAGAAATTTACTGAAGCAACATGATATTTCGCTACACACAATCTCTGATATGATGATACCGGCTATCTATATGCTTAGATCTATCATGAAACACGGGACTAGTTGATAGTTTAATGCAACTCTGATTATCCATCTTGAACCTACAACTGATTTATTAACCACCCTTAGAACAATTTCCCAAGCACTATTTCTGAGAATGGAGTCATTCTCCTCCACCATTGCATCTACCCATGTGGGCTCTTGCACTGCTTCCTGAAAAGAAGATGGATCTGTCATGATACATTTTCTCATGAGAGCCATGTATGCAGTTAGCCATGCTAGAGCCCCGGAGCTATCTTGGCGAGGATAGAGTAACCCAGGCTAGGCCAGGTAGGCCCTAGGCGAAAGTAAGTTGTGCTAGATTATGCCAGGCTAGGCTAGAATGATGTAGTCTATGCTAGGCAAGGGTGGGGTTTGTCGAGATTTTCCATATTATTTTTGGCACAAATCTCTTGGATAATGCCAACAATAGGTTTTGTTGCAAAACCGATGGCATCAAATCCTGGAGAGGAGATATTATATCCTATTTTGTTGTGATAGGATGGAATAAAATTTATTATTCATTTTCTTCACTACATCTATAAGTTATAAGCCTATAGAGGCAGAACATATGAGATATGAGGGATGAGATTAAGAGGAACTGCAGATGTGAGAAATCCGCTGTTGTAATCTCCTGTTGATTAATAATAATGTCGATACCTCTATTTGGTGGATGTAGCTTAGATTGGTTGGGTGAACCATGTTAAAATTCTATCTTCATTTATTTTTGTGTGTGATTTATTTTGTTTTCCGTTGTGCTTAATTCTGACAGGGTTGGCTAGGCTAAATTAGGCTATGATAGTGTAGGCGAGGCTATAGTAGACTAGGTTAGAGTAAGTTAGCCTCGGTTAGCATAGGATAGGCTAGAGAATGGTATTCTATGCTATAGTGGCATAGGTTAGAGTAGGATAGGTTAGTCTAGAATATGATAGGCTAAAGTAGACCAGGTTAGGCTAAGCTAAACTAGGATCAAGTAGGTATACCATATGCTACGGTAGGTTAGGCTATGGTATTCTAGGACAACATAGGTTATCATTGATTAGGTTGGGCTAGAGTAATATAGGGTGGGCTAGAGTATGCTAGGATAGAAGGCGAGGCAAGAGTAGTTTAGGGTAGAGTGGGCTAGGCTAGGCTCGTTTAGGCTAGAGTAGGGCAAGTTAGGCTAGAGTAGGCTAGAGTAGGCTATAGTAGTATAGGATAACCTAGAGTAGGCTAGAGTAGTCTAGAGTCATATAGGATAGCCGAGAGTAAGCTAGCCTATGTTAGTGTAGGTTTGGATAAGTTAGGCTAGAGTAAGCCATGCTAACAATAAAATAATAAGATCATATCTAAAAATAAATTCACAAAGGCTAAAAGGATAACCCAAAAATGGAATGATGAAGAGAAATAAAATTGATACATTAACCAAACTCTCATCAAGAAAATATCAAGTGGAGATGAAACTAGTCCAAGGGGTTAGAATAATTGGTTGCTCTAAATTTCATTAGGCATTTTTCTAGATTTGTGCCAACATGTGTCCATGTTAAAACCACATAGGTTTGGCAGAATATGTTAGGTCTCTATATTTCTAGTTTAGCCCCTTATTGTTATTAGTGTAGCCCCCTTATTATTATTATTGTAGCCCCCTCTAACTCCAATATTGTTATTATTGTGCCCTTACATTGTTATTGTTAGTTCAGGTAGGATTACATTGTGGCCCCACTAGGACTACATTGTGGCCCCATGGAATCCTATATATAGAAAGGAGGGTTTGTCATTCGTATCATCCAAGAATTATTCATTCATGTAATGTATTGGAGGTTGACCCCTCTAAGTGGCTTATTTCTAATGCATTGATATATATTTTCATCTATTTTTGGAGCTCGTTTCACAACATTTGGTATCAGAGCTTTGGATTCTAGGGTTTCGCTGCTCCAAAACAGGTCATCGTGGAATTTTTGCTATAACTTTGCTTCTACGAAGGTTCAAAAGCTGAAATTTTTAGAGTATGAAGAAAAAATCCGTAGGAACATCGTCACAAAATATCAGAGCTTGGTTCACAATATTTTTGGCAATATGATCTGTGGAAGTTAGGTATTTGTGCAAGGTCCTCAATTTAACCTAAACAGGTCATTGTGACATTTTCGCTATAAATTTTTTTCTATGAAGTTTCAAAATCTGAAAGTCTTAGAGCGCGATGCCGAACTCCTGAGGAACATTGTCCCCAAATTTTAGATCTTGGTTCGCAATAGCTTCAGAGATATGGTCTATGGAAGTTATGAATTTTTTAGGTTCCCCAATTTCATCGCAAAAAGGTGATAATGGGAAAATATTCATAACTCTTTCTCTGAGCATCAGATTGAAATTATGTAAAAAGTGAATACAATCGCATTGAATTTAGTTTCCTATCTATCAAATTCGGAGCCGAAGGAGGACGCAGTGACACGTGGCAAGTCATACAAGTTCTCTCTACTAAACAAGTCCATAATTAGGTCATCGTAGGAGATTGGGCACAACCTTGTCTTGAAGAATCCAAATCAAGTCAGACTTGTGGCATTCGAAAGACGATTTGGAGGGCTACCTCAGTACCAAATTTCAGATATTGAAGATCTGAAATAATAAAGATAATTCAGTTTTAATATTGCGCTCCTTAAAAGCAATAAAAAGGTGTGTATTTTTTTCAAATTACATAAGTCTCATTTGAAAAAAAAATTAGTTGGAATTTATTCCAAGGGCATATTGAAGAGTAGATATCAGTATTGGGTTCTAAAATGGCCCCTAAGAATAATTCAACACCCATTAAGCCTTCAGAAGGCTCTACTATGACTCATGAAGATGAAGAAACACAACATGAGATATCAAAATTACAAGAGCAAGTGCACCAAATTTCGCTATCGCAAAGAGCAACAAAAAATGAAATGTAAGTTTTGAATAAAGGCGTGGAAACTAAGATGGATGGTTTGAAGAAAGCGGTGGAAGCTAAGATGAATGGTTTGGAAGCTAAGATGGAAGGCATGGAAGTGGGCATGGAAGCTAAGATGGATGACATGGAAGCTAAGATCGATGAAAAAATGAAAGACAACATGGAAAACATGAAGAAAGATCTAAAAGTAGAAATCGAAGGTTTGGGAAAGTTGATACAAGAAATGTTTCCTAATGGTGAAAAGATAGTAGAGGAAACTCATGATGAGAACAAAATAAATGTTAATCGTGATTTCATAAACTCTACTGTTGGAGGGAAGAACCACCATATTCCAAAAATGGATATGAGGAAGTTTGATGGAAAGGATCTTGTAACATGGATACTATAGATGGAACAATATTTTGATCTCCATAATGTGCAAAACACACAAAAGGTACGCATTGCAACTTTACATTTAGAACAAAATACATTTGTATGGTATCGATGGCTTTGCTCCCGTAAAAAAATTGTCACTTAGTCAATTTTTACGGAGGAAATGATAGCACATTATGAGGATACAAAGAGCAACACCTTCTTTAGCCAATTTATAAATCTCAAACAAAAGGGTTTAGTGGGGTAGCACATTGAGGACTTCCAAAAATTGAATATAAGGGTAACTGATATTCCAGAAGAACACAGGATTGATCTCTTCATAGGTACTTTAAAGGATGGCATCCAACATGAAGTTCGCATTTTGGAACCTAATTCATTGGATAAGGCATTCAAGTTGGAAAGAAAAATTGAATGTAAAATTATGGCGACAAGGAAGCCTACCACTCACTTCTATAAAGAGGGAAGTGTTGCTACTCCTAGATTTCCACAACCTACAAGGTTCACACCACAAAAATTGGAAGAAAAAAGAGAAAAAGGGCTTTTCTATAGTTGTGATATCAAATACACTAAAGGTCATAAGTGTGTTGAGAATAAATTATTTTACATATATTGTGAAGAGGAAGAAGAAAATGAACAAGAAGAGGATATACACCATGAACCAACCATAGAAGAGGAAGAAATGAGTCCAACCATATCGTTTAATGCACTGGAATGAATTACCACTCCTCAAACTCTCAAGATAGAAGGACATATCAAGAAGAAAAAGGTAATAGTGTTGATTGATTCAGGTAGTACCCATAATTTTATTCATTGTAAGTTAGCCAAGAAATTGAATTGTTTCCTATACCCAGCACCAGAATGTGAAGCGATGGCTACAAATGGAGGAGCTATAAATTGCTCTGGAAAATGCAATAATATCAAGCTAACCATGGGGTAATATGTATTGAATATTCTAATGCTTTCCATTCCTATGGGAGGTGTTGATGTTGTACTAGGAGTACAATTGTTACAATCTCTGGGGATGGTAGCTTTTAATTTTCAAGAACTTTTCTTCAATTTTTTTTTAGAAGGAAAGGAAGTCAAATTATGGGGTATCACAGGGAAGGTAGGAAAGATAATAAGCTCTAATGTCATGACAAAGCTTATGAAGAAAGAACAATGAGGCATAATTGCACAATTATGCTCACTGGAATTTCCAACATCAAAATTATCTATTTCTATAGATATCCAAAAAGTCTTGGACAATAATTCTAAGGTGTTTGAAACTCCCAAAGGACTCCCACCTATTTGTGATCATGATCATGCTATTCATTCGATTTGAGGAAGTGTTCCTCCAAAAATCAGGCCTTATAGATATCCTTATGTCCAAAAGAGAAAAATTGAACGTATGATTGCAGAAATGTTAGAGGCTGGTATAATTCAACCTAGTCAAAGTTCCTTCTCCGCTCTAGTAGTATTGGTGCATAAGAAGGATGGATCATGGCGCATATGTCCGGATTATAGGGAGCTCAATAAGCTCACCATTAAAGATAAATTTCCCATTATTGTGATTGATGAATTATTGGATGAATTACTTGGATAAATTTATTTTACCAAGTTGGATCTTCGTTTAGGATATCATCAAATTAGAATGAAGACTGAAGATATTCTGAAAACATCATTTCGAACTCATGAGGGTCATTATGAATTTTTGGTCATGCCTTTTGGCCTTACCAATGCACCTTCTACATTTCAAGGGTTGATGAATTCCATTTTCAAACCCTTCCTTAGAAAATTCGTGCTAGTATTTTTTGATGATATACTAATCTACAACAGGTCTTGGAAGCACCATGTTCAACATGTTGACAACATGCTCAAACTATTGCAGGAGAAACAATTATATGCAAAATCATCCAAACGTTTCTTTGGAGTATAAGAGGTGGAATATCGCGGTCATATTGTCTCTCATGAGGGTGTTAAGGTAGAATCTAACAAAATTAAAGCCATTAAGGAATGGAAAGTCCCCACAACTATAAAGCAGTTGTGAGGATTTCCTGGTTTAAGAGGGCATTATCGCAAGTTTGTTAAGAATTATGGGAGAATAGCTGCACCTCTAACAAAATTATTGAAGAAAGATGCATTTTCATGGAATCCTGAAGAAACTAAGGCCTTTAAACATCTTAAAGAGGCAATGTGCCTAGCACCAGTGTTAGCTACGCCAGACATCACAAAAACCTTTATTGTGGATTTTGATGCCTCAGGAAATGGAATTGGTGTTGTTTTAATGCAAGAAGGAATACACATTGCTTTTGAAAGTCTTCTAATCAAAGGAAATTATTTACAGAAAGCTATTTATGAGAAGGAAATGTTACCAATACTACATGCACTAAAGAAAGGGTGACCTTACCTAATGAGAAGACACTTCAAGGTAAAAACTGATCATGATAGTCTTAAACACTTTTTGGAACAAAGAATATCTTCAGAAGAGAAGAAAAAATGGGTCAAAAACAAGTTGGGTTATGATTCTGAAATAATCTACAAAAAAGGGAAGCTAAATGTTGTTGCAGATGCACTCTCAAGAAAAAATGAAGAGGTGGAAGCATTGCTTTGTGCCATTTCTATTATCCAACTAGATTGGATAATTGAAGTAAGGGATGAATGGAATAGGGAGGAAGAAGTGTGGACACTCATTCAAAAGTTGTAGCAAGATCCTACTACATATGATTCATTTATTTGGAAAAATGATTCCTTATGGTACAAATATCGCTTATATCTTTTTAAGAATTTCCAACTATATCAAAAGATTCTTTTGGAATTGCACACTTCTCCTTTAGGAGGATACTCGAGATTTTTAAAAACTTACCACAGGGTGAAGAAAGAATTTGTTTGGGATGGCCTTAAATATGATATTCAAAAGTTTGTTGTGGAGTGTTTGGTTTTCCAGCAAAATAAAGTTGAGACAATTAAGACCCTCGGTCTTATACAATCTTTATCCATTCCAAGTCAATGTTGGGAGGATATTTTAATGGATTTTATCACAGGTTTACCTAAGTGTGAAGGAAAGAGTGTCATCATGGTGGTAGTTGATAGACTTACCAAGTATGTACACTTTTGTGCATTATCTCATCCATTTAAAGCAAGTACAATTGCTACTACATTTATGGAAACAAAGAAAAAGCTACATGGAAACCCAAAGGTTATTGTGAGCAACAAAAATCCCATTTTTACTGGAAATTCTTGAATGAAGTTATTTTCTTATTTGGGTACTCAATTAGCTCATAGCTCATTTTATCATCCTCAATCCGAAGGTGAAACTAAGATACTGAATAAATGTTTGGAAGGATATCTTCATTGTTTTGTATCTGATAAACAAACACAATGGGTCAAGTTGTTACCTCTCACTGAATGGTGGTATAACAGTTCCTTCCATACTGTAGCGAAAATGACCCCATTTATGGAAATTTATGTATATCATTGACCATCCATCACATCATCTTTAAGAGAAAATTCTAAGGTTAAATAAGTGGAAGATCACATTGAGCATCAACAAGAAGTTCTCCAACTCTTAAAGGATAACCTAAATTTGGCACAAAATCAAATGAAACAACAAGAAAATCAACATCGCAACGAGAGAAGTTTTGATGTAGGAGATTGGGTATTTTTATGGCTACAACCATACAAACAAATATCCCTCAAGAAAGCTAATAAGGATAATAAATTATCACCAAACTACTATGGTCCTTACAAGGTGTTGCAAAAGATTGGTACTATGGCATACAAATTGGAGCTTCATGCTTCTTCACGAGTGCATCCAATTTTCCATGTTTCATGCTTAAAGAAGGTTAGGTGAAAATATTCCAATTTAAACAATATTTCTAGAACTTGATGAGGAAGGAAAAATCATATTGGAACCTAAAGCGGTCACGGAAACAAGACTCGACAGCTACGAAATCGGTTAATTTCAGAGTATCTCATCAAGTGGAAGAACTTACCCATTGAAGATTCTACATAGGAGGATGAGAATTTTATACAGAAGCACCCAAAGCTACTCAAGCATTGAGGACAACACTTTTTTGAAGGAGAGGGGCATGTTAGGTCCCTATATTACTAGTTTAGCCCCTTATTGTTATTAGTGTAGCCCCCTTATTGTTATTATTGTAGCCCCTTATAACCCCAATATTGTTATTATTGTGCCCTTATATTGTTATTGTTAGGTTGGCTAGGATTGCATTGTGGCCCCATGGACTCCTATATATATAAAGGAGGTTTTTTCATTCATATCATCCAGGAATTGTTCATTCATTTAATGTATTGGAGGTTTCCCCTAGAAGTGGCTTATTTCTAAGTCGTTGATATATCTTTTATTCTATTTTTGGAGCTCGTTTCACAATATAATAGGTTATGCCAATACAATTATCTAAAATTCTATCAAGAAAACTAATTCAGTTTCTCCAAAATGTCGCCCTTGGATTTACGAATGAAAAATAAAATGTGGTGTTGGAATTAGAAGTTGATGTTGAAAGAGAGGAGACAAAAGCAATTATTTTCTCTTATAAGTTATGAAAACTCACAATTACCTTATAGATTTTTTTGAAACAACTTATTCAAGGAGCCATGTTGTTGCTTCTTATAAATTTTGTACCTTACCCTTTTGGCTTAAAATTTCATTTTTTAGTGTAAGCCTCTAGATTACAACTTAATTTCCATATTCCAAGAAATAAGTTATACTTCACAGGAAAATCTAACAACTGCATTATACCTCTAAATTAATGAAACCCTCTATTAAATAGTTGGTCATATCATGCGAATGTAACATCCATAAATGTTGAATAAATTTCTATCCAATAAATAGGAAACATAATGTAAATTTGGAAAAATATGACAAATCTAGATTAATTAAAGACTAATATCTACATACAAAAAGGAACTGTAAAATTGAAAAACAAAAATCTGAATTGAAGAAAAGGAAGGCATGCCTATGCGTGCTTTTTAATCATACCTAAATTTTATAGATTTGTGGATTGGACAAATTTTAAAATTTGGATGGATTTGTTTCCCTCTGCAAAAGAGAGAGGGAAATATATCCCTTGAAAGAAAAATTTTCAATGTACCAATTACAATAACATTATACGTATCCGTTGAAGCAGAGTGATCAATGTATCCATTGAAAGGACCTTTATATATATATCATCTTATCAGGAAGTGCGGAAATTTCACATTGCTATGGTTGAACGTCTAAATGTATGTGTGACGTAGTGTCTGAGCCTAACTATGTGTCTGTGCTAATGCTTAAGTCTGAATCCATGTCGGTGTCCAGTCAGTCTCATTGTATGTATGTGATAAGATACAAGGAAATTTGATCATGCACTGCATGAAGGGTGGTCAAGGGCTCTCCCTCAATAATGGCTTATTTTAATTTCAGGTACATGCTATATTAATTTATTTGTACTCTTATTTTCTATGGTCTCCTTTTATTACTTGTCATTTCAATGATCCCATTGATGTCAGTTTTATTATTTCATTTTCCTTCTACTGGTTTGATCATTTTGCGTTCGAATGACGGAAATTTGGGCTTAGTTTCTTTATAAGCCCATCAAATCGTTAGGTTGTTTCTTTCATGTCACCCATCCATCCATTGAGTCGATTTATATTATTAGAAAAATTAACAAGGAATCTCATCCCTAAATGAATTAATATTCGAATAATCAATTAAGATGTATCTCATCCATCCATAGATAATTAGAATAATCTACTGACGAAAATTTGTAAACATATCGGAACTAGGCATGCACTAGTGAAATCTTGTGCAAGCCATCTTTTCCATTTATGTTAGAATTATTTCAAAGAGATCACTTCTATTTTTGTTGTGTTTAATAGTAACCACTATGGGATTCCGATTATAACCAAGTTTCCTTTAAGATTTTCTCTCATAGAAAACCCAAATCCATTCATTTCCATTTTATTACTTCATTTTATTTTTCTCTTCTCTTCTCCCACATATGGGATAGTTTATTTTTAACTCATTTCAGAAATTGTATCTCATTACTAACATTTCATGGAATGTATTTCATTTTTCTCAAAATTACTGAAGGGATAAGTTCTATTCTTTTATTTTTTATCATTGTAATGGATACGAATAGGAACCTCCTTGGGCTTCAATTACATATACATTTACTATGAGATCTACTGTCAAAGTAAACTCTAGTCCCTAGTCCTTTTCTTTCAATAATCCCGCTGATTTTAGTTATATTTATTTCATTTTCCTTCTACTGGTTTGATTCATTTATGTAGTAATAACGAGAACCTAGGACTTCGATCTATATTCTCTTACTATATTTATCTCGATTATCAATACATCCAATCATTAGTCTATTTAGTTTATATCACCCCATCCATCCATTAGGTTTTTGAATTATAGTTTCCATGAGATTCGATTATAAATATATTTCCTCTAATATCTTCTCTCATAGCAAACCCCAATCCATTCACTTCAATTTTATTATCTCATTTTCTATTTACTTTTTTCTCCTCTCATAGATGTGATAGTTTCTTTTTAATTCATTGCAACCATTGTATCTCAGATAATATATTGCAAGGAATTTCTTTCATTTAAAATAAATTATTGAAGGGATATGTTCCATTCTTTTATATTTTATAATTTTAACATATAGGAATAGGAACCTCCATGGGCTTCAATTATAGATACTTTTCCTCTAATCTCTACTCTCAAAGAAAAATCCATTCTGGTCGTTTCAGGGATCCCATTTATTTCAGTTTTATAATTTCATTTTCCTTCTATTGGTTTGATTCTTTTATGTTGTAACTATAAAAACCTATTACTGACTTGGAAAATTAGGATTGAGAGAACTGACAGTGATTCACCACTAAAGGAATACACTCAGTATCTGTAGTGGAATATATATATATATATATATATATATATATATATATATATATATATGTATATATATGTATATATATGTATATGTATATGTATATGTATATGTATATGTATATATGTATATGTATATGTATATGTATATATATATATATATATATATGTATATGTATATGTATATGTATATATATATATATGTATATATATGTATATATATATATATATATATATATGTATATATATATGTGTGTGTGTGTGTGTGTGTGTGTGTGTGTACATTTTCATTCAAATGAAACAATTGTAAACACGTGAAAAATAAAATATTGATTCATACTAGCTTTTAGTTCAATAACAAGCCACTATTCTTTTAAGGACAAGTAACAACCTTAGAAATATTTGAAATGGTAAGCATGAAGAAAGGTAATGGTTTTCTATAAAAAAAAAAACTAACATAAATGTAAATCACTATATATATATCTGTGTGTGTGAATTTCCCAATACCTAAAAATTTATTTATAGAATATTTAAATAGAACTAAATACTAGCTACAAACAGAACATCTACTAATATATTATATATACTATCTTCCACAAAAAGAGAAATTCCAAATCTAGGAAAAGAAATAAAGCTCATAGTACTAAATGTGTGAAAAAAGTATATTAATAATTACAATATCTTTCACATTGATAGAGTGAAATTTATGGGTTCTCAACTCTAATTCCTCTCAATACATTGAAAGAATGATTACCCTAATATTATCAAAATATGAATATATATATATATATATATATATATATATATATATATAGTGAGAATACAATCCTTAGGAGTATACATCTGCAGATAAAGGCTCATGATCATGAAAAGAACCAAGCTTTTGTTATTAAAATAAGGTAAGTTATGACCATGGTATGTGAACTACCAATAACAACTCGATATACTCTATCAAAATTTAATAATTGACAATATTCATCTAGGGAAATGAAGAAACACATTCCCGTATCATACAAAAATCCCATGACAATTTTATATTGATGCTAAATAGTGAGAAGAGCGAGCCTTGCTCCATGTCCCTTATAGATGAACAACATGAAATCCTACTACGAATACATTTTTAATAAAATATATATGTATGTATGTAAGAGGCATCATTAAAGGAATTCACGATTGAGGGTTTATTGTAGAAGACAAAAAAACAATAGAGTGTTTCATTCTTATGTGCAAAGTTTTTAATTATACCCTAGAAAAGAAAGAAGAGAAGGTGGTTGTTTCCACACACAACACAACTTTTGTGAGGAGACACAAGAAATAGAAATAACAAAAAAAACAACCTCAAAGTTAGTATCTTGTCGATATTGTGAATTAAAAA